>VXAU01005522.1:283105-434091 GCA_013399695.1 Formicarius rufipectus | reverse complement strand
ATCTAATTCTCCGATTTCTATCACACTGGGCTGCTGAGCCATATGTATAATGCTTCCAAAAGATAAAACATCACAAAATACTGACATTTTGGGAGCAGGGGCGGAAGAGGGATTTCAACATGAATCACATTCCTCACTGTTAGGGAGAAAGTCCAATTCTTATTAATAATTGACAGGCAGGCTGGTGCAGGAGTGCTCTCCAGGTGCAGGAATACTCTGCCTACAGGAATCCTCTCTGGGTTAGGAATATTCTTTGCCTTCAGGAATCCTCTCTGGGTCAGGAATACTCTTTGCCTTCAGGAATCCTCTCTGGGTCAGGAATACTCTTTGTCTCCAGGAATGCTCTCCAGGTGCAAGCACTGTGGCACAGCATCCTGTGTGTGGATACAGCTACACCTGGAAGGTTCTCCTGCCCTGGCCCAGCAAAACCATGCCCTGTAGAGCAGCACCTGCCCAGTTCAGGAGTTATGGCCACATTGCTGCATCCCTCAGGGATAGCACAGCTTCCCAGTGTGCAGGAACATCCCGTTCCCAGACAAGGAACTGCATGACTTATCTTTCCTTACAAAAGTTAGTGGGAAGTAAAGCCAAGGTCTGGGAACGCCGACCACAGGATTGCTGTTACACAAAGCTGCTCCTTCAGTGCTCCCAGGAGTTTTTACAGCTCAGGAAAACCACCAGTTTCTTCTAAATTCAGTCCATCACCATTTTACATGTATGGTCTGATGGCTGATTGACACTTGGAGAGAGATGGTGTAAAATCTTCTGGATTAATGGGAGAAGGGTGTTGCAAGGCAAATGAGGTCTTTACCCCAGATTAAATCCTACTAAGGCACCAGTTCTGCAGGAAGTGTGTGAGGTGGGGAGGAGGGTGACAGGGAGCTGTCCTTGCTGTCCTGAACAGAGGGTCAAACAACTGCATGCGTGCACTGTGCCCCCTTTCAGCTGCTAACCCTCCCTCTCACTCTCCTTGCCCTTCACATTAAGCAAAGTGTGCTTTCAGAGACACCCAAAGCAGCTTTCCCTCTCCTGACAGCTCCAGGAGCACCCAGAACCCACCACCGGGTCCCACCTCGAGTTGGGAGACCCAGCCCTGGGCACCACGATCCTCCTGAGCTCAGTGACACCAAACCAAACTGGAACTCGAGGTCACCAACTCCTGGTAGCATAATTTCCTTTCAACACCCCTCCAGCTGCAGGTGGGAGAGGGAGCAGCACCTCTGAGGAGCTCTCCTTTGTGGTGACCAACCGCAGTATCCAGGAGAGCTCCTGACAGGGATGCAGTGCTATCGCTCCGTGAAGGAAATGGCTTAATCCTATCACAACCTCCCTGCAATTTCCCTCTGTATTTTGATGCATATTGTTCCAAAGACACAATTTTATTTGAAATAGAGTTTATTTCAGGCTCTGAAGTGTCAAATTTAATTTCAAGAGATTTTATTGTGGGGGAATATTTTTTTTTTCTTTTTCCTTTTTTGTTTTCTTTAGTGAGAAATGAGAATTGTAGTAAATAACCAGCCCAGAGTTTCTGCTCTGCAAATTTAACTGTTTCCAAGGCAGATACAGATCGAGAATTGACACTTATTCCCTCATTGTTACCCACACTTCAGATTTTCTCAGCTGTTTTCCCTCACTGTTGCCTCTGGACAAGAAACATCAAACCATTCTGTTTGCAAAGATCATTCCTGCGGGGACTCTGCACTGCAGGAGTGCAGCTTTTTGGAATGCCTGGATCAGGTTGGGATGGAAATCTCTGCACTGTCACTTCAGAGAACTCAGTCCAGCAGGTGGTTTATGATGCTGAGAAAGCTGTGCTGGGAAAAAAAGGAACATTGGATTTTGTTAGGAGATACAAAGGTTCGTGTGGATCCACGCCAAGGAAGATGAGGTTTATGAGCACAATACTCCTGGTGCACATGAGACATTATATCAGTGGTGAGAAATTTATTGCAATCATCTTCCTATTTCCATTTCTGCCTTCTTTTTGGTGACATAATAGTGTAAAGAGGAAAGGTCACACCTTGATGCCAAGATGATTCATAACTTTAATACCAGAAGGAACAACTGACCTAAACAATCTTTGCCTAAAGTGTATTTCCATCAGTGCTTTCAGTCTCGTCCCAAGCCGAACAAATAGAGAAATATCCAGCACAAGGTTACTGGGAGATACTCAGAATGACCTGCCTGAGGAAAGAGGTTGATATCCAGTGGAAATTCTCTGAGAAGCCAAGACAGAGCTAACCAAGCCCTGCATGGAATTGTCTTTCAGTGGAGGAGGCCCCATGGCTTCTCTGCAGACAATGCTGGTGTTGCATGCAACCATCCTGGTTTGGAAGGGAAGTTATGATGGTTTTCCCAAAGTACAGTATTGACAAAAGGGATATGCAAAAGGGATGGAAACAAACCCAAGGACAACACAAGAGCACTTGCTGCTTGGGTAGCACTGCTGTTGTGCAGCCATTTGATGAGTGAGAACGTCCGTCAGAGCTTTGCCTGCTCCGTTGGGTTGTACAAGAAGTCAGGAGTGTGAGATGGGAACGAGAGAGCAGATACAACATGGGGATGGAGAAATCTGGGCCACCATTTCTGTGTCTGAACCACAGAGTGGGCTCTGAGAAGACACCTGAGAGTAGGACTGTGTTACAGACACAGCCCCAGGCTCATCCAGACTCCGGTGTCTTGGAGGTATTTGTGACTCTATAGGAAGTTCTACCTTCAGCAAATTAATATTATCCAGAGGACACTGAGCCAAGCTGTCAGAGGAACTACTGCTTTAAAAGCTGGGCACTGTGTCACAGCGCGATAAACATATGCACAGATTGATTTTGGCTGCAAACCAATAAATGGGCACAACCCAGCTCTGAGCTGGAACCAACACGACACAATTACCGTACAACCCACCACTGCAACACTCAGGCTATAAAGGAAAAGCCAATGGCTCTGGAAATACTTCTGCTTGGAGAAAATTCTGGTGCCCAGTATGATTAGGAAGATGTAAAACAGAAAATGGAAGCAAATGGAGATGTGAGCTGTGTGTTCAGCAAAATGGGCTTGGGTGGGAATAAATCCAAAAGAAAGATGGGAATCTTGAAACAGATGATTAACAGAAGCATGGATCAAGGTTCAGAGTTTTTATTGTGTGCAGAAGATCCCATCTTAAGAGGCAGATTGTGGCACCACTTAAATCCAATTATATGTGGTAGAAAGGAAAGCTGACAGACACAGCAGGTGTCACCCATGTGATTTTTGGTGAGCAGCCATCCATACACAGAGCACCACCCAGACACCATGGGCACCTTCGGCAACCTCAGCCAAGAACCTGAGAATTGAGTTGGAGAGTGTTTTCCTAGCCCAGAATGGAGCATGGAGCCAGGTATTCCTGAGCTCCTGCTCCCTGAATGACCAGGAACACCTTACACCATTTAACATCTTCCCATAAATGCCTCTCCAATTTGTTTGTGCTCCCCAAAACCCAAGCTAGTTTCTCTCCTCCTTTCATTTTCTTCTCACACAGGAGGGAAACAAAATCCTGCGCACATTTTGAAAAGAGGTAATAAAGATAACATCCTGTGTTTAGATTAGAGAGGAAGGAGGGATGGAGAGGGGGATGCATACTCAACCTCTGGGACAGAAACTGCCCAAACAGCCTTGGAATGAAGATTTAGTTTGGATAGAGTTTGCTGTTAATTGACACTTGAGGAGGTTCTTGTACATTCCTTGGGAATATTTGGCAGTGACCTCGACTCAAAGGGAAATGTTGCAGTTTGGGGCTCCGGGTATCTGCATGGTTTGTGCACAACAACCTTTCCTGCTCTGCACTCCATACTCCACATTCTGCAGTGACATGTCATCATGTCACCCGTCCCAACTTCATTGTGGTTTTCTTCTTTCATTTAAGGATTTTTTTTCCTAATTTACAGCCCAGACAGTGCCTTGTAAGTTCATATAGACAACAGTGGAACTAATATACACAAAGCTTCCAAGCTCCATGTTCATGGCCCCAAAATATCACATTGCAAGCATAAAAGATTTCGAATGATTTTATATTGACTTGCATCAATTCCCACTTGCAGCTCTCCTAACTGTGTCCTTTTTACCATTTCCCTTTGTTTCTCTGCCCCAGAGACTGCAGAGCACCCTCTGCACAGAGTGTACAGTTCATGGACAGGGAAACTCCACACACAGAAATTCCTAACTTAGCCCGAGTCCCAAGGGATTTCTGCACCACAGCAAGGAAGTGAAGCCTCTAAAACCAAGTCCTGACTACCAAACTGGCCTCTTTTCCTCCCAGTAAGTTATTAAGCCCCTGCAAAGTCTTGAACCTCTATCACAATGGCATTTGCAAAAGAGGATTTTAATGTTTAAAGAGTGCTTGAGTTAAAAATATATTGAACATTCCATTTACATTTTGGACAGAGTATATTGAATTTACCATGAAAATATTCCTATAGAGGCAAGATAAAATAAATGAAAAGACAGCTCTCCTGGTATTTAATATTTTTTTCTGTAGGACTAATATAGGATTAAAGAGGAAAACCTGGTAGCTGCAGGAACAAGTTTGAGCAATCACTTGTCACTTGCAGTTAGCACAAAAATGTATTATAACAAGATATTACTTGTAGAATTTCCACTATAAATCTTTTATTCATTCCTAGGAATCCCAGTCCAGGCATTTGCCATACTGCATTGTCAAAAATAATGCCCAGCATAAACGGTGTGCGAGAGACCATGAACATCAGAGATAACAAGAGTACTAACACCTTATGAGCCTTAAAAACCCACTGGTGGGATTTCTGCTCTCTCATTAAAAGTGAAATAAAAATATTGTTTAAGAATGACTTTTATGCTCAGCTATTAAATGCAGCATTGATTCTTTGCTTATGGTTTTCCCCCCACTTTTCTTCTTATAAATTGCTGAGTGGAAGTAAACAAGAAAGTAAATTTTGATGGCCCCATTATGTTGCTGGGCTGCAGAACAACCCACAGCTGAACCAACCCGGCCACCTAAATGAGCAGGAGAAGCCAGGGAACACCTGTAAAATCCCACCCAGCACCAGGAGAAGGAAGAGGGGGAGCCACAGTGCAAACCACAGCGTTTCCATGGAGATCAGCACATTTTTTTTTGGCCACTTCCACGGGTGAAGGAGATGCAAGCTCTGACCTGAGAATGGCACCTTCATTTAGCCAACCTGTCAGCAGCAAGCACTGGGATTCCTTCTTGGGCTGGGCCAGGCAGGAGCTGCAGGTTCCCCTCACCACCAGTTCCTAAGAGGGGTTTGCAGTTGAGGCTGTCCCAGGTGAGGGAGTTCTCCCTCAGAGCTCTTCCCTGTTGTCCTGGTTATCGTAGCCAGGCCCAGTTTGGCACTGGGTGGGTGTGTGTTCTACACCCTCTATGTCATTTTTCTCATGAGCTGCTCACAATGGTCCATGTGCAGCAGCTGCCCAGGGCACACCAACCCCTCAGGGCACAGGGGGGTGTTTGGGAACTTCTGTGGGATAAGGAAGTTTTCCTGTCTTCACACCAATGACTCAGGTGTGAGAACTCCCCTCCAGGGTGTCACCAGCACCTTCACACCCACCTGAGGGGTCATGTCTGCTCAGAAGCCAGCAGGGATGCCAAAAATATGCCATTATTCACTTCACAGAGTAAATCACCCCTTGTGAAACTCCCCACCCTGGGGGAGGGACTGGGCGTGCCCATCTGAGCCCAAGCAGAGATAAATTGGGGTTTTGGGACTCGGAGCTCTCATCAAATCCAGAGGAGAACCAGAGCCTTGAGCAGATTGAGACTTCCATCAGACTGCAACCGTCATTGTCACCAGCAGGTTTCTTCCTTTCTTCTTACTTTGAACTCAGGGGGCCACGTGGTGCTCAGCACAGGGGTTGGTGAGCTCCATCCTGCTCGTGCCCCGCTGTGCTGGGCTGTACATCTGTTTTTGTGGCACAAACGGATTTTCCTTCTGTCTCAGTGTATTTTGTGATCTTTTATTAAATTGTTATTCTGACTTGTAATCCCATTCTGAGCTGGATTGATTTCTCCTGCCAGTTTAACTCTAAACCAGCACACCCGGGGCAGCCTCTGAGCTGGCTGGGTGAGGGAGGTGCTCTCTGCTGGCCTGGGGAGCAAGGGGACACCCTTGAGGTGGACTTTGAGATGTCCAGTGCAGCTGAGAGCAGGACTGGGGTTGTACCAGAGCAGCAGTGCCTTGGACCTTCAGCATTCATCCCAGTTGAACACCTACACCTTCCCTAATGTGTGGCACCCCCTTGACTTTTTCTGAAGATCACCCAGAAAGCACAATTTGAGAGCTGCTACTTGACACTGAGGATGCTTTGCTGAGTCTTTCCTTTCTCAGATTTCCATATTCAAATCCTGATCTCTTTCTTTTCTTTCTTTTTCTCAGAGTTTCTTCTGCTTTAGTTCACTCTCTGCATCATCTTTTTAGTCTGTCTGTCCTCCTGCTGAACTCTTCCCTTTCATTTTTCCCACTGGACTCTCTTAGCTGCCTCTTCTTCCAGAATCAGCTAATTTGGGAGTGTGAAGGTGTGGGGTAACAGTGGGAAATGTGAGGAGGTAGCTGTGTCAGGAGGGTGACTGCAGCCAGATCAAGGGAGCCCCTAAGCAAGGCAAGTTTATAAAGGGACTTCTGCCCAAACTCCCTGCACATTTATATCTCACATAGGTAAGAAACTGAGAGTTCAGCTCTTTCTTGGAAAGGTTCTTCTACCTTCTTTCCACTCCGCTTTAATCTTTCCCCCAATTCTTTCTTCTCTTCTAATTCAACCCTCAGCTTTTTGTTTCTTCCATTTCTCATTTCCCCTGAACCTCCAGAGGCCACGAGGGTAAGAAAAAGCTTTTTTCTCAGCTCACTTAGCACAGGTACATGGAAAAAAAAAGGAAAAAAAAAAAAAAAGATAGATTTCCCAGCTGGGTTTCCAGTTTCTTTACCACATCCTTACAGGGCATGTTTCCTTCAGCTGCAGAAAATGGAGAGCAAACTGGGGGAGAGGACACACCAGATGGAAGATGACCTCCACGCTTTGTTCTCCTCTGCACTAGAAGATGCAGACTGAACCAGCCTCTCTGTCTCAACAAGGCCTACGGTGGCAAAGCCAAGGATGACAACATGCCCTTAATTTTCATCAGAAAATGTGGCATTAGAATTTTCTCAGCACGAAATTTGGAACTGCTGCAATAACTCATGCAAGTTCAAATGCCCTAGAGCCACACAACAGCACCATATGTCCTGTGTGTAACAAAAAAATATCAGAAATTAATTTGCAAGTGTTTGAAAGAACATTTCTAATTGGAAATGGGTTTTATACCCTACTTAGAAAGGGTGCTGCTGTGCCTCCAAGAGTTACTGTCTTAGCTGTGGAACTCAGAAGAAAAGGAAAATTATAGCCATAAAGGGAAAATTACAACTGATCAAATTTTAAAGAAAGCTCCAAAAATAGCTTGTCTAAAGCCCATAATGTCACAGTGATAAAGTCTAAGATCTCAGGCCCTCCAAGAGCTTAGAGCAAGATATGCACTCTGAGGAAGTTTGGGTTTTTCCATTGATTTCTCTTTGGGATGCAGATGTTGTTTCTGACTGCAAAGGCTTCAAAGGAAACAGGGCTGGAGCATCTCTCCAGTGCCCACTGAATTATCCCTGCACAGCACAAGACCCAGTGCTAAGCAGGTATTTGCCTCCCCTAAGGTGTGGGTGTACCCCTGCTTCCAGTTATAGAAACCCAGGAATTCAGAGCTGTTCACAACAGTGGATGGGCTGGAGATAGTCCTGGCAGTGATGGATTTTCAGGCACCACAGGGGGGTTTGGTTGGAAGTGCAAGATAATTATGGTTTGTTATCCTGCACTCCAGTTATCACAGTGGCACCAAACCATCCATTCAGGGGCTATTTTGGATGCAGGATGACCTCTAAAGTTAAGCAAACATTGCTAATAACCACTTTCTTGGCCATTAATGTACTAAACCACTGGTGAGAGTGACCTCATCTTTTGGAGTGAAGTCCTACAGTGTCCACTGAAAGATCAACTAAAAATGCCTCTTGATAGCCACTGCAAGTTCTGCTTGGGCACAGTTTCTTCCAGTTACAAGGTATTTATTAGCAGCAGGAACACAATTTGTATTATACAGCCCGAGCTCACTGTTAAAATTTATACCAATCAGCAGAGTCATTAAGCCCTACATTTGCCTTCCCCTAATCCACTGTTAGATTAAATGGTTCAATTAATAATAAATATTAGCGGTTTATTAGATGAATACCCACACCACTCCATTCCTGTATGTGGTTGCAGCGAGACAGGAATGAAGCAGCAGTGTCCCAGTAAATCATTTTGAGCCCAGCTCTGCACCATATGTTGTTCTGCCTCACTCGGCCCTTCCTGACAACAAACAAAGCCAAAACCTTTGGCTTCACCTGCCACTTCCAGTTATTCAGCCACGGCCCAAGGACCTCGGTGGGGATGAGGAGCCAGGCTGTGCTCTGAGCAAAGCCAATGAACCCAGCAGGCTGCAGGAGGGGAGCCAGCACAGCTTTGACCCATTTATTGGAGAAAATTACCCCTGGACAATGAGCTAATCCTCCCCAAAAAGCCTGGCTATGGGCAGGAGGGAGTGCTGGATTAGTGAGTTTGGTTCTGCTGAAGGGACTGATCCTCAGCAGCTGGAGAGGCTGTGCTGTCTCACACTGAAAACACTGGGGTGATAACCTGCCAAACTGTTGCATCTGTACAGGATCTGTTTCCATCCACAAAACAGATTGCAAAATGTTCTCATTTTATAAGGCAGGGGAAGGATCAGATGAGGGGAAAGTTGGTTGTGTTGTCCGGGAAACTACCGGTAATGTTAATTTGCTCTTTGTCAAATATCCTTATGGTTATAAATACATGGGTCATATTCCAAGCATTTGGCCTAACTGGTGGGAGAGTTGGGAGATGACAGTCAGGATGCTGGACTCTGTTCCCAGCCTCATTCCTAGCTGGACACTTGATTTCTTCCAGCTCTCTCAGCCAGGACTAATGAAGCATCTCCTCACTGTAAATCCATTCCTTCCAGACCTGACCTTTCCTTATAAACCTCTACTTCTTTTTGCCCCCTCCCTGAATAAATCCCATCCTGCTCTTGTGCCTCAGTTTCTCTCATAAATATAGGATGATGATACATTTCATAAAGTGTCTTTGGATGCAAAACGTTGTCAGGGATTGTTAAAGATATTGCCAGGGATTGACAATGTTGGACAATGTTCAGCTCGGGGATATTTGTGGAGGGGTCACAAAAGTGTTTTCATGGTCTTCTCTGCTCCAAGCTAATGGATAACAGCAAATGTGTAAGCAAATCTGCAAAACTGCATGAAATCCCCAATCCAGTCAAGCAGCTCTACTTGAACTAACATTTCCCATGGGCAGAAGTTTCCATCCTCTCCTGAAGTTTGAAACATGTTTGATTTACACCAAGGGAGCAGGACAGAAGGCCTCACCACCTTGGCACCACACTGGTTGAGAAGATCATCATTTCTCTGCTCTTCTGAGCTCAAAGAGACAGTAAAAATGATTTAATTTAGGAAATGCACACTGGGTATATTCCCCACTCCCATGGATGTGCATAGCTGGGGGTGCATGACTACAGTCCCACGCACAGAGATGGGATAATTACAGTTGTACAGCAGTGGAGGCATTGCCAATATCCCATAATTAATTTACAGACAGAGGATTTCCGCCTCCTTTCCCCCCATTAAGTGTAGAGAAAATAAATGTTCTTTGGAGTTGGCAGATCCTCTTTAGTTTGCATATTCCTCCTAAATATGAACATTATGTTGTTTACTCATCTGTTAATGACAGCTGATTATCAAACCATAAATATACATGTATCTAATGGTTTGTGAACATTAAACATGGGGATGTAATAAATGTGGCTGCATGCAGGGACCCAGCACCCAACAATTCCTGTTCAGCACTCCAGCCTGTGTCATGGTGTCTCAGCCTGGGCACTGTCACTTCCCATGGACGAGCAGAGGATAACCTGAATTTCCAGCTCCAGTTAGGCTATTTCTTCACTGTCACATGTGAACAGCTTGGGGTTTGTTCTGCTTGAGCCGCTTCTCCTGCTTAATCCGTGGTGTTACTGCTTTGTGCTGGCTTCGGGTGCCTGAGAGGGAAACTGGACAAGTCACACGCCCTTCCTTTGAGTTTTAAGCCTTATCTCTCTTTCTGTCTTTGCTCTTGGTCACCAAGTAGAATAAAATGAAGTGAATCAGGCACTGCTTCAGTGTGAACACCTGTGAGAGGTCAGGATTTAATGCAAACGGGTCCAAGGCCTCTTTCTGTGTTGACAAATTATTTCTTCTTTCCCCTGTCATCTCCAGCTCTCTCCCTCAGCTCCCTTTTCCTCCTAAAAGTCTGACTGTTATCTCAGATTTGGTTTCTCTGGCACAAAACTGTTTTCCTCCCTCCTTACACTTTCTCTGTCAGAGCTGACAACTTTACTACACTTTCCATGTCACAGACTTGTAATTTCAGGGCTACCTTAGTCCTGACCCTTCTCCATCTGGAATGAGGCTCTCCCACCAGGCTGGGGTTTTCCCCCTCTTTCTAATGTTAAATCAGTCCTTTTCCCATACCCTTTTGAGGGCCAAAGCCCATGAACTTTCTTTCTCCTCTTTACTTTCCATCTATTCCTCTTCTGAAATCTTGCTTAAACTCTTCTGCTGAAGTTGGCTTCTCCTGATACTCTGATCACATGAACTTCCTTGAAGTCCTTCCTGATGTGTCTCTCATTGTAGAGGTAATTTAATTTGCTTTTATGTCCCCTCTCTTCCAACTCCATATTTACTCCTCTTTCCTAATTATCCTCCTAATAATTTATCTTTCTCTGTTTCTCACAACTCACTCCCTACTCTTGACTAGCAAAGCTCTCTGAAAACTAGAGCTGGGCCAGAGACAAAGTTTTGGTTCTGTATTCTTGAAAAAGATTAGAGGAATTGTGTGGAACT
This sequence comes from Formicarius rufipectus, assembly GCA_013399695.1. Lineage (NCBI taxonomy): Eukaryota > Metazoa > Chordata > Aves > Passeriformes > Formicariidae > Formicarius > Formicarius rufipectus. Next base: position 423,094 of record VXAU01005522.1, on the reverse strand, counting down.
CTGGTGTTTCTGATCTTGGAGAAAACCCCAAAGAAACAGGAAACATTTCCCTTAGAGCCAACCTACAAAATGCTGTGCACTCCCCATTGGCACCAACTGCCCTCAGTTTTGGTAGACTTGTGCTTGAGGCAGGACCAACCCAGAGAAGCTGTGGCTGCCCCATCCCTGGAAGTGTCCAAGGCCAGGTTGGAAGGGGCTTGGAGCAACCTGGGCTGGTGGAAGGTGTCCCTGCCCATGGCAGGGGGTTGGAACAGGATGATCTTTAAGGTCCCTTCCAACCTAAACCAGTCTGATTCTATGAGTGATGGCATCGTCCCGCACCGAAGCCCCATGGAACTGGAGTATCTGTGATACTGTGGGTGTAAGGATACAGGACAAAACTGGCAGGCCCATGCTCGACTTTGTCAGTGCCTTTGAAAAGTCTTTTTAGTTTTTCCAGGTTTTTCAGCCTGGGAGTCTCAGTGAAGGAGAATTTTGTGTTGCACCAGCACGTTCCCAACTGCACTGAGCATGTTGCCATTGCTTTGCCTGCAATCAGAATAGCTTGGTCAACTATTTTTGGAGAACTTGTCAGGAATATGGTGAGCATTTCTTGTCTCACAAGTAGCTTTTGGAATTCCTCAAGATAGGATGAGGCATATGTGTCATTTTCAAGCCTGCAATTTTTATGCTGTTCCGAGTTACAGAAAACATTTAGCAATTTTGATCAAACAAAAGCACCGCTGTGATATAATTCCAGAATCAACGCATGAAAAATGTCACTTGTCTCTTTAGCAATTATTGATGAAGGGAATAAAGCTGCAGGTGAACACAAAGGGCTGGCTGTTTGCATTCCTGCACTGCCAGCACACCAGATTGGAGAGCAAGGAAGTCATTTTGCCTGGAACTAGCCCAGTGGAGTGCTGACAGATAGGTGTTTGTGCAGCGCGGGCTCGGCAAGGAAAATAAGCTGTTCCTGCTCACTCTGGCCTGGGTGTTGGATTGCAATATGACACCTTTCTTCTCAAACTGAATCAAGAGGGTTTACTGGGGAGGTGTTGGTTCAATGCTCGGTGATGCTGAGCACCACGGGAGCTCAGGTGCCCTGAGACCGACACGTGGGGAGGTGCTGGACATCCTCTCCCATCTTGTTTTATGGTTCGAGTGAAGAGGATGAAATCCCAGTAGCTGGGTGTTTTTAAAGGGCTGTAGAGTTTTATGAACAGTTAATAACACAGGTGCTTTTAGAAGTTAGGAGCTCACAACTCCTTGGATTGCTGCCAGAGCCAGGCAGGGGTTCTGCCAGGGCACAGCAGAAGCACCAGGCATTGGCACAGGCAGGGCAGAGGCCATGGCATGAGCAGACTGATCCCAGGGATCCAGCACTGGAGCAGGAGGGGCCTGCACAGCACACCAGCCTGAGAGCAAAGGGCAGATCTGGTTTGATCTTTGGGCACTTTGATCTTTACAGGCTGCCCAGGCAGGTCACGGAGTCTCCTCCTCTTGAGACATTCCAAACCCATCCAGACATGTTCCTGTGTCACCTTCTGTAGGTGGCTCTGCCTTGGTAGGGGGTTGGACTGGATGATGTCCACAGGTCCTTTCCAATCCCAGCTCCTCTGGGATTCTATGGTTCTGTGATGGTGTGACTCTGTGACTGTGATGCTGTGGCTCTGTGGTTCTGTGGTTCTGTGACTGACTCTGTGGTTCTGTGACTCTGGTTGTGTGACTGTGACTCTCTGCTTCTGTGACTCTGTGGTTCTGTGGCTCTGTGGTTCTGTGATTGTGGCTCTGTGACTCTGTGGCTCTGTGACTCTGTGATGCTGTGACTGTGGTTCTGTGGTTCTGAGAGTCATCGTCTCATCTACCATCTGAAGCTGTATCTGAAGATGATCCTATAAGGATCTTTGCTAACCCAGGCCCGTGGGATCAGTGCAGAGTCACCACTGTTTTGCTGTGAAATGGCTTCGTTTGGGCTGGTTTATTAACATAAAGCTGACAAGTAATGACAAATCTAATCCATTCTGTTTTCAGAATTTTCTCCCAGAAATAAACATGGAACTTTTCTGTTTTCTCCAGAAAGAAGTGACAACAAATGTTGAAATCTTTCAGATATAGGATTTCTACCTTGCATTCAGGTCGACAGGAGATTACATTTCATTTGGCTTCAGGTAGAGGCCAATTTGCTAATTAAATGGCAGACCTGCTTTACTAGAGATAAAAATAAAGCAAGCACTAGTGAGAAAAGGGGAATGAGGACCAAACAAAGGGGAAGGATAGGAAAGGGATGAAGTCAATAACAGATAAATCCCAGTCCCAACACAAGTACTAGAAAGACAATACTCTGCTGTGCACTGAGAAGCTGAGGTTTATTAGCTGTTGACTAAGTCTTGCGAGGAGCAGAAAGATAGTTGAGGAGAATGAAGCAAAATACAAGCAATTGCTTCTATTTTCTTGGCAAATTTGATCTTCTCTATTAGGATTATCAGAGAGCTTATTCCCTGGATGTGGGCAGCGAGGCAGGTTTCCAATGCCTTGCAATTGCTTCTCTGGCTGAGGCTGGCTGTTCTAATGCAACGTGACGGGTAGCCACAAACACAATCCGCAGGACCCACCGGTGCTTAGATGCAGAGGAGACTCACAGAGGCAAAGGGGAAGAGCAATCCTCCAAGTTCCCTCAAACTGGGACACTCCTACAGCAGGGTTTTATGCAACACAGGAGCTCAAAGCTCGGCGTTGCTGCATTCACAGATTTGGTTACAGGCAGGGCGTTGGGGTATGTAAAAAACAACCTGTTTCCAAATTGCAAAGGGTTACATATTGTTTTGCCTCAGCCGATTTTACTTCCCAGTATGGGGATTTAGGAATGCCCATATTGGATCAGGCTGTGGGCTAATTCGATCTGATATACCCTTTCTGGCTGCAGCTAATAGATGGTGCTTCAGAGGAAGAAAACAGAGAGAAAACAAACCCACCACATCCATCTAGTTAATTGAACAGTTCTGTACATGGGGAGAAAGATTCCTTCCTGATGTCCACAGGTGATGAGCGTGTGCCCTGAAGCATGAGACACGATTACTCTTATCATTAGCTTAGCTTGCATAGCAACAAATGTAATTAGTGGTCATATCCTGCTGTTTGGGATTATCTGTTTTTTTAAAGCAACAGAGCCAAGTGTGTCTCTGAGGTAACTTCATTGGAAGAGGATGAATTTGGCCAGTGAAGTCTAAAATGTATCCTTAGGTGAAAACACTGGGAAATAGAAAAGGCAAGAATTGAAAATGCTTGGCTGTGTCCTCCTGTGACTGCTATTTCTCACATACTTGGGCTGTTTCTTGAGAGGTTTTACTCAAACTTCATATTGGCAAGATAAGAGGAGAAACAAACTGCTGGGAGTAATGACAATAAGCAAGAGGAGAATAAGATTTCAAGCCAAAACTGAGTAAACACCATGAAGGAACATGTGGCAATTGAACGGCGAGTTCATTCCCATCTCTCGCTGTGGCTCAGGAGCTCTGAGAGGCAGGACCAGACACACGAAGTGCATCAGCAAGACAGACGTGTGGCCAGAGAAGTGTAAGGACTGCTGGGTCAAGCCAAAGTTTAACAATGAGACAAAACCAGAGCTCACAACCTGGGTCATCCCCTGTGTCTGTTCAGCACACAGAGATCCCCCTCCAGAAGCTGGATGAGAGGACCTGAGCTGGATGGCCTTGAAGGTCCCTTCCTACCCAAACCATTCCGTTGGTGATTCTGATGGCTCACCTCGGGGACAGTGGCTTTCCAGGGGTGCTGGTTTGGGCTATCATGCCTGCAAGGGCTGCTGTCCTCAGCTGCAGTTGTCCCCATAGATGGGATAAAGAGCTCAGCACTATTAACCTGTGGGTAGACATCCAGGTGATCCCCACGGGGCAATAACCTGAAGCTGCCACTAAGCCTTGTTTTAAGGCAATGCCCTTCCTGCTGATGGCTCTCCAATGTGACTGTGGTCTCTGACAGCTGGCAGGGCTTGCTGCCTGCTCTGGGTACCCTGGTTTCAGTGCCAGTGCCTGTTCCTGCCTTGCCCTCCAGACTTCACCTGCAGCCCCCAGGAGCTCCTCCCCTGCTGTAGCAGAGGTGCCAGGGCTGTAATTCTACCAGCAAACAAACAGCATGTAAAACTTTATAAGCCACTTGGCCTCGCCACTGGAACTACTGCAAGAATTGATAGAGCATCTAAGAGACAGCCCGATGGACATAAACTAGGTGAGCACTTTTATGGCTCCTGAAGGGATTCAAGCTTATTTGTCAAGGTTAACTGCATCTTTGAGGAAAGGCATTGTTGTTGTCATTAAATATCTCTCACTGCTGTGTCCTTCTGCTTAACGAAGATGCCCTCAAAGGATGGAAGGTAATTTATGCTACGACTTACTTGCTCTCATCATTTTGCCCTGAGTCCCATGGTGGGCTCTTTAAAAGCCCCAACTCCCAGCCAAGTGAGTACAGGAGAACCTCAGCATTTGTTTTAACAACGATGAAGAGACCAGTGATCACAACTAGGGAGGAACCTGGGAGATGTGACCTGGGTGCACCTTTAATGGCTTGGAAAACAGAAGGTGAAGAAGTGTAAGTGCCCACATTTACTACCAGATCATTTTCAGACCAGGTTGGGAGCCACGATTTCAGATTTGGGAGCATGTGGGATATGCAAATCAGTGGGTTTTGGCTATAAGGCACTTGGCTGCCCAAGCTGGGCTGGATTTGCTGGTGTGAAGAAACACCTGGCACCCAAGAGAGCCCTGCAACGTGTCCAGGGTGCCAAAACCACAAACACTTGGGTTGGCTCTTCTGCCCACTGTAGGTTCAAGCCAGTCACCAGTCCTGCCTGTCCCCTCTGTCCCTCCCTCTGAGGAGGACAGTCCTTCTGGCACTTGGCCTGACCCTCTGCATCTTGCCCAGAGTGATGAGCATGACTTGGACTGCCCTGTCCTCCCACTCTGTGTGTGCCCATGCATCCTCACCATCCCCACCATTGACCATCACCAGGGGACAAAGGACACATGTCAATGCCACCTGCCTGGGGTGTGACAGGGACCCTGCAAACCTCCACACAAAGTGTTGCATTTCAAAGCCAGAGCCTTCCAACTTCAGCAACAAATGCTTGTTGCACAAACTGCACCGGCAATTTTGATGGATAGAAAATACAATATTTAGTCAGACTGCTGTAAGTTAAAACACAGCAGACAGTAAAAGGATGAAATTATACCCCAACAGACTTTTAAATGAGAAAATAGTCTGTGTTAGGGAACATTATTCATTTAAATAGCAGAAAGCTTATAATTTCAACGAGGCCACAATTTCCATAAAAAGCCTACATTTGGGATTTTTTCCCCCCTTTTCCCTCTTGCAGATTGCAGTTAAAATGAATGAACCTTTCTGCTTACAGAGTAATTCATTTTTATTTCACTTTGCCTTTTTCATGTCAATTACAGAACACTTGGTTAAAATGATTACATAATTTTCACAGCGGCTTGCTATTGCAGGCTGGAGGAGATAAACCCACTTAAATGTGACCAATGCACTCTCAAATTCCTGCCCTGAGCAGTCTCTCATCCAGACATCACTCACACCATCTTCCAAAGCCCCTGCACGGAACCGGCGTAAGTGTCAGCGCCAAGAAAGCGCCTCTGTCTGCTGAGGGAGTTCACCACGTGAGCTCTGCTTTTAGGCAGCTACTCCGAGGTCCCTTGCTGCTAAAATCTCTGTATCCTCAGTCCCCATCTCCTCACTGGGTTCCCTGTCTCATGATCAGGTTGTGCTGAATGGGGCTGGCATCCTTCAAGGTTACTGTTCCAGAAAATATTTGCAAATAATTTGACGTGCTGTCAGCGAGCAGGCAGCAGTGAACTCACATAATTCAACATACTAATGTGGGTTTTCACGCCTAAAGCCATAAATAAGTTTGATATTCCGAAGTTTCTGTAATGTTTATTTAATAGCAATATTTTATAAATAAATCTTGATTATTCCATTGCACTTCAGGGGAGATCTTCTTTCAATATAACAATTGTTTCTAACCCCTGCCCTCTTTTTCTGACCACTCCCTGCCACCCACTTCTCCACTGAGGAAATAAAACACTTCCTTCTCCAAACCTTTATCAGGCACTGGGGAATGATGGCCAGGGCAGCTCCTGCTTTACCTCCTCCCCCTCCCTGCCCCTCTGCTTTGCCCAGACTTTGCCTGATTTAGGGTTGCACAGGGACACCTATGGGACTCTTGGAGGCCCAGCTAGAGAGAACACTGCATGTTGGGCATATCTCACTTGAACTCATGGAGTGGGGGTGCCTGAGGCCTGAAGGAGACATCAGCAGCTCCAGTTGGAGCAGGGGCTTTGGCTCTTACCAGCCAGACCTCAGGTGTGCTTCACACTCCACAGCTGCTTTGGGGCTGCCCTCCCTCCTCTCATGCCAAGGAGCACCACAAAGCAGATGATGTTGGAGCTCAGCTGCTCTTCATAAGCCCAGCTCCTGCGTGGCTCTCCCTGGATCAGCTCACTGTGTCCCACCTCTGTGGCTGAGGAGCAGCACAAAGCCCACCAAAGCTCATTTGAGAAGTGTTAAAGACACAGCATTGAGAGCTGAGGAAAGTTGACCATTTTCCATACAGCAGCTACTTGTGATTTTTCTCTTTCCTTAAAAAACCCAATTAATGAAAAGTTTTCCAATTCAAATGAAGCCTTTAATTGGAAAAGTGCTCTCATGGAGCTGCACGTGGTTTGGATCATGGCACTACTGTGACATGGTGCCAATAACATCAAGGTCATGTGTTCAATCCCTGTCGGGACCATTCACTTAAAAGTTGAACTTGATGACCCTTGTGGGTCCCTTCCAACTCAGAATATTCTGTGAGTCTGTGATTTTGGTTTTTACAAGATGGTGATTTTCAGCACATTGTCTACAAGTCAGTAAAATAACCCTCCCCTTGGGGGACCCAGCAATGCCTGACAACAAATCACTAGAGCCGAGCAGGACCAAACACAGACATGCAGCGTATCATGGAATCATAGAATGTCTTGAGCTGGGAGGATCCCGTAAGGATCATCCAGTCCAACTCCTCACCCTGCACAGGACAGTCCCAAAAATCCCACCATGTCCCTGTGGGCACTGTCCAAACCCTCCTGGAGCTCTGCCAGCCTTGGTGCAGCCTGTTCAGTGCCCACCACCCTCTGGGGGAAGAACCTTTCCCTGAGATCCCACCAAACCCTGCCCTGGAACAGGTTCATGCTGTTCCCTTGGGTCCTGTCACTGGTCACCAGTGAGAAGAAGCATGTTTGGAAGGGCACAGCTTCTCAGGTAGCTGTCTCTTTATATAGATGGTACATTACCACAGCAAGGGATTCAGAAAGCATTTCTCTGCCCCATGTTGCTAAACAGGAACTCACTTCCAAGATGCCATCTGTAATGTAGAAAGATCTAAGCACCTCCGCACATCTGGGCTTGGAGTTTGGAAAGAAAGCAGGAAGATCTGTAGCTAAGAACTGTTTGATGGCCTTGCACAGGGTCGTGGACCCACTCACAAGACGCTGCTTGCCAGACTGGAGATGGGGAGAAGGTCATTGCATTTCAAGGAAAACAATGACCAAGAAAACTGGTGTGACATCAGTATTTCCTAGAAGCACCACCACTGGGGCTCAGAGACTTCTGTGCTGTGAAGGACTGGACCCCAAAGGAGCAAAGCCCATTTTCCTGCAGCAGCGGAACGGGAAGGGAGAACTCTCATCAATGAAACAACTTCTTTGTGCTCCACTCTGGGCAAATATTTGGATTACTAAAACAAATTTATGAAGCAATTACTTTTAATGCTATATGAGGAAATTAAGTACTCATTGATTCGTGATTTATAATCTAAAGCTAAAAGATCATGAAAAAGTAAATATAACTTAATTAAATGTCCCTTGGCTTTGCTACTATTGCAGATCTAACTCATAAAGTAAGTAAAACAAACCATTTTTAGAACATAAATGAGTATTGGTTCTTCTAGTTCAGAAGACAAATAATTTACTGGTTAAATATATTCAGCAAAGTTTAGCCATGTGAAAGATTTTTCCAGTGGCCCCTGGGTCTTGCAGGAAGGATAAAAACTGACGGGTACAGATTCAAGGAATTCATTGTGCTGCCAATGACAGGAGCATTTGCCATGAAAAGAGGAAAACAAAAGGCTATTTCCGTTCTTTTCATACTGGGAGAAATATTTTAATATATTCATGGAGTAGAATATATTGTGGAAGGAACGTGCCTTTATGGTCTCTCCATTGGCAACACACTTGTGATTATTCACTCCTGACACTGAGCCCATTAACCTGGGGAAATTTAATCTAATGCTATAGTAATGTTGCTATTTTTCCACTCTGAAGTGTAAATAATTTGAAAAAAAAAACACAAAAAAAACAACCCACCCAGGTTTTTAGAATTAAACATCCCAAGTGATGTATTCAGTTGGTTAAGTAGTCGGTTTGACTCTTCCTTTGTACTGCAGAAGCAAGAGGGTTGAGTTTAGGAAAGGAACGGAAAGAAACCATTACTAAATAAATCACAGGAGAATGTCTGTGGTAACTACACGTTCCAGCAAGAGAAACTGTTGCTAAAATGCTGGGTGGGATGTCCCTTTCAGTCTGGGAGTGGGTGTTGCATGAAGCACAACAGTCCAGACAACTTGGATGGCCCTTGGACTTCGTGTGTTTTGAGCGAAGGATGAGGATGAGGTGTTTGGATGCCTCTGCCCTCCTTGAGGAGTCTTCCAGTGTCCTCTGATCCAGGAACCGTACAATGGATTTCGAGGGTGTTATTTCTCCCAACTGCAACCTGATTTCCACTTCCTGACATGACTGTGAGAAAGTAGAGGGGTATAAAATACACCCCTCCCTGCCTCAGCCCTCTTGAGGACACCTGCAGAGCCTCATTCTCTCCATCAGGTTTAGGGGGGTCTTGCAGAGCTAAGCCATCATCTTCATCATCCCCACCTTCACTGATGAAGGTGGGGCCATCACCTTCCATCTGCCAGGTGGTGGGAGGTCTGCAGAAGGGCCATGCCCTGGGTGAGGGAGGCCTGGTGGACGTGGCTGTCCCCAAACATTCCGAATACACACCGAGAGAACAGCAAGTGACCTGGGTATGTCAACAAGGTGTCCTTCCAAGGGAACTAGTCCTGGGGGTGTATTGCTGCCAGGATTCAAGTCAGGAACTTGGACCCCAATGGATCTCAGCATGGATTTAAACTGGGCTCTTTGTAGAGGATGGGAGCGAAGGTGACTCCAGCCTTGGATCCCCAGACCCAAAAGATGAGCAGTTCCTAAACCCTGGGGCAGGGAAGTTGCTGAGTATTGAGATGGACACACAGTTCCTAAACCCAAGGTGTCATAATGGTCCAGAGAACCAATCACACATGTCAGGGGTAAGGGTGCTGAGGCCTGTCCTTCCATGAGGACACAACAGCCACCTGACCTTCAGTAGCAGTGTGCCTTGCGTGTCAGCTGAACACGCAAACCCATAAAAGCATGACAATGCTCAGAATCCCAAGAAATGGATTCCTCCCCCAAAAAGCCTCAGAGAAGCAATTCATAAAAGAAAGGGTGACTCTGTGCCCTGGCCAGACACAGTCAAGTGTCACTGAGACCCGGCAAGCACTGATAATAACTCTCTGGAAAGCATGAGCTCCGCTGTGAAAAGAGACATCAGAAATACCCAACATTTCCAAGAGACCTTGGAGCAGAGGAAGCATCTGTCTTTTTAAAACCCCGTGACTGTGGAGTGCAGGGGCTCCAGCTCACAAACCACAATCACATCAGGTGGGTGAGTTACCATCTATCAGCTGGGCTGTGAGCACAGCAAACACACCATCGGTCTGGCTGACCTCACCCTCTCTGATTCTGCACTCACAGCAACACACCCTGCAGAGGACAGAGATCCAGAGAGCCTACACACACAGCTACCCCAGCTCAGAGATGTGTAGGAATGTGCCAGGGAAAAGTCACTTTGCTGCTCCTCTGAGCCATCACCAGGCTGGTGGTTACAGACTGCAGGTACCTTACCAAGGTACCTTGGCTAAGGAGCCTACTTGTCCACAGGTTCTCTCTGTCTTTGATGGAGACAGACTGGAGCCTCCACTGATTTCCCAATTTAGCCAACCCCAGAAGAAATACTAAGAGTATTCCACTGTGTTATAAAGAATAAAGCAATTAGTCTCTTCTTCTAATTTAGATGGAACATGAAAAGTTACATTTTTCAAGCAATGTGATTTTAAACATCTATGGCTTCAAAGGAGTAAATGAGTTTCCAACTTCAAGAGCAAAACTGAAATGAACCCAGGAAAGCTTTTAGCATCTTAGCTTACTATATAAAGCATCTACCACGGGACAATAATCTGGTTGCAACAATAGCTGTGCAGTCAATGTGAAATGGCTGCACTGGCAGTGACTGTATTTACCTGGCACTTTTTAACAGAGATTCTCTACACGTGGCTCTGTTGGGTGTCTGATGTGTTTTGCTTCACACCTTGCAGCTCCTCTGTTTTCTCTGTGAGAATTGTTACCATGGCTGTTAATACCCTGGAGCAGTTCCTGGGATCACAGAATCAGAATGGTTTGGGCTGGGAGGGACCTTGAAGATCATTTAGATCCAACCCCCTGCCATGGGCAGGGACACCTCCCACCAGCCCAGGTTGCTCCATGCCCTGTTCAACCTGGTCTTGGACACTCCCAGGGGTGGGGCAGCCACAGCTTCTCTGCCCAACCTGTGCCAGGGCCTCACAACTCTCACAGCCAAGAATTCTTCCTATTATCATAGAATAGTAATCTATTTCCTATTATCATAGAATAATAATTGATTTCCTATTATTACAGAATAATTATCTATTCCCCCTGGTCTTCTCATTACATGCCCTTGTAAATAGACGCTCTCCAGTTCCCTTGTAAATAGTGTGTCTCTCCAAATAGTTCTCCAAGAGTTAGATCAAAGGGTAATGGAATGTTCTGGCAGTGTTCTCACAGGCTTTGGTGTCTGTAAGTACCCATGGGAGCAATCTTGAAATTCATTCTTTTCCTTCTCCTGTCTGGAAGAAAATCTAGCTTGCCAAATATATCAGTCTCCACTGTACATTCAATATATTTTAATCCACCTTCCTTGTTCTCAGTGAATTCATATTTTCTTTTAAAAAAAAATCCGAAGAGAATGGTACTGCTTCTGGCCCAGTGAAAAGGGACTGCAAACTGCATTTGCATTAAATGTGGAAAATATATAACCTCTTTCCTGCATCTTGACCAAAACATTTCGTTAATCTAAGCTATTTGTTTCTGTTTGTTCTCATTTTGACGAAAATCTCATATTAAATTATTTGATAATTACTTAAACTAATATAGTGTTTCCTGTACCTTGGTCACCAAACCAGAAAAATCCAGTATTCCAAGGCTCTGTTCCCCGTTTGTTTTCCACGCTGCCTCCTACATCAGTCATTGTTCTCCATCAGCACAGAGAGCCTCTCACTTCTCCTTCTCTATTGTCTCCACTTCACACCTTCCTGCTGCGACAGGTCCATTAAAGCAGCTCCTTAACTGGGAGTGAGTGGCTGGGGGATGCTGCAGCCCCACAGTCATTTGCATTGTGCTCTGTGAAAAGTGGTCGCTGTGAGAACGATCGTGTCAGAAATGGGAAGAGTGTGGCTCAAGCTGAACAAGAGACAGCAGAAGTGGATGTGCTCTTGAAGCCTCTCTCTTCATCGCTGTTGAAAGGTCACACACAAAAGCATGGGCTGTGTGGAACAGAGGGGTGAAGTGCACTGCATCCTGAAGTGACCCTAAACAACAGGAAGATAATGCTATTTGTATAATGAAACAATCATAATATCTTAAAGTCCTCCAAAGATAAATGTTGGCTATTTCCTTTATCTGAGAGTTGCACACAAAAACCAAAGCCATAACAAAGATTCATGATAGAACAGACTGACAACCTGTTGTGGAGTGTATGGAGAGATTACCACGAGTGGGGCCGAGCACAAAATTCCAAGGCAAGGAAACAAATCATCCCAAATTAGCAGAGGGGACAGGGTCAGAACAGGAGAATATCCCCCTGTGCCAGTGACCTCCTTGGACATGCAAGCCCAGAACTTTCTGGCTCCAAGAGGGAGCTCAGGGCATTCCATGGACACTCTGAGGAACTTCAGTCCTTTCCTTCATTCTTCTTTATTTCATTGGCAAACGTGCACCAGGCCTTGATCTTTTAATCCACTCCAGGATGTATGAGACGTTTAAATGATACCTATTTTTAAAATCCGTCATTTCCCCAAAGAGGAGTGGATTCTCCAGAAGTGGATGAATTGATCCAAAGTCAATCAAGTGCTATGAACCAAAGGGGCACAGCACTAATTCCCAGTCATGTAGTGATTGCCTTATTGGATGTGTGTGTGTGAACCCTCTTACACCAACAGCTCAGGTGAGCCTGGGATGGAGGAGGGAAGCCAGCCTGCCTGTCTGCCAGGACCACCAAAACACCCTCTGGGGAAGAGTTAGGGCCCAAAGCCTACATTAATATTCACATCTTCTGTGGACAGACAGACCAATCCCTGTTTTAGAGACACAGATGCCATCTGATATCTAAAGCATGGCCTGTGCTCTTCAAGAAGTTTGTTTTTTTGTTTTTTGGGGGTTTTTTTTGTCTTTTGCTACAGGTTTGGCCCAAAGTTGCTCCAAATCCCCTCAGTGACCCCAGAGGGATGTACATCCCCATGCTCTGTACACATGCTGCTGTTCTGGGGTAGGGGGACCTCTCCCTGCACCACTGCTGAGGGAACAGCAGCCTGTGCACTGCTCCTAAGCAGAGCCCAGAAGGCTTGATGTGATTATCAACCAAGATTTACCTCTTTGCAGCTGAACTGAGGCCAGCTGGAGTTCAGCAGCAGCAGCAGAGTGAGATACAGAGGATTCATCCCTGCCTGCAGTGGTAAAAGGGATCGAACAAACCACTCAGTAACAGAAATGTTTACTTAGATGTTGAATGGGTAACACTCCACCACTGAGTCTGTGTGCTTGTTTTCCAGAAGTAGAAGTTTCCTTGATGCCAGAACCTACTCCCTGCAGGAAAGCACTGGAGCTCCAGAGAAACCCAAGGGCAAATCCTTGATGAGCAGTGATGTGTTCTGGACAATGCCTTTCACAGGTGCCAAAGCTGGGTAGGATTTAATTCCACAGGAAGACCAGGTTGGAAGTGAATTTGTGTCAGCCATCCTAAGGAAGCTGTCAGGACCTGTGACCTTGAGCTCAGTATAGAGGGCTCTTTGTGGGACCGCTGTGCCCGTGGGCAGCACGATAGAAGTGCTCAGCCAGCTTGTCTGCACAGGGAATGTGACAGAGCAATCAGGGCTGCAGAGATTGATTTTGAGTGAAACAGCACTGAAGGACACTTGTGTTAATAAAGCAGGGCTGGAAGGGAGGGGAGGCACCACGTGCAGCACTGGATGGGCTGTGTGCCTCTGAAACTTTCAGGTGGGCTCTCATCCATCGACACATGGGATTGGGCATAGAGCTATACATGAACCCAACTTCATGGCTAGGAGCAAGGGAAGGAAGTCCATGGAGGGGATGCTGCTTGGAATACTGGGGAGGTGCATTCTGCTGTCAGCAGGAAATGTGAGAGTATCCCACGAGTCAACATGGAGTTGGGAAGTTCTGTCAGTGCCAGTAATTCCACTGCAGCACAGCTGAGGGAAAAGAGATGGCCCACTGAGGAGACTGAGGGGATACTTTATCTTGGCCTACAAGTTCCTCACAAGGGGCAGCAAAGGGACAGGCACTGACCTCTGCTCTGTGGGGACCAGGGACAGCACCCAGGGAATGGCTGGAGTTGTGTCAGGACAGGGTCAGGTGGGATCTCAGGAAAAGGTTCTTCCCCCAGAGGGCACTGACCAGGCTCCCCAGGGCAGTGGGCACAGTCCCGAGGCTGCCAGAGCTCCAGGAGGGTTTGACAATGCTCTAAGGGACACGGTGGGATTTTTGGCACTGTCCTGTGCAGGGTGAGGAGTTGGACTGGATGATCCTTGTGGGTCCCTTCCAGCTTGGGATGTTCTGTGATGCTGACTGCATCCACCTGCATCCCAGGGGGCTAGAGCAGAATGGTGCCCCATGGATAAGCTGCCTCTGACACTGGACATGGCACCCAAATTCCTCCTTGCCTTCTATGAGGGAAGAAGTTTCAGTCCAGAGGAGGTTCTGCTGCTGGTGACCCCCAGCCTGCCCAGCCCTGGCCTTCCCAGCACACATTTGATCTGTGGCAGGAGCGGGCACAGGGTCCTGTTTCTGTGGAAGGAGCCAAAGCAGATGAGAGGAAGTTCATACTGGTTTCATGCCAACTTTATTGCAGCAGTGGGAGTACAGACAACCCCTGACTCAGCAAAAAGCTGTATCCTATAATCTATCAAAAATTTTCAAATAAATCTGAACCGTGAGGGCGGGTTTGTGTTGAATCAGCACTTTGCATCACTTGCCTGTGGCATTTTGGATCCAATACCAAGGGTCTTAGTGCCAGATTTACTGTATTGATGAGCCGTAACTTCAGCTTCTGTCCAACAGAGCACAAGCAAGGGGGAAAGGCTTTATTTCAAGCATCTACAGAATATGTAGAGGCAAGAAAGAACATTTGCTTGGGAAAGAACAAAAAGAAAGAAGGAGGCTGATGGCATCTTCTGAAGCATCCAAGTATTACCAAGGATGAGGTTCCTGAATCATTCAAAGCTGCAGTGACCAGCAGTGCTACAGCTCCAAAGCCCAAACAACAAGATTTCATTACACCCTAATAACACGTAGTCTTTAGGCTGCAATATTCATCAGATCAATACTTGTATTTCTATCAGGACATTGTACATTTGTTTTGTTACCCCTCTGGTATCTCCGGAGAGTTGGTTATTTTACACAAATAGAGTCAGCCCAGTGACTCTGTTATTATAATGAATTTTTCTGAGAGAGACATGCAGAACATACAGCACTCAGAAAACTGCAAACTGCACTTTTAGCCAGCATGGTTTCTAGTACTTTTAATAAATGTTTTTTAAAAACAAACCACCCTGACAGCAAACAATTGTGTTTATCCCCTGCCTGGAAGGACCTTCCTGCTCTTCAGATAACCAATTTCTTGGAATTGCTAATAACAGTTTTAAGAGCAGGCAAAGCTCCCACTACCACCAATTCAACAGTTGGAAATCAGCTGTAATTTGCATTAAAAATAAAGCCAGTGGTGCCTTATAGCTTGGACACTACAAGCTGCAAAATAAGATACACTGACCACCCAGGCTTATGGCACTGTGCCCCCACAGCAGCCAGCACTCCAATTAAAAGGGGGTCAGCACTTCTTGTATAAAACTCTGTTTCTCAGGGGTTTCTGTCAGCTGCTTAACTTCATGTAGCACAACTGTTCACAGTCCAGCAGCAGAGATATTCTGTGCAAATTGCCCCTGTTGTGTCGAAAACAAGCCTGGAAAACTCAAAAACTGCAAAATTCAGTGAAATATCTGTGTTATTGATATAGCCCTGGTCCCATCTCCACATCCTGCAGCAAGTTTCCAGTGGTGAGGGGCATGCAGGGGCCTCAGGGAATAATGTGGTGTGGTAGTCTGTCTGCAGAACCCGACACATGTGGATCCCATGGAAAAGCTAAATGAAATATGGGCTGGGCAGATGCTGCATCATAGAATCCCAGAATCATAGAATCCCAGACTGGTTTGGGTTGGAAGGGACTTCAAAGGTCCCCTCACTCCACTCCTGCCATGGGCAGGAACATCTTCCATTACACCAGGTTGCTCCAAGCCCTGTCCAGCCTGGCCTTGGACACCTCCAGGGATGGGGAATAAATGATGCAGCCCAAATGCTTGTTCACCCTTCAGAGATGGGACAGCAGCAGCAGCTGAGACTCCCAAACCAAAAAAAGGTTTTAAGGGGAGCTGAAATTCCTGCTGGTTCTCTCCCTGCAGTACCACACAGAGGGAAACTCTAGGTAACGATCCAGGTGAACTCTTCATACCAAGACATAGCTCCTACAGATTTTGGGTTGTGGCAGGTCAGTCCATTTAAGAGGCAGATGAAGAATATTTTTTTCTTTGTGCTGTTTTATCTAATCAGAAAAAATAGACCATAACTTAAAAAAAAATTCAGTAAAAACAGTTTGCAACACTGCAAAAGAAGAAAAAAAATGATTGAACTTTAAACCAAAGCTGAACGAAACAAATAATTTAGGTCCAAAATGGAACCTACTGTGTAAATCTTCGTATTTCATGTGACGGTCAGTGCTCATTATTCAAATAGATTCCCTTTTTCATTTAGCTATTCTCTTTGTGCCTGATGAATTTTACCAACACCAAAACACTGCCTACTGGTTCAAAAAGCAACTCTGATTTAAATGGTTTCCCTTTGCTCTGTCACAGCAGCGACTGAACCCACAAATCACTGATGGGCTCACACGTGGTGCAGATGCTCTGCAAAGTTAAAACACTGTCCAGAACATTAATCTGAGCAGCTCCAGGAGTCTGAGTTCCATTTCATTTGGTAATCAACAGCGAGATGGGAAAACTGTTCTCCCTCTCCTGCCACGTGCTGTGACTTTGCCAAGCTGAGCCAAAGCCAAAGCACCTCCCCAGGTGCCAGCTGAGCACAGGCAAGAGGAACGTGGGCTGTGCCCCCAGCGAGCGTGGGGACTGCAGGAGCCCTGAAGGTGGAAGGCATTTCTTACCAGGAGCAGGTGAGAATCCACATCTAAACTGCCTTTTGGCACCCAAGGCAAACTATATGTTACTGGTGAATGCATGGCAGTAGCACTCTCTGCCTAAATCTCTTCTCCTAAAGTAGCTTCAGATGTGTTGAGGAAGACCACTCTAATCCTTTCCTACAAAATTATTATTCACTCTGCGGATAAAGACTGCAGTCTGTGGCTGTCCCTCAGAATCCTGGAAGAATCAAATTATTCATAAAGACAGGTTTGAAATGGCTCTCACTGCACTGTGGCAGACAAGCTCAGGAGAGAAAGCACCTGCTGCTCTGTGCATGGAGGTGACCCGTGTGGTGCCCTTTACAGTCTGACCGATTTAACCTGTTGTGTCTGACTGCTGCCATGGCTGATTTCCCCCAAAAAAGTACCCAATTTAACTGAAATGGGAGTCAGCATCCTGGCTCAGGGCTGGAAATGGGACCACCTGGTTTCTAGGACTGTATCTGTCACTGCTTTGTGGGTCCCTGGGACAGTCCCTTCCTTCCACCTACACCAACTGGAAGCTTTGGGAGGAGGGAGTCCTCCTGCAAAGGACCTGGGAAGATGAACACACAGGTTGCTTCATTAAGGCTATTCTGGCAGTTCACTGCAATTAGGAGTGATTAGTTCTGGACTAATCCAGGACTCTGGAAGAGGACAGCACTGATGTACATCCAACACCCCAACTCGGTGCCTTTATCACCCACAGGAACCTTGTCCCAGTCTCAGAGCACTTGGGACATGCCCACTTCCATTCAAACCCCTCCTCTTCGTGCAGATGTACATATTTTATCACTTGAAACTAGGAACAGTTAAATGTTTATTTAAGACACAAAAGAGATCTCATTATCACTCTGTTTTATAACACAGTATCTATAATGCTTCCTTTTATGGCTCATTCCCTGAAATGAACTGGTTTGCAAATGAGAAACAGACATTCAGGGTTTGGGGGCATAAATGCCAATCCTGACTCATTGATTCTGAGTTGAGCTCAAGCCTTTCCCGTGGGTTTTGTAGAGCTGTGCAGAAACAGATTAAACCTTTTACCCAGGAAAGTGCAGCTGATGATCTCTCTGACTTCAGCTTCCAAAGGGTCACTGTGGCATTTGGGTCCTTAAGAGTCTGCCCAGTCCCATTACCTACAAAACCTGACCCATTTCAGAGGGCCAGTGTGGCCCAAAAGTGCAGTCCCTCTTACACAGTTAGAGGATACAGCTCCTGATTTCTAGTATTTCAATGGAAACTGTAATTGGTGCAAAAATAAGGCTTCTCCCACCCTACCCCTTTGGCAAAGCTGTTGACATTGTTATTTATTAAATCCGATGTTTTCCTGCTACCAAAGCCCACAGTTTTCAGCTGAAGCCTAAAAACTCCTAAATTCTCCGTATGCTAATTTATTTATATGATCTGTGTAGGCATTAGCTCTGCAATGAGACTATTAGTAACACAACAACTAGGCTATCTCTATTTTGAATGCTTAAATATGCAGCTCCAAATGATGCTCAAAGATTTAGAGCTCCAAACATATTCGGTGCTTTTCATCATAAAACTCTTTTGCACTGATGATTTTACAGAGCTTTGCTTGTGTGCAGGCACTTAGTGGAAGACCAATTGCACAACCTTTCCCCCCTTACAAGCATTCCCGAGGCTAAATAAGACTTTACCAGCAACAACAACACCCATCAGTTATCTGTGCCATAGTGTAAACAATGGGATTCTTATTATGTACTCAGAATTCACAGAGCCATTTCCATGGTAACTCTGTTTTCATGTCATATCTTTAATGAATAGGTAATGAAAGAAATGCTGCATTTACAACTTCATTACTAGTAAAAAAAATACAGCAGTAAATTTGAATTATAGTAGCTGTCATTTTTAGAACATGCTGAAGATCATGCAGGAATTTCAAGCCTGTCATTCTGAAGTGACAAAGTAAACACAAGCAGAAAAATATACCAGGCACTCTTGGTTTTAATTCCACTCTTCGGTCTGTTCTGCTATTCATAATTTTCTGATACAGAGAAAAAGCTTAAGTAATAAAGCAAGGTCATGGTGGGATGATGGGACAGGTACAGTTGGAGACAAGTTGTGTACTTGTGAGCACGTGTCCCAGCGCTGGTGAATTTGAATGCCTGGATCCATCATATTTTAATTACATAAATCACTGAAGTGCTGACTTGTATAGGTATTACTTTCTGGAGAGATACAAAATGCATCATGGGCTGGAGGTGATGGTTACCTGTGGGAGAGGATCTCAAGGGGGTGTGGAGTGGTCTGATAGATGGGAAGGAGATGATGAGAGCCAGCCAGGAGGGGCCAGGGGGAGGTTGTAACCACTCCACAGAGTTACAACTCGGAGTAAATCAATGAGCCAATCCAGTGGGATCTGCCAACTCCACAGGCTCTGCAGGGTCCTGCTCATGGGAGTGGAGGAATACTTGAATGCAAGACATGGAGCTAAGCTTGTGTTTAACATTTCTGCAGGCTTATGGACTAACCCTTTCCACTGCCCCTCCTCACCACCAGCAGAACTGAAGTGTGCTTGAGAAAGATGCTGAAATCTCCTCTGAGCATGCAAATGATATAATAGTGTGGCCAGCAGGACCAGGGCAGGGATCCTTCCCCTGGACTCTGCCTTGGGGAGGACACACCTCGAGTGTGTGTCCAGTTCTGGGCCCTCAGCTCAGGGAAGATCTTGAGGGGCTGGAGCAGGTCCAGGGAAGAGCAACGAGGCTGGGGAAGGGACTGGAGTTGGATCGAGGGTTGGACTCGATGACCTCAGAGGGCTTTTCCAACCCAAGCCATTCTATGAGTCTGTGATGCCACAGGACACAGCCAAGCTGCACAAACATCCTCCCATCACAGGCTCCAGGGGAACAACCCAGTGTCACAGCCTCACCACAAACCCCTCAAATATCCTTTACTGAATCTCACATTTCTTATCTCACATATGAATACATGAGAATATGTGTCCATTAAAAGGTTCAGAGCCTGTAGATCAAACAAGAACCTCCAGAAAGTGCCTGAATCTGGTATGAAACTCAGTGGCCAAGTCCACTCTGTTCCTGATGCTCACCTTGTCACCCAGCCAGAGCACTGAGTGCCACATCCAGTCTTTCCTTGGACACCTCCAGGAATGGGGACTCCAAACCTCCCTGGGCAGCCCCTTCCAATGTTTAACCCTTTCCAACATTCCTTAGCTGTGTGTTGGACACAGATGTCACTCCAGCAGAGCAGGCTTGGGCAGAAGCACAGGGAGCTTTCAGGACTGGGGAGTGGATCTGCTGTCCCTGAGGAGTATTCCTGGAAGCTCCAGAGCACACATGTCATGGAATCAAAGAATATCCTGAGCTGAAAGGGACCCACAGGGATCATTCAAAGCCCTCCTCAGCAGTGCCCATGCTCCCTGCAAGGAGCCTGTGCTCTTACTTGGACAACTCTTCCACAAAACCATACTGAAATGGGGCAAAACCACACAAACCCCCCAAAATGGGATTATGGAACAACAGTCCTGAGAGAGGCCCAAAGGCACGGGCAGGTAGTCAGGTGCTCAGCCACTAAAAGTTTTCATTTATTCAAATCCAGATAATTTCAAATTAAATCTTTCAATGGGGACAGAATAAGGAAGTGCAATAAACACTGTTGGTGTTTGGGAGCTGCTGGGCAGGAGGGGGCTGTGTTTGGGGTGTATGTTTGTCTGCAACAAAGAGTTGTTAGTTCTTGAAAGCAGTGATTTGGGAGAAAGTAGCATTGGTACAAAGTCATTATAGATGGAGGCCAGAGATGTTGCAGAGATTAAACTTGTTACAGGAATATTTTACAGCCCACCTGACCAAAACTGAACAACTGGACTGTGAAATGATTGAGCAAATAAAAAAAAAGCAGTAAAAACGCTGCAGTGATAGTAATGGAAGATTTTTAACTACCAGAGCAGAGGTTGGAGTCCATTAAACACATGAAATAGGGCTGGAGATATGTGAGAATGTGTGACTCTCCATGGGTTTTTGTGTTTTTAAGAACTCATTAAATGCCCCAGCAGTTGTTACCTGGGTATTAAATAACAGGGAATAAATACATCTGTCCCATCACTACTAAACTGGGTATTGTTAAGAATTGGATGTAAAGGACTGTACACATGAACTGCATGGAAAAAAAAAGCCCCTATCCTGAGCACACAACCCCCCCAAACATTTCTGGGCACCATCTCCAGGTCCCTTCTCCATAACTGTTGGAACCCCCAGAGCAGCATCCCTTCCATCATCTTCCTGTGAGGGCTGCTGGGAGCTGGGACAGGCAGGAACACGGGGGATGGAGGGGAGGACAGCAGTAACAGCTGGGGACACAACTAAGCAAATGGAAGGAAATTGTTAATTTAATTGGTTTTGAATCCTTTTCACTACTTGCATAAACATCTCACACCCATCGAGATGCTCCTCATCTCAGGATTCACCAGGAAAAAAAAGGGGAAGATCATATAGAGACTCTGGCTTTGTTTTGAGGTAACAGAGTGGGGAATGGTGACTTAAGGGCTCAGGAGTTGTTCCTGCCAGACTGATGCTGACAAACTGGTCCCACTGTATGACCAGTCCTTCACCTCATCCCCTCTAGTACTCTGGAAAACCTTTCCCAGTTAAATGTCTAGTTTTGCATAGCAAACAACTGGTTTTCTGCACTTGAATTCCCAGTGACTCATCATTACAGATTTGTGGAGCTTGGGAAAAGTGTTGATGCTTCACCTTGAGAAAATTATTCTACCTTTTTCCTTTAGCCCACTTGTAAATCAAAATGCACTTGATGTAAACCGTCAGTCTCATTTAAACTCATTTCCCTATGAGATCTAGGGAATTGTCTACCTGTTGTTCCCTGGAAGGCAGGGGAATGTTTAGAGTTATTAGAGGTGGAGTTAAACACGTGAGGAACACAAGGCTCTCAGCACATATTGCTGCTTCCCTGTGACATCTGGAAAAATTTGCAGGCACCACTCCTTCTGACTTAGGCTTTCATAAAAAAAAAAAAGTAAAAAAAGGAAGGAAAAGCAAAAAGTGGGAGTTTTTGAGGGCAGACTACATGCTGTGTTAGTATGGCACCCCAGGTGTGTCCTGTCTTGGGATGTGCAGGAATGGCTGCAGATCCAGCAATGCAGTGGGAATGCACTGGATGCAGGAGGTTAATTTTGGGGTTGAGGAAAAGCCCTGCAATGTGCATATTCCCTATGCCATCCTAATGTAGTATAGTGTTGAAATCTCCTCTCTGTTTTTGGGATTGAATGACCAGTCCTGTAATCAGGCACCTCCAACTGGTACTTCTGAGACTCTGGGATTGTTCCTACTCATTCCCTACTCCTGCAGCACCTCCATCAAGTGCTGGCTTTCCCACCATGGGAAGGAGTCAAGATCCACCACTCAGACAGTAATGGGAACACTGGGATGAGATGAAGCAGTTGCCTCTGTTTAACACCAAATAGTCTGGGAAACCAACGTCTTATAAACCATTATATTTCTCCTGCTTTTCTCTCTGAAAGGCCCATTGGGTCTCTGAGGGCTCGGAATCCAACTGGGATGAGAAAATGTATTAATGCTCCCTTTCTGTCCATTTGTTTTTGTGTCAGCATTGTCCATCAGCTCTTCTCCCCTCACTCGTTCCCTCGGCATTTATCAGTGAACAATCAGATCATTTATTGTGCTGGCCCAAATGAGCCAGGCTCTTGTCTCCTCTCCTGGAATCTCAGCCCCCAGTTGCTGAGTAGGGTCAGAGCCCCTCGTGGCCGCTCAGCATGGGCAGCAGGATGGCCACAGACAGGAACACACCACTGGCACTACTTAAAGTCCTGTCACTGCATCACATCACGGCTCAGAGTCCTCTGGGATTGCTGAGGATGGCTCAGTTGTGCTTCCACCCCCACACCCCTGACCTGTGAGACTCAGCTTAGCCTAGAAATCATCACTGCTGGTCCCTAAGGGCACGTGCTCCATCATTTATCCTCTTCTGCTGTTCCAGTCCCAAATTCCACGTGTACAACACAGCAAGTTCTTGCCCCGATGATGTTTTTCATTTTGTGCTATCTCCAAACTCAGTTAGCACAGTCCTCCTCCCCAAGGCCATTCCCAGGAATATTGCACAAGATAGTGTCAAGACCAGTCTTTGGGGAATGCTCTGGGTAACCTCCTTCTAAGGGAATGTCTTCCCTGTTAATGCAATCTGTTTTCATTTCCACCTGTGGCTTGTTCCTTATCAACCTCTCAGGTTTTCTGCTAATCTCCACTGCCTCCCTCTTCCCTGATAATTTCCCATGTGGTGTTATATCAAATGCTTCACTGAAGTCCATGAAGAAGAGACCTATTGCATTTTCTTTGTCAAGAAAATCAGTTCAACTATCAGAGAGATTGGGCTAGCCTGGCATGTGCTGGCTTTGGACAGGAAAAAAACAGGGTGTTATTCCACTGGCCCTTTATATCCTCTTTTGCAAATGATTTAATTCATTGAACTAAAGCCTTTACTTGCTGGTTTCCCTCCAAACATCACCCAAAGCCTTGTACTCTGTTGAGATCTGACAGCTAGGCATTGTCCCTGTCCCCCCCTGCCAGTGCAGGTGCTGTGTGTGCTGCTCTCCCAGCAGACACTGCTGCCTCATGGACAGAGGGATGAACCCTTCCCCAGCTGAGCACACTGAGCACCTTGCCTCTTGCTCCTGCTGGAGACCAGGTAAATCTGACAGCTTCATTCCTGTAGTCATCCAGCCTCTGTCCTGCACTTTTCTTCAAAACCAAAACACACACACTCGTGTTCAGGTACTATTTTGATTATTTCTACACACCTCCTCTGTACAGTCTTAATTCCTTGTTTTGTCTCCTTACCCCTGGAAAACCTTGGCATCTCTTTCCATTTTCCTTGCAAAGTCTATTTAGGCTGAGCTTTCCCTCATTTACTTTATCCTTACACTTCCTGAATTCCTTCAAGCTCCGAACTACACCTTTAGGAGCTCAGAGTTTATGAAAACAGTTTCTGCATCCTCTGCCTGTGCATCTCTTCCCAGTTCAAAAGCACCTGAGTTCATTCATTTCCAAAACCATCTGCCTCACCTGCTAAGCCCCTACACGTACATGGGAGAGTGGGGTCAGCCTCTGTGCCTGGTGCCATGGAATTGGGCTGGAATAATGGGTGCAGGAAGAGGACCACAGCCCTAACACAAGTTCTTTTGCTAGCCCAAGGTAGCAGTTTTAGTTCTATTTTCGAGGTGGCCCACAAAGCCAGGCAATAATTCACTTGGGTTTTATGCAGGTTTCGAACAGCTCCTCCTGAAATCCATTGTATTGATGGAACTCACAAGATGTTTGGTTAAAAAAAAAAAAAAAAAAATCAGTATTTGTGCTTCAAGTTTCAATCCTGGGACAAAGTAGCATTAAGAAAAGGAAGGGAAAAAAAATAGCTCATCTACCCAAACATCTGTAATAGAACAGCAAACAGGGATCTGTCACTGCTGGGAACAGAATAATGAAGAGTAGCCAGGATTGCACAACTACAAAAGATTTCATTCTCTAATTGTCAAAAAGCATTAAAGATCAACTATTTATTGTGTAGGAGAGGAAGGCAGAACAGACTCCAGTGCCTCCCTTCACCAGAGGTTGTCCCTAATTGTCATGCATGGTTTGCAACCAGAGGTTACTGAGCGAAATTTGTTTGCATTTATTAATCAAAAGGAGTCAAAGGCACACAAAGATATCATCAAGGCTCCCTTGTGCTCGGGGAGGCTGACAAGTAAAATTCTTGATGAAGTGTTTGCAGAATGTTTGCAATCTGTTCACAGCCTTTTTACTTTGCAGGTGCAAACCTTTCTATCTGTTACATCAAAGAAACAATTGAAAATTAAACATAGTAAACATCTCCGCACAGGTTTTAATCTCCCATTTCTACAGGACAAAGGGAGTGGTATAATTAATTTCAAAGCAATGTTTGAGTTCTTTCAATATTCATTTGGGCACATTAGCATGTCATTAGCTATGTTTTAAACACTGATCCTTATTTCCTTCTCCCACACACCTTTCTTTTAGCCCTTTTGTTAAAAAAAATAATAAAATAATAAATGGTAAAGTTGTACTTCCTGGGAGATGTCTTTAATGCTAAAGCACCCATGCATAGATAATTATCTTGCTCAATGAAATGGATTGGGGGAATAATGTATGGCTTTTGAGGTAAAGCAGAGGCAGCAGAAAATAGATGAAGAGAAATAATTCTTTTCAGTGATGTTAAGAACGTGCAGGGGCAAAGACACTCTCACTGAGTTTTGCTATCATGCCTTGTGAATAATGTATTTTATTATATCCATTGTGGTTATCTTTTAATATGTTAATAACACTTCTAACACTCTTCCCCCCCTTGTTCTTTTATGTAGTTTTAAAACTCTTTCTTTTATTAAGATGTAACAAATGGAGATGCAATCAATAGATACTTATTCTGTTGGTGACTAACTAGCAAGAGGATTTTCTTGTAAGTTTAATTTTAAACACAGATCTGTTTGAACAATGTCTACAGGGTAATTTCAGCCATCTATCTGCAGCATTTCCTGCAGCATTTCCGAGCTAACTCCTAATAACATCCTCCCCCTTAGGTATATTAATTTTATACATCCTGAACAGGAGATTGAGCAGTCCTTAAACAGCCATGCAAGGTCGCTGACACTCACCAAAATAGAACCTTGCATTGTGCTTTCACCAAGTCACGCTGCCGTTTCTATTACCCTGTGTGGGCCTGAACAGCACGGG
This sequence comes from Formicarius rufipectus, assembly GCA_013399695.1. Lineage (NCBI taxonomy): Eukaryota > Metazoa > Chordata > Aves > Passeriformes > Formicariidae > Formicarius > Formicarius rufipectus. Next base: position 397,598 of record VXAU01005522.1, on the reverse strand, counting down.
GGTTTGCTGGAGTTTAATATACAATTGTTTTCAAGCACCATTCAGCTCGATTTGTATTGAAAATATTACTTGGGAAACAATGAGCCTTTCAGACGTTTTGGCTGTCTGTCAGTAAAGCAGGAATTTCGGTGTTTGGAGAGAGGTATGAAAAGGGCCATAAATGTACCCAGGCTGCCAATCACAGCAAGGGCAGCAAATCTCGAGCTGTCTAGTCCACCAAGGACCACTGCTGTCCCTCTGCTGCCCCTCCCACCGTGGGCATCACCACTCTGAAGCAGCTCAGCTGATGATCCCCTGGTGATCCACCCAGCCCTGATGGGCAGTGGCTCGCCCTGCACACAGCCTGGCACAAGGGCCACCTTTCCTCCCACTGATGCAGTGGCAGTTCCCCTGAGGGACACGGTCTCATGCCAGGCTGGGCAGGCAACACTCCCACAACCTCTCCTCACCAACCTCCCTGTACCAGGAACCAGCCTGGGCTTTGAATTTCCACAGAATCGTGGAATGGCTTGGGTTGAAAGGGACTTTTACAGACCATTTAGTAAAACCCTCCTGCCATGTGCAGGGACACCTCCCACCAGCCCAAGTTGCTCCCAGTCCCATCTAACCTGGCCTTGGACACTTCCAGGGATGAGGTGTCCACCACCTCTCTGGGTAACTTGTGCCAGTGTTTTACCACCTCCATAGTAAAATTTCTTCCTTTTGTCTAATCAAAATTGACCCTGCTTGTTTAAAACCACCACCTCTTGTCCTATCGCTAAAAAGTCTGTCCTCATCTCCCTTATGGGTCCCTTTCAGGTACTGAAAGTCTGAAAGTTGTGGCTGCCCCATCCCTGGAAATGTCCAAGGCCAGGTCGGATGGGGCTTGGAGCAACCTGGGCTGGTGGAAGGTGTCCCTGCCCATGGCAGGGGGTGGGATGAGATGGGCTTTTCAACCCAAATCATTCTATGATTCTGTAAGGTCTCCCTGGAACCTTCTCTTCTCCAGATGATTAGAACTGGGTATGGCACACACCAAGAGCCCTTAGAATGGGGCCATCCTACAAAGCCTCCAGAAAGCAGGTCCTCTGCTGCCCTCCTGCCTGCACTAGGCACAGCCCTTCTTTCCACGCTCTCCCAAGGTTACTAAGAGAAGGTCACCAGGAATGGTCCTCACACAGCAGAAAGGACAACTCCTTCAGTGTTTATCTGTGAGTTGATTCCTGGCATGAAGAGATGGCCCATGCCTCATCAGAGACCTTCTCAGGAGCAGGGAGGTTGGTGATGACTATGAAAGCAACATCGAGCCCGCAGCCTGAGCGCAGCTCACAGGCAGGTGACACAGGTGACAGCGCAGGTGACAGCGCAGGCAGGGGCAGAACAGGTTAGTGAGCTGGCAGATTTCCCTGGGGCACTCAAAGGAAGAGGTGGGTATTTCATAATTACTTAATTACCTCAACATCTTCACTCTCATCTCAGGCTTTTGAGCGAGAACAAGGAAACGCACATGAAAATGTTAATTAGGGCTGCATGGAACAAGAGGAGGGATTGAGTTGTCATCTCAGCTATTAGAGTACTGAACTCTCCCAGTCTTCCTGTGTGGCTCACAGAGAGGAAGGAGGGAATGAGTGTTTAACAAGACAAAAATACCTTACTGAGTATCTCTGAGTTTTGTTAAATACTCTGTAAGTGTTCCCACCCTTACTGAAACACAGGTAGGATAATTAAATGAGTGAACGGTCCCCTAATAGCCACCCGCCTATTCACCACCAGCAGCAAGAATTTCACCTCAAATAAATCTATTCATAAGTGTGATGAGGACGAGCTGAGTGAATATCAGGGTGTGCTGGTTTAGAGTTAAACCAGCAGGAGAAATGAATCCAACTCGGAATGGGATTGCAAGTCAGAAGAACAATTTAATAAAAGATCACAAAATACACTGAGACAGAAGGAAAATTTGGTTGTGCCACAAAAACACCAGCTGTGCAGCCCAGCACAGCGGGGCACGAGCAGAATGGAGCTCACCCAACCCCTGTGCTGAGCACCACGTGGGCCCCCCTGAGTTCAAAGTAAAAAGAAAACAAGAAACCTCCTGGTGACAATGATGGTTGCAGTGTGGTGGCAGTCTCAGTCTGGTCAAGGCTCTGCTCCTCCTCTGGATCTGAAGAGAGCTCCCAGTCCCAAAACTCCAAGCTTATATCCACTTGGGCTCAGATGGGAATGCCCAGTCCCTCCCCCAGGGTGGGGAGTTTCCCAAGGGGTGATTTACTCTGTGAGGTGAACAATGGCATATTTTTGGCATCCCTGCTGGCCCCTGAGCAGACATGACCCCTCAGGTGGGTGTGGAAGCAGGAGAACTTCCTTATCTCACAGAAGATCCTAAACACCCAGTTTGTCCCCTGAGGGGTTGGTGTGACCTGGGCAGCTGCTGCCAATGGGCCATTGTGAGCAGCTCATGAGAAAAATGACATGGAGGTTTAGAATACACACCCAGGGACAGACTGATCCTGGCTACTAAAACCAGGACACAGAGGCACCACCCAATGCACAGGCTGATCAGAAGTTTTGCTATAGCAAGTTTTTCAGTCTTTCTCTGCTTCCACTACAGCCTTGCTGAGTTTGCTCATCTTCAGCCACGTGCAAAATCAAGGACAACAGACTGTGCAGGCAAAGCTTGGAGTCTGCTCTGAGCAGGGGCCCCCAGGTGCTCAGAGCACCCTCAGGAGCCCCAGACCCAGGCTGCCCCTTTCACCAGCATCATCCCATACAGCTGTGCACAACAGGGGTCCCTTTTCTCCTACCAGTAGCCCACGTTCCTGCCCGTGACCCTCACATGCTCCAGACACCGTGTGATCAAACAGCAGCTTGCTCCAAATGTTGTTCCTCTTGACAAGAATGACCAATCTGAGGGGGCTTCTTCTCCATGCAAATATCCTCTCCAAAACCCAGTGTGTGTGAAGGGCAGATGTGCTTGTGAAGGGCAACAACCAGCAGAAAACACGCAGAAGGGTGTGAGTCTTGAGTGTAGGGAAAGTTGCACAAATACCTGTATTTGTGTACACACATTGTCTGGCAGAATTGGACTTTTCCACTCAGGGTCAGCACACATTTCACAGACATATTTGTTTCTCCTGATGTTATGGAACTTAATTACAAAACCTCCATTTTCATACATTCTATTCATTTTCATACAGACTGGAAGCAAATGAAATTGCCTTTTTTCTCTTATTTTTTTACACTCAACGGGGTGTTGCTGCGATGAAATGAAATTAATTATGACACACTTCTGAGAGAAACACTTAGTCCGTTCAAAACAAAAGGACTGCTCTAGGTCAGTGTTTTAATTGTGTGGGTCTGCTCGAAGCCATCTGAACAAGTGTTTCACATGGCCATACTGACCCCTAATTCAAGCTATGAGGCTGTGATAAGAATCTTCCCTTTTAATTGGCAAAAAGAGAGGAAGAAACAAACAAAACAAGGTCCAGATCTCCTGCTGCAAAGACAAGTCCTGAAGTAGGAAGCTCTTGGGTTTGGAGCTGAGATGTCCCAGGCCAGGGCTGGGCTCAAGATCACAGTGTTACTGTCAGTTCTGGCACTGCCTTGTCCTGCAAAACTGAGTGCAACTTGCAGTGATGAGATAATTCATGCTCTTTTCCTACAATCTATTGCAAAGGTCCTGTTCATCTCCCAGTCTCGTGGTGGTGTTAGAGCTACTGGTTAACCCTCTGCCTTTCCCCACCACCTGAGGGTTTCCAAGCAGCTGGAGCCAGTGCTGGTGTGGTTCCCTCAGCACGAGGTGCCCCCACCAGTGAGGGGAACAAAGCAATGGGACCCAGCAAGGCTGAGCTGACCCAACAGCCCAACCCAACCCTGGGGAATGTCCAGGACTTGCTCCCCCTTTTCTTTCATAATCCAGCAGACTGTCAAAGCTCAAGAAGGGAACCCACCAGGGGCAGAAACTGCACCAGACAAGCCAGAAGACCGTAGCCATGGCAGGTTTCTACCTTTGCTGTCATCCCTGCTGACATCTGGCCCTGCTGCCAGGCAGTCAAAGCGAGTTCCCCCAAAGAGCACAGTCACACCCCTATTCCCATTTATCTCCTGGATAACAATGCAGGCATCTGTTCCTGCTGCTTTCCAGAAAGCCTTTATAACACATCCCTAGTTCTGTAACTTCCAACCTCTTTTGAACTTCCTTCTCCTTCCTTCCTTTTCCTGGTTTCCCACTGAGCACACCTGAACCAGGATGTCTCTGTTCTGGGTTACACCACCATGTCCATAAACCTCCCGCAGAATTCCTGGTCCTGGCAGCTCCTCCCACCAAACCAGCAAATTTGGATAATGCAGTCAATTACCAGCTGCTTTGTTCTCTCCCAAAAGGCTCCATTTCAGCATGTTATTCCATCATGTTACTCCATTCTAATTCACCTACCAGTCTCCAAAGACTTTGATTACTCATCTGAAGAATAATAAAATAGCTTCTTATCAAGGCTTTAAAAAATATTATACCTTGAAATGGTTATTAAAGATTGAAAAGTCTTGGGGGAAGAAATAATTATTTTCAAAAGGAACAGAGTGAAGTCTCTCACTACACAGGCACAAGAGAAACAGGAGCTACTCCAGAAGGAAAATATCATTGAGACCCAGTTTATGGGGACTACAGGTTTGTAACTGTAATTAAAATACAAATCCCCCTATTTGACAATAACTACACTCAGAGACACTGCACAGCAACTAAACCCAATCTACAGAGAGATGAATATATGGAAGTCCAACAACATGGTACAAAACATTATAAGATGGGGCACTAACCTAGTTAATCCAAGCAGTACAGACAACCCAGTCTTGAAGGCAAAACATTCCCACTTGCTCGTTCCTCGGTCCCAGAAACATTCCCAGAGCCTGAAAGAACTGGAGAGGAAAAACCTTGGCTGCTGTGGCACATCTGTGGAGTAGGAAGGGGAATGACAGAGAAGCCAATTTGCATCTGTGTGTAAAAACCACACTTACAGTAAAGAATTTCTGGTGTTAATACAAAGCAGGGACAATGTGTCATCTGTGTTGTTCTGACATTAAACCTTCACAAAATACATTCTTTCAGCTTAAAGCCATTCCCTCCACTCCATGTCCTTGTCAAAAATCTCTCTCCAGCTTTGATGTTTTTGTCATTTTCTTTCCTTTTTGGGAAGACAAACTGTTGGATTCTGGGGAAGAAGCTGAAACTGGAAAAAGTTTGGAAACAATACCTGCCACTTAGATAAATCTTTTAAAAGATAAACAAATCCTCAAGTCCCTTATTTAGAAGCAGAGAGTTACATTTTTGGAGCTCACAGAAATAACTGACGTGGCCACCAGCCCCAGAGGAGATGGTTCCTTACTCCACAGTGTGTCCACCAGTTTTTCCAAGGAGCTGCTGAGCCAAGGGGCTGGTTATGATGGGCTGTTATTTACAGCAGAGCAGTCCCCACATAAACCCCACGGTGGGACTGCATTGTTTGTTTGTTAAGTGGCTCTTTGTTTAGGGCTCTGACATCCAGCGTGAGGAAGGACGTGAATAAATGACAATACAATGCCTGTGGAAGGGGGGAACACTGGAAGGAGTGTGCACTTTATTTCTGTGAGTCAATAACTATTCTTTTGGCTGTAATTTTTAGCCTTTATTATTACAAGATACAGTCATTTGTAAGCGGGTGAATGAGGAAGGGCTTCACGTGCCATAATGCAACGATGCTGCCACATTGTTGTGGTATTAATCAGAGGACCTAATTTTATGTGTAGCCCAAACACCAACAAATCTTTTTTAAAGGTATCGACTCAATTGATTATAAGACATATTGTAGCTCTTGGGGCAAAGGCAGAGGAAAGTTCTACACAGACGTTGTGCAGCAGAGAAGGAGCTGTAATTGCTACTACCTTGTGTTTACAACGCATGGTGGCTGTGCTGGAGCTCATGGGAGGCCAGGAGCTCTCCCACTGAATTCCACAGAAGCAGATTAGAGCTGGCCAAAGGCAACAATCAAGAAATGCTCATTATTCTACATGTTAAAGGGATAAACCAGCAAGACTGGAGTGCTGAAATGTGGGGGTTTGAAGCAATAACTTGGTTTTTGGGATTACCACAGACTCCAGGAGGAAACAGAATCTGTGGGGTCTGAATTCCCACATGTGACCACGGGGAATATCCGGCTTGCTTTTTTTTTTAACTCCCCTGTAATTTTTATACCACTAGCTTATTCAGACAAGGGCTTTCTCTTACTACTGTTTGTAAGATGTCTCACACCGATACTTCAGCCTATTTGGTGTGTCCAGAACTCATTGTGAATGGCAGCTAAAGTGTAACAACTTGATGTTGCCTTAAAGTTGGATTTAAACAGCTTCTTTCTTAAATAAATGCAAAACTAATCAGTGTCTAAATGGATAGGTCAGGATAAAGGGTATTCCCTACTTTTCTGCAGAGGGTGCAGTCAAGGCAAAGAAAAGAATTCTTTCATAAAGTCCATAAACTGAGGGCCATAGTAAAACTCCTCAGGGTCTCTCTGCTTCTGCAGATTGATCTAACTGAGCTCAGGCAGCCCATGTGGGAGGGCTGACAGTGGAAGGGATGAGGGGAGAGCAGAGACTTTCTGAGTCATCCTCTCACCCTCTGTTAACACAGTCAATCTTTCTGTACTTGCACAGAGATAGTGTTTCTCTTGGGCAAACAAGGCACCATCATGCCACAAAGCCACCAGTGCTTCCTCCACGTGTTTTCTACAGTGTGGAACCCCACAGGATGGACTGTCCAGCCCAGAAATGCTCCAGAGCTTTCTTGTGAGGACACTGCCCCAAGAGTGGTTGGTTCCAATTCAGTTGATCACGTTGCCTGAACTGGAATCTCTGATTTCTGAAAAAAAAACCTCCTAACCTGGAGGTCTTTGGATGGTCCAATTCCTGCCATGGGGGAACTTCCAGTCAAAGACTGCTGGGTTAAAGGAAAACACTCCTACTGTTCTTTGAAATCGCCTCTCTTTGATTTGGGCAGTTGTCTTACATTGAAGCCAGATATTTTACTTAACAGTTAACTTCTTCCAATTTGACCCAAAAAGTATTTCAAATTGTTTTGGTTTTTATTTTATTGAGAAAAAGTTTTCAGTTCAGACTGGGAAGGATCATTAGAAGAAGTTAACTTCATTTTTATTAATTTGCCAAAGTGGCAAACACATTTTTCACAGTCTTCTCCTGTGGTGCTGCCAGCAGGACACAGCAGCCCTGTGCTGTGCTCCACCACTGCCTCCCCAGACAAACAGGCTTTCCTCCCTCAAATGCTCTCCTTTACACCTGAGGCCAAAACTCTCTTATCTCATAAATATTAGGAAGGCTTCATGGACCTAAGAGTGAGGATCATAATAGAATGAACTTCAGGAGGAACATGATGAGTATTACAGAGAGAAATCTCCTTAACTTTATTAAAGAAAATCACTCACAATAGATTTTAAGCGTAATCCTTCTTGGTGCTTTTTAATATTGGTAGAAACCACCAAATACATCTTTTAGTTCCCATGAAGACTTGCAGGGACTTTCTCTGCCTACAGAGTCCTGAAAGAGCTCCTGCTGTGGATCCCCTGTGGTGTCTCCAAGCAAATATTTCTGTTCTGGTTGAGCTGCTGCAAGGTACCATGAGATGGCAAATCACAGGAACAACTGACAAGTTTTTTAAATTTATTTTTTTTTTAATTAAAAACTACCCAGAATTAAATGCACTCAAAAGTGTCAATGCCTCTCAGAATTCACTTAGAAAGAGCGTATCTGTCTGGGAGACTTTAAGGACTATTTCAGATCAAAGTCCTGACATTTGGTGACAGGACAAAGGGAACGTCTTCAAACAGGATTAGATGAGATGTTAGGAAGAAATTCTTCCCTGGGGGGGTGGGTAGGCCCTGGCACAGGTTGGACAGAGAAGCTGTGGCTGCCTCATCCCTGGAAGTGTCCAAGGCCAGGTTGGATGGGGCTTGGAGCAACCTGGGATAGTGGAAGGTGTCCCTGCCCATGGTGGGGGGTGGAATGAGATGGTCTTTAGGTCCCTTCCAACCCAAACCATTTCATGATTGTGATGACACAAATGCAATCTTCCCCATCTCCTTGCACTTCCTCACAGACTACCAGGCTTTCAAGACTCATTTCACTTCATCTTACTCACACAGACCTCATCTCCCTAACACATGTTCCCTTTTGTTCTTTCACACCAAGGACAGGAAGGGAGTGTAGGGGAGGATGGAGTTCCCTGCTGCCTTTCTTGGAAATCACTGCTACCACAAAGACTTCCTCGATACTTTCCCTGTCACTCAGGTCTCCAGATAAGACACTCCACACAGGGTTTGTGAGGTCTATGGTGTGTGAGCACCCACAGCCAGGGACCATTCCTCACTCCTGACTGTGGCACAGGAGTTTCTGCAGCAGCATCTGTGGTGTTTTGGAGAAACCCATGGAAAGGGTTGCCTTGGGGCCGTGCAGCGAGTGGGATGAAAGGCAGGCACAGGATCACAGAGGCTGTGCATCACCTGCCTGGCAGAGCAGTAGAACAACTGGGCTCTAATAAGATTATTACAGTGTAAAGTTATTCTGTGGAGATAAGGAAAAATTTTAATGACTTTTGTAGAAGGCATCAAGCCATCATGAGCCAATCAGCCCCACTCCCCCAGCCGGCCCGTTTTGCATCCGCGGGATTGCTCTGCTTAGAGGCTCCCGGACAGCTCCGTGACACCGTGGGACTGAAAGGGGAGATAAATCTCTCAATCTCTGTTTTTAATTTCAATCCAATTGCCTTATTACAGCCTTATGTGAGGAATATGCATGGCACTTCCCAAGGGGTTTGCTGCTCCCAATAGCAAATGTCTCACTCAGTGTTTGGGCAGAGCGGCTCTCTGCTAAATTGCTCACAATGCAGGCTGTTACAGAATAGAGGGGCCCTGTGGATATGATTGAAATTTATATGCAAGGAACAATCAAGAATGCCAAGTGCACTGGATAAACTGTAGGTAGGTGGCAGAAGGCAGATAAGCAGCCTAGGAGGTTTAAGTTACAGGAACTTAAGCCGTAGAAAGATTCATTCTATAATTTACATTACAACCAGTTTCATTTGTAGAATGAATAATGGAAAGCTCCTACAGATAAGTATTTGAGGTCCAATCCTGGGAGGTGCTGAGCACTCAGCTCCTACTGAAGTCAGTGCTCCAGCCAGGCTTTGTCAAACGAGTGTCTCTGCAGCTCGGGGGAGGGAACTGGTTGGTAAGACCGCTGTGGATCCCTGGGCAGGGAAACAGGGCTCTCCCAGCACAGCCCCTGCTCTCCCCCTCCACCCTCTTGGAAAGAGCTCTGCATTTGAAAGTTATAAATCACTCCAAGAGAAAGTACAGAGTGAATGATTTATTTACTCTAAAAACACCAATCAAAACATTTAAGTGTTGCTACAGGAAACTATCCATTTTCCTTTTGCTGAGTAGTCAGGCAAAGATTAATGCATATTGGGATTCATACATAAATACCTCTGTTCAGGTCTAACTCACTGCAATCCAGTAAATCTCCAGCCTTCCCTCCTTTCCACGATCTCAGACCTTCATAGGACAGCAGCAGTGAAAAGGTGAGGCACCACAGGCAACACCAGCCCATGACCTCGGCCCTCCCTGCCCCACCATCTGTGGGCTCACAGGCAGCACTGCCCCACATGTCAAGGGGGCTCTAGGCTGGGCATGGCATGAGGTTCTGCCTCCTTACAAAATTATTCGGGTTTATTGCACTTGTTTTTTCAGAAAGTTAAACTGATAAACCCCGGCTTTAACACAGCTCTGATATTTTCCTAAATGACTGGACTCACCCAAAAGCCTCTCCAGCTAAAAGAAAGTAACCAAAATTGTTGCCTAATAATGATGAAAGAAAGTGAGCATTGGGTTGTAAGAATCTCCTCAAGGTACAATAATTTTATTTAGAGTTCTGCTTTATGCAAGCCACCGCTTTTGAGGAAATGGGGTCGCAGTTGATTTTGACCCATATGCTATTAAATAAAGCTGAGAAATGCTCATAAGCAGGGTATGAGAAATGTAATAATAAATAATTATTAATTGAATGATGTCTCAAACGAGACACTGGTGCTTCTTTCCAGTGTGCATTAGCACAACAGAAAACGCTGGAGGAACCAGAACTCCCGCAGCACAAGGCGTTGTACATTCCGTGCTGAGCGCTTACCCCGAGCGGCACCTGGGGGGAAAACCCATCCTGGTGGAATCACAGCGAACTTTGGGAGCCGAAATGCCCTCCCCACGCCCACCTGGGAGCTCCAGCAGCCCCTGCCGATGGGGTCCCGGACTCTCAGAAGGGCTGGGAGGAGAAGGGGACTGGCACAAGCCGTGCTGGGCAGAACAAAGGCGAAGGGAGCTGCGCTGGGGAGAGAGCGGCAGCGCTGGGCACAGTCCATAAAGCCACAATGAATGGTCATGACAGGCAATAAAATACCCTGTTAAAAAGCCAGTAAAGGATCGAGACCGTAGGGCTGCAGCACTGACGGGCAATGCTGCGGCTGCAAAACATCGGCAGATTAGCGTGAAGCACTGCAAGAAAGTACAACTGAAAATTATTCAGTCATACCAAATGCTTGCAGGGAATCTAGGCCAAGCAAGCAATCAAAATCAAACAGAAACAAGGTATATGTAATCTCACAGTAAAAAAGACTGAGCAACTGTGCATTGCCAAGGCATTTTAATACTCCTTTAGCCCCCAGTTTTTGCAAACCATTAATATAGCTATAAAAAGTGGGGAAAGCTGCACAATGCAGCTCAGACCAACACAGGGGTGTAATTCTACACTGACACAGCACCAGTGCTAAGATAATCTCTCTCATGTTACACACGAAGCCCAGCAAGAGCATCATAAAATGCAGTATGTGTTTTCTCTGCAAGCTTAAGTGTCTTTTAGCATAATTATTCCTGATGCTTTGGTTATGGGAAGGAACGCTACCAATCTAAGCAGCAAGAAGGTATTTATTTGCCCTTAAGGTGCAATTACATTCTGGAAAATGGCTCTTTTTTAATTCAGTGATCTACTGCTTTTGCTTGTTAGGGGTCAAACACTGCTAGGACCACAGTCCTTGGAATTATGTGCCTGCTCCTTAAAAAGCTGGAGTTCAGTACGCTGAGGTTTGTTTAACCCTCCTGCTTTTTCTCTCCGGGTTGGTTTTTTTTTTCAGCTCCTGCAGCTCTTGGGAGAGTGAGCGATATCTGTTGTGGCACATGGAAAATCATCAAATCATAATTTAAAATTCCAAACACTAAATCTTTGTGCTGAGGATGCTCAAGGCAAAAAAAGGCCACTGAGCGGCTTACTCTGTTCAACTTACAGAGCTACCAGTTAAGGTAAAAAAACCACTCCAAACCCCCAAACCAACGTTTTATTTAAATGTTAATGTCAGCAGATTTGCAGTCATCAAGATTCATCCCAGGGAATATTTCCAAGGAGAGGCAAATGCTGCTGTGAAGGATGTGCAGCAGGCCTGGTTCCCTTGGGACACAGCTCCTGACAGCCAGGCAGCACCACTGCTCAGTGGGGACAGTGCTCTCTCCATGGGAGCAACCACCAGTCTTACCAAAACTAAGCTGCAAGTTTTAGTAAAAAACTCTCTTCTGCACAGCTGGGAGAGCCTTCGGAGTGAAGCCTCAGCCTGCACAGCCAGGGAGAGGGAAAGAGAGGTTCATTCAACCCTTCCCCTTGGTGGTGACTTGCTCACTGGAAGAGTCTGGGGTGACCACACTCTCCAGGGGTGACCACACTCTCCAGGGGGGTTAGCATTCCATGGCCCAAGTGTAATAAATTCTACCTGCACAGGGTAAGGAATACTAGAAACTAACACTTTCTGACTTTGGGAGAAAAATATAACTGAACAAGTGACACTGCAAAGCCACCACTTATCCCCCCAAACCATAAAGTCTAAACCAGGCCACAGAAGCTGTGCCTGCAGAAAAGATCACTCAGTGCAGTAACCTGTCAAAGGGTGAAAATCTTGAGTGGAAACTGCAATCTCTGAACATCTCTCTGTGGATGTGTACATGAGACAACAGAGGGAAAGGTGTTTGGTACCAGATGCAAACAGAAACTTCCTGAGGGAACAAAGATCCCTCCAAGAAAGCCCTGCACAAGTTTTGGTGGTTACTAAACATTTCTGACTCAGGTGTGGATGACCCTACTTCCCTCACTACCTTAAATGACATTTTCCAGTCAGCCACGATTTCTATCCTACACAATGATGGAGTGAGAATTCCCTGGCATTGAGGCCAACTCCTCATCCAGGGACTCCCAAGCCCCACGGATAAAGAAGGTGATTTTTAAGGAGTAAACATGTTTTTGTGTAGCTGGAAAGAGGTAGCACTTTCCCCTTCTTGGTTGTGTTCTTTATGCACCATAGAGATCCTCTGGCGTGTAAAATCCATGACTATAACAAATACACGGCGAGAGCTGCTTTTATTAAATGATTAAATGTTTCAGCTTCTCCCCTGAAACTGTGCTTCAGCAAGAGGATTTTGGAGGAACATATGCAAATGGAAATAATATTAAAATAATTCCTTAGTCCCTGCAACCACATGTAGTGATTTAATACCATTAAATTGCAAACCCTTTTTTTCATTTCAATATTTATCTTCAGTTTTTCTCCAGGAAAAGAAAATAAAAAGCTGCCTGTACTTGATTCTCTGATTTTATACAACTGGATAAAAATCACTGTGCACTAAGCAAAGAAACTTGTACCTCCCAGCTAAAGCCAAAGCCTTAAGCAGAACAGATGGATCTGGTCCAAGGAGCTGGGGGCAGGGAAAGACAGAGGCAGAGTTCTCTTGGTGGGTCTCCAACTGCCCCACAGCTTGGCCTTGTGGAAAAGGCATACACTTTTTGGGATTGCCTGAGCTCTGGGAAGTCCAAAGGACACTTCACCAGAGTGCCACGGGTTGGAAAGCGCCTTCAGCAGCTCTTGCAGCTCATTCCTTGAGTCTGAGCACAAGCTGAGCTGAGCCCAAAGCCCAACCTGCCCCTGACAGCCGAGGGGTGAGCTCAGCACTCGTGGCTGTGCTTGGACTCTCCGTGTCAGTGCCACCCCACTGCTGGCTCTCCTTACCAGCCAGGGCAGCTCCAGGCCCCCCAAAACTCCTTCCTCTCTGCCTTGCAGGGTCAGTTGGAGTAAACGTGGGCACAGCAGAAAATACACGTGCTCCTTAACCTAGTTTGGAGGAGCAACTCGGCATCACCTTCAAAAAACCTCCACTTGGCAGCCACAGCTGTTCCCAAACTTCGGATAATGGGCAAGAGAAAAGAGTTTTTCCTGGCAAACCGGGAGTGAGAGTGGTCAAAAGAAGGTGTCCAGGCTGCCAGGCTTGAATGGCACGTGGATAATGGGCAGGAGGGCGGGCGGAGAGCTCGGTGTCCTGCCCTGACACTGACTGTGCAGCACTTCAGCCAGGCACTTAGTTCATGCTTTCCTTTAAAGTGCCCTGTTTGAAGGCAGTGGAAACGTGCAGCAGCTTTCACGGCCTGCTGTGTGACTGAGGGCAAGTGCAGCCTTTGAAATGGCAGTCCCTAAAAGCCAGGAATGCTGGGTTTGTATGGATAAAGGCTTTCTGGCTCTGTACCGACGATCCGAGAGGGAATAACAGAGAAGGAAAAGAGGGAACTAAGTCTCTCTTGACAAACACCTTCCTACTCTTACCTCTTGCAATATGGACACATAAATGTGTCTAGAAATGAAAGCTGGGATGGGAGATGTTGGTTACAAAAGGAAGTTTTAAGAACACAGACCCCGGAACCAAGATAAAAACTTGTAATTTTGAAGGGTTTTGCATGCACATGGAGTTGTGGCCATGGTTATGAACACATTTACACAATTTCCAAGAAAACAAAGAAGTTGGGCACTGAAAAAAGAACCCACTCCTTTTGACCATTCAAGGTCTATGAATGAAGTTGGGAATTTGCACTCTACCTTATTCATTAAAATAGAAACTGCCATCACTTTAATGAGCAGCCTGAGGGTGGACAAAGTGCCTTGAATAGCTACGTACCATAGAGAGCTTGGCATCCTCGCTGGAACATAATGTGGGATTGCAATTGTGGGATTTTTCCAGTGAATACGAAGTGATCAAAGATAACACTGCCCCAAAAAGAATTAAAACAGTGCAACATTGCATCAAGTTACAGCCAATGTCAATCATTACATGCCTGAGTGCACGGGATCTTTTAAATAATGTTATAGACATGCTGTGGCATTCAAAATATTCACTGAATTTCAAATTAAAATGCAAAAGCATGTTCCCCGCTCATCTGACCAGAATAGTGAACTGCAGGCACATGTCTCCAAATATTGCTCTAATGCCACATCATTTACTGTCAGCTGGAGGACAGGCTCATTTTATGCAGAGCTGGATGATGGCAGGACTGCCACACTAAATTGGTTCCCAAAGTTCCCTTCAGCTTCGGTGCTGGGAGATGAGACACCGGCAAAGATGGAGCCACAAAGGCTTGGGGAAGGAGAGGGCTAATTGCAGACTGATCACCTTTCCTACCGTGAAAGAAAGAACCCCTCGCACAATGCGGAACTTGAACTCGTCATTGTGTCGAGGAGAGCTCCTGGCACGGAATTCCAGCCTGAGCTGCCTGATGACAAAAGTGTTGCTTTATTTACATGCTAAAGGAACCACCTCCTCGCTTTGGGCTGCTGATAAGCTGCCGTGGTGTGGAAGGAAAAGAAAGGGAACAGTGCACCGTTCTGGAAAAGGAGAGGGTGGGAGGGAATGGAGTAAAGACACACATCAAAGGAAGTGTTTGTAATGTGCCACTGCAGAAGGGGAGAATGCAGAAGTCTTTTGCAAACATAACAGGGAGCTCAAAGTAATTTCAATTTCTAAAAAGGTCAAGGAGGAAACAGCGGGGAAAAAAAACTTTACTCCAAGCCCAGAAATAGCGATAGAAATATTGGAGCGTTTAACCTCAAAACCTCTATGAAAACAACATGAAATTCAGTCTTTGGGTGGAAAGAAAAAAGCACCCTTAGTACAGTCTGTAGAAAAAACCTGAGAACAAGATGATATAGGGAGTGTACAGTTGCAATTAAGTGGAGGATGGAGCGAGCAAATTTAGATCCAAGGAAAACATGATCAACAGAAGTGAAGGGAACAAGTACACATCACATCACCCACTACCATGTTCATTCTGCACAAACTGATCTCGTTTGGCTCTCATTTCCAACACTGCAAGCTCATGGGCTTGCACAAAGTGCAGATTAGCCCAGGATCTGTCTCAGGGGCTGACAGACATTATCTGAATCTTGAAGAACCTCGCAGCAGTTAGAGCCCGGCTCTCCCGCTGCAGCCCTCGGCAAGCTCTGACGGCCAGGGCCATCCTGGGGATCCCACCCCTGACTCCAAGAGCCTTCCACCATCTCCTGAGCTTCACCTTTTCTCTTCAACACCCAATCTGCTTTCAAATCCATGAGTAATATGCAGCCTAATTTTGCTAAATGAATTGTAATTACAGTAATTCACGCCTATAGCTCGAACCCATTTGTGGGAGGTTTTTGCTGTCAGAGCCATTTTTATCATCCCTGCAGATCTAAGGTTTGAGAACTGATCTCATGGAGCTCTGAGAGATCAGCTCTTATATGAAAGCCCTGTTTGGGTATAGTTTTTAATTATTTAATTTCATTACTTATTTTTCTATGACTACAATAGCATTACATTGCAAAGGGTGACAGCTCAATGCCTAGAACATGTCTGAATTTGCTCTTTGTTTTAATTGTTTATATGACAAGGTTTATTTCATAATATTTCATGGAATGAAAAGTATATCACAGACTTACAGGATTTAATTTAAGGCAAATGCTTAATTTAACACTCTTATAAATAAAAAATGGAGTAATAGGAACAAAAGGGTTTTAAATGAGCAAACAGTGGAACTGCTTTTTGAAGTGGCAAAGAAGTGTTGTCTAATGAGCTGAGCACTGGACTGGGCGCCAGAATCCTTCAAGATCTATTCCACATTAGACACTGCCTGAGCCTGTTGTCTCAAACAAACTATCCAACTCATCTGAGGTTGTCCATTCCTCTGCCTGACAGTGCTTAAAAGACCAAAATTTGCTTTGTGTTTCGATCATTTCATCAACTTAATGCCTCATTTCACACCAACACTATTTTCAGCCTCAGAAGAACAGCAAATATAATGGGTTGGATCTTCAGCTACAGCTTTCACTCAAGCACAGCCTAAGCATTACTCAGTCCTCCTGTTCCCATCTCTGGGATCATCCTGTCTGTACACCCACTAAGGAACACCAAGCCCACCTCATGTAGGGTCCATGCAGGGCAGTGCCATGCTGGTTGGGCCAGGTCTATATCCTGCACCAAAGCCTGCCACTCACAGACAGTCACTTAGGGATAAGATTCCCAAAAAAGCCCTGCAGACTGTCCATTACCTTCTTCCCAGTCATCATTGGAAATCTCAGCTGGAAAGTGACTGATATGCATGAAGAAACATGGAGAAATATCAAAATACAGAGAGGAGGAGCACAGCAAGCAGAGCAGGACACAAGGAAGCACAAGCAGGAACGAAATAAACTCAAAGAAAAGATCAGGCAGGTAACGCAAAAGTCAGCAAGGTTTTGGGAGCAGTGTGCTCCTCTCTCCTTTCAATTAGAGGTTCCATGCATTGGAGGGGTTTGGTGGGACTTGCAAGATGGGGCCTCTCAAAGAAACAAGATTCTGCCAAGTGGCTGCTGTGGCAGAGAAGGGCTGCCCATCCCACTTCAGCCTCGAATTCAAAGGGGCTGTGATCTGCAGCCTCCTCCAGGAGCTGCAGCTCCCAAATTTCAGCCCATGTGGACCTGTTGCCCACCAGTCTTCCCACCTCCTGCCCTTCTCAGCACCTGCTCCACACATTGCCAACCCCCCCATTAAAGGATGATCAAGTCACCAAAGCAATGCTAAAACACAAACTAAATACCTCCAACCACGAAGTCACAAAAATTAGACATTGTCCTATACATTCAGAAGGAAAGAGGCAAATTCAGCTTCTAAGGGCCACAAAACTGAAGATTCCCAGCTGTGTGCAGAGGATTTCTAAGAAGGTTCCTTAATCACTCCCTGTGAAGGAGAGTGTTGAGAAGCAGCTGGAGGGTGGTGGAAAAGCTTCCAAGACCCTAAAGCTTGTCCTTTTGCTCTTCCTTTGAAAGAGGAAGACCACAAACACATGCAGTCAGAAGTTATTTTTATATTTTTCTTAATCATATTAAGAAGAACAAACTAAATTCTACAAACAAAGCAACATGAGTTATTTCCAACAAACAATGGGCTTTATATTTAAGTATGTATATAACTACTACACCTCAGGTCCCAATTTAATCTCTCTTTAATTTAATGCCCAATTTAATCTCCATACGACAGCTAACAATTAGGAGAATGCATGTGGAGCCACTTAGTGTTGGATTGTATTGGTCATGTATCGATGTCGGATGCAGGACTGTTTTCCTGCAGATCATAAAACTTCAGAGCAAAAGATTGCACACTTCAGAGAAATGTCTCCTGTCCTCAGCACCTTTCAGGATTAGGACTTCAATGAGCCATGACTGGCTCGCACCCATGCATGTGTTGCAAAACCCCTATAGTTTTAATAACCTTCTTAATTAGCTAAATACCTCAGGTCTGACACATTCTTTTCTCTATTTAAACCTCTGTCCAAAAAAGCAGTCTGGAATAAAACCTTTATACATCCTGGTCCTGAGCAAGCTTTGTCTTTTTATGCCATACTCTTAACATGGGGCAGAGGTCCCAAACATCAGTGAGCACCACCCAAGCCTTGGCAGAACATGGAAACAGCCACTTGGGCTCAGACCTTGGGTCCATCATTTACTTGCACTGCTTACTTCTCTTACCTGTTCTGCCTGGAGAAAAGAAGGCTTTAGGGAAACCTTGGAGACCCTTCCAATACCTACAGAGGGCTTGCAAGAAGGATGGAGAGGGACTTTGGAAAGGGCATGGAGCAACAGGACAAGGGGAATGGTCTTAAACTGAAAAGGGGTAGATTTAAATTAAATATTGGAAGGAATTGTTGGCTGGGAGGGTGGGCAGGCCCTGGCACAGGTTGGGCAGAGAAGCTGTGGCTGTCCCATCCCTGGGAGTGTCCAAGGCCAGGCTGGACGGGGCTTGGAGCACCCTGGGCTGGTGGGAGGTGTCCCTGCCCACAGGAGGGGGTGGGATGAGATGAGCTTTAAGGTCTCTTCCCACCCAAAACACTCTGTGATTCTGTGACATCCACAATTTCCAACAGTGTAGATGAGGAAAAACCTCTCCCCCAGGTCATGCACTGTAGAGGTGGGAAAGCCACACTTCATAAAGCTCTGCTCTGCCTTAGCCACATTCACAGATTTCTGTCTGAGCGTTTTATATATTTAAATCCATGCATTTGCCTCATACAACCCAACTGCTGCAGAATTATTTTGAACACACAACTTTTCCTAGACCTTATTTGTCATGTTCCAGCATTCCTCAGTACAAACCTTAAAACTAAAATAAAATTACATTGCCTTTTTAAAAAAATCACACTCCGAGTGATTTTTATATAGTAAACTATTTATTTTAAAACAAGATTAAATATTGTGCCTCCCTGAAATATTTGCTCTTAGCAGAGAGCACTCAGATGGAAAATTTCATACATTTCAACTGATTTTTTGCCTGAATGGTTTTCACATATTTTCCGAAAACCTAGTTGTGTCAAATGATTTATTCTCCTCTAACAATACGGTGCAAGTAGCTGGGAAGATGCAAGGGCTGAAATGGTTGACGGCAGTTGGCCAATTAAGTGCTCTACAGTATTCCCGGGTTTTTTGTGTGTGCTTGCACATACTAATCCTTTTCTTAATGTATTGAGGTTCCATCCAGCAGAAAGAATGAGCTAACTGCCACATGAGGGGGCTGGAAACACCGCGGCACGCTCGTATCCAGGGGAGGTGTAGCCAAGTGTGAAGTGGAAAACACATCTGAGAGGAAGCAAAAGCTGAGGGAAAGGGGAAAGGGGAANAAAGGAAAGGAAAGGAAAGGAAAGGAAAGGAAAGGAAAGGAAAGGAAAGGAAAGGAGGCTCTGGGCATGGAGGAGCCTCGCCAGGAAAGGCGCTTTCCCGGCCACTGTCTCATCAGCTGCCGAGGGGTGGCCCACGGGAAGCTCAGCACATCTTTAGAGCAGGCGATAATGGAGCTCCAGGGCCCCAGGCAGAGCCAGGCGGCTCCACCTGGCACAGCTGGGTCTGCTCCAGGCTCCTCATCCATGGTTCTGCTGCCTCAGCCATCTCCAGCTCATGAGCTGTTGGGCACAGTGAGCACACAAACCTCTTCTCCAGAAACATTGCTCTGTCCCAGGCACGATTTTTCTCCAATGGGGAAAAAAAAAAAGACAATCTAAACTGGTGTGAGCTGCTCTTACCTGCACTGAAGGGGTGTCTTCTATTAAAAAGTGGTAAGAAAGGTGATGTGTGGTTTCAAATATTGCACAGAAGTTGTAAGAAGAAACACAAAGGTACAATATATGAGCAGTAAAAGCAGCAGTACTTTGAAGCACTTTGCAAGCACTTTGCTGAAAGAAAATCTAGTTTTACATGGGATTTTTTCAAAACCTTAAACGTATTTAATTAAAATAAAACCAACTTCCCAACTTTACAGAGAGCTTTGCACTGATTCACACTCTGCTTTCCCTGCAGCCTTTTCCTCAGCATTACTGATTATCAAGTAACCCCCAAAATATTTGTCAGGTTTCTGGGAAGGGAAAATAACCCCCTAAAATGTCAATTATAAAAACGTAAACCTTTCCGGTTGGGGATTCTGCTGTCCTACTCAAATCAATTATTAGTGGAGAAACATAAACACTTGTCAGGTACAATGAAGAAACCAAATTTCTAAAGGCCAGTGAAGAAGACAAAACACCATGAAAAATACTGAAGTGATTTACAACCCAGACCAAATTTATTTATTGCAGACTACTTTATCTAATCCCTTTCCTGGTGAAGTTATCTCTGCCTTGGGCATCGGGTGTCACTGACAGAAGTATTACCACTACACATCAAAACATTGCTATAATTTCCCTCACAGATCTATACCAGCCACAACAGGTTGCTGTGATTTTGGCAGATAAAAAACTTCAAGAAAACTGTTTTGTTTTTTTTTCTTGTTAGCCAGCTGGAGTAAAAACAAGTGACCGCCAGAATGAGCAGACACTCCTGGCAATTTCAGTGAGAGGCTCTTAATTACAAGTCAGAAGAGTGGGGGTCATCTCCTCTGAGGCCAGCACATTCAAAAGCCTCCCTCTGGGTTACACCACTTGAAGAAAATGTATTTGTATATTTAGAACTTCAGAAAAATAAATAAATTGAGTCAGCAACCAGGGCACCTGGGTTTTTTAAGGCACACAATTTTGCAAGCTCCAACTGCAGCACTGACATTTTAGAAGAAGTCTGAATTGCAGCTAGACTGTAAAAATGAAGAACTACTTGAGCTACTCGTGAGCATGTAAGGGCCACACCTTGAGGAGCTGTGTGTGGAACACCATCACTGCTGTTGGCACGAGTGCTCCTGCTCCTCCAGGGCAACAGCCTTGGCCATGCCCAGAGGCTGCCCCCTGCCCCAGCAGAGCTGCAGGGTGGGCTCAGAGGGAGACTGGCTTGTCACTGAGGGGGCAGCAGGACAATGAGCTCCACCTTTGCCACCCAACTCCGGTCGGCTGGAGGGGATGGACAACGTGGAGCTCCCTTTGTGACACCCGCGCTGTCACATCTCCCGGCGCTGTCCCCACCCAGGCTGTGCCACAGCTCCTGGAGGGATTCTCTCCTGCCACAACCCCACCATGTTCCCAAGGGGAAGCAATGTTCCCAGAACTGTTGATGGACTCAGAGCACAGGTACTTCTCCAGCTTGGTCCTTCTCTGAGGAGTAACTGTGAAATTGGGACTGTTCACGTTGGAGAAGAGCAGGTTCCAGGAGGACCTTATTGCAGCCTTTCAGTACTTAAAGGCATCTGTAAGAAAGAGGGGGACAAACTTCTTGACAGGATGAAGGGTGATGGTTTTAAACTAAAGGAGGGTTGATTTAGAATAGATGTAAGGAAGAAGTTTTTACAACAAAAGTGGTAAACCACTGGCACAGGTTGCCCAAAGAAGCTGTGGCTGCCCCATTCCTGGAAGTGTCCAAGGCCAGGTTGGATGGGGCTTGGAGCAACCTGGGCTGGTGGAAGGTGTCCCCGCCCATGGCAGGGGGATTGGAACAGATGAACTTTAAAGGTCCCTTCCAACTGGAACCATTCTTTGCTTCTATGAAAAATGGGAAGAGCCATTCCAGCAGTGAGGTTGGATGGCAGTCCGAGGGAGGGCAGCTGTGGGAGAAAGCCAGGAAATCCTTATGGAGAGAGG
Organism: Formicarius rufipectus; assembly: GCA_013399695.1. Classification (NCBI taxonomy): domain Eukaryota; kingdom Metazoa; phylum Chordata; class Aves; order Passeriformes; family Formicariidae; genus Formicarius; species Formicarius rufipectus. The sequence goes on along the minus strand of VXAU01005522.1, from coordinate 376,178 downwards.
ACACTCCCAAGAGCAAGAAGGACAAACTTTGTGCTGGGGGGTCCAAATGAGAGCTGGGTATGAAGTTCATCAAAACAGGTTTTCAATACGTTCCACTCACTTTCACCTGCTTTTGAACTGTCCACTGGCACCGCAAGTGTATCCCTTACTCGATCCACAACTGCCTTGCCAGACCAACACACAGTTCCTGCTTCTGGGCACAGATTTATGAGGATTCCAACTTTGCCTGAGCAGCATGATATATGCTGCTAAATAAAGGAAAGATTACAAATACGGGCTTTGTATATCAACCATCACACTGTCCTCCTTTTTGAAAACAATTCAGCCAAAATGACTTATATGGAAAAAAGCAGAGTTACTCAGGATGATTTATTGATTGCATGTAACACGCCTGAAGGCAGACTGGGAGTGGAATTCACATGGATGGACACAGAGGAGTATTAAGCTGACAGTGGCAATGCATAGTGCAACCTCTTAGTCACAAACACCCTCATCACATGAAATTATTTTCACAGATGATGTTTCTACTAAAGCAGCAACTGCCCCATAGTTCCTCTCTCAAGCATTACAGAAACTGAAATGATGGTGTGATAAAACTTCTTGCAAATCTCTTTCTTATCAAAATTTGACAACTGAGCACCCTATTCCTAAGTCTGGTCATACAGATGCTCAAGTGATTTGAGTGGGAAACTTGCTCCTTGCTTAAGTTCTGCCACACCAGGGCTAGATCAGCCCCTTTCCATATTAAAAAGGAAAACATAAAAGAAGCTGGGGAAGTGTGAAAAACTCCACAAGAGATCACTGTTGTTACCTGAAAATAAATGTCTGGTTTGGTTTTTTGTTTGTTTGTTTGCTTTTTTTTAAGAGATTTAAAACCCTAAGTTTTAAATCATAGGGTTTAACTTAGTTCATGATTAATGAGTGCTGGGAAGAAGTGTTCTGGATTGGTCTGGCTTATCCATTAACTGGCTGTGCTAATACTGCACTTTCCCTGCCTTGGCCACTGCCAGAGATAGGCTGCTGGAATAAATAGGTCACACTCTGGGCCATCAAGGCAACTCTTGTGTTTGCTCAAGGGTAAGAAAATCTTCTCACTCAGAGAGGAAGGACAAAGCAGAGGAGCGAGGATTGGTATGGGAGCCACAAATGGCCTGGAAAGGATTTGTAAATAGAAGGAGATCCCAAATGTACAAGCCACCCTGGAAGTTCTACATTAAAAACCCTCTCAGTTGGGGTAGCACCAACCTGGGAGCCTGGGAAGGGCCATTGCAGCACAGCCAACTCCAGCCTTTCTTCCAAGAGGAATAAGGAGGAGTTCCATGTCAGTCATTAAACCTGCAAGGAAATCCACACTCTTGGCTGCTCCCAGGTCCATGTCCTGGACTCTTCCCTTGCAAGGACCCTGTTTTGGTGAGGCAGAGGTGGGAGGAAGGCTCCAGATGCTCTTAGACAAAGAGCTGGTCCCCGTTACTGTTGCAGATGGTGGAAGCAGAATCCTCCTTCTTTTCACACTATCAATTAAGCAATGTTGCCAAACCCACATCAGCTTCTCAGTCAAACATTTCGTTTCTCAGCAGTCTGTGTGAAGTTTGAAAACTACAGTATGTTCTGCCAGCGGCCTCCAGAAAGCTGCTTTGCATTGTTTTGCTTAAATGGCTACAAAAGTGCTGTAAAAGAGACACTGTCAACTGCAGCTTTTGTGTTTATGTCTTTTTACTCAGGAAAAGAAAAAAAAAAGAAAAAAAAAAAGGAAAGAAAAAAGGAACAAAACCTTTTGGAGTTGAAAGAACTGATTTCTGCTTGTTTTATCAGTCCTTTTTACATTCCTTTGGCAGACATTGGATTTTCCTCTGTGCTATTCACAGTGCAAGCATATTCAATATTGAATAGACCTTTTTGACAGTTTTGAACCTGTTCCATAAGATTCCAAATGCACTGATTCATGGGCACTTGCAAAGATCCTACAACATTAAAAAAAAGAAGTCTACCCGACTCAAGAATTGTTTTGCAGCAGGGTAATTTAAAACTTCTGCTCCTTCATCTGTATGATTTCTCAGAGCCAGCAAGAACACTTTCATAACTGATTTGTCTGCCTTATGCACCAGGAGGGATACAACAGCAAACACTCACTGTCTAGAAGTCAAGAAAATCTAACTATCTCATATTATAAAGGCTCTTCTTTTGTCTTCCAGTGCCAAAGTGGGGGCAAAATGCTGGTCTTGGAAAGAATAAAATATGATTCTCGTATTTTAATGAGTGTCAGTGAGAACCCACCACTGACCACATCCAAACACACACGCTGCCTTTCTGTACTATGGCTACAGATTTCTTATTCACTGCACACTCTCACATTTTGAGTTTCCCAGCAGCTTGGGAATATTTTTTTCCTTGAGTAACCCCTCCACTCCCCTAAAGCTGCTTCTCTGAAAACCAACACCACAGCAGCAATATTGCTTTTGGTTTAAAACTGCTCCTGTTTTCCAACTTCAGGGGCAATTCCAAGCCTGATCTTCACTCTGGAGAAGCAGATGTGCATCTGTGTAAATGAATAAATGACAGTGGGGACGATGGCACTAATGTGTGATGAGACTAAATGTGGAGGCAGCTTTTCTCAGCTGCTTCCCAACACTGGGAACAGTGCTTACATTTTCTACTCCATGGCCAGCATCAAGGAAATAAATAAAGCAGAGATTCCCAGTTTGCTGTCCACAGATCCACTGGAGTCTGGTGCCTTCTAATTCTCATGAAAAGCAGTGAAATTACGGTCACTGAGCTGGGATTCAATAAACAAGAGCCCACATGTTCCAGGGGAAATTGTTCTTGGTAGCTCACAAACAAAAAAAGGGATGAAACCTAGTGAATGCTAAAGCACATACAAATAGAGCATTAGATCTCTCACATGTGTCCTCCCAGGAAAAAACTCCCACAGAAAGCACCAGGAATTAAATCTATAGAAATGTAACACAGCTCCATGGAATTTCCCCTGAAGGCCTATAGAATTTAGTACAGCAGGGAGTCCTTTTCAGAGCCCCTTTTTTCAGACAACTTGCAGAAGGATATAATTCTAATGAATGGGTTATTTTTAAAAAGTAATAGATTGGCAATAATCTTCTATTAAATTATTTTCCATAGGAGTATTGACAGCAATAGCTATTACCATTATTTTATAAAACTGGAGGGATATATTGATCAGTGGATCCATTCTGTCCTGACATGGAGAACTCAAGCGATTTATGTTGCTATTCATAGTCAGGCAAAGGGGTTTGTTCTTCTTTTTCTTCTTTTTAAACATCTGGAGTCCCATGAATAATTACTTTAATTAAAATTAAAGACTATTTTCTGTGCTCTCCTTGACAAGAACTTTGCCTTCATGCTCTCTGGCAAATCCACTATTGCTGCTGTGTAAATTCAGCAACACTTACTGGCCATTTGATATTTTCCATGGGTTTTCTGTGACTTAAGGTGCAATGTCCCTTGGGGATCCCCAGCTCTTGAGCTTTGTCTGAGCCTCCCCAGGTCACACAGAAAGGAGCAGCTGGAGCAGGAGGGTTGGGCTGGCCTGGTGATGGACAAGGGATTGGCTCCCAGGGAAAGGACAGCACAGGTCCTTGCACAGTGAATGGAGCAGAGGCTCTGCTGAAAGAGGAGAGAGGATCACAGAATCATTTGGATTGGAAAAGGCCTCTGAGCCCATCAAGTCCAACCCTCCCCCAGCACTGCCAAGGCCACCACTAACCCACGTCCCCAAGTGCCACATCCACATGGCTTTTAAATCCCTCAGGGATGGGGATTCCCTCCACCCCTGCCCCGGGCAGCTGTGCCAGGGCTGGACAGCCCTTCCAGTGAAAGAATTCTCCCAATATCCAACCTGACCCTCCCCTGGCCCAGCTCGAGGCTGTTTCTTCCTCTCCCATCTCCTGTTCCCTGGGAGCAGAGCCTGCCCCGCACCTGGCTGCCCCTCTTGTCAGGTTTCCTTGCCCTCAGGGATGGGTGACAAAGGCACTGGGAAGAAGAGGTGAGGATACAGCTCCAAGAACCCTCCTGCCTCAGCCTTCAGCCCTTCCAGCTATGGAGCACGGTGGAGAATTGTAATGAAAACAACATGCCTTGTAAGTGCAGGGGTTTGTGACCTGATGGAAATATCCTGTAGAAAACACTGAACCTATTTGGTGTTGACTATTTTCTCTAGGTCCTCAACAGTTTTATCCTTCTCACTGTCTCTAATCCTTCCCACAGTGGCAGAGTCAGTTCTGTAAGGATCTATCAGAGGAAAGCAAAAACCTAGGGAAGGAAAAGCTGTTCCTCCCTTTGATAATTTAAATGTCTCTGGAAAGAATTTTCTTTTTATTTTATTTCTTCTTGTCTGCTCAAGTGTCCTCCATTTTGCCTTCTTTCCCTTCACTTACCTAAATATTGGCTTAGTGCAGGGAAAGAAAATATTGAATTCTATCAAGTTGGGGGAATTCACCTCACTGGAGCCTGATATTTTGTTTGTTGAGTCTTTTTTTTTTTTTTTTACGGTGGTTTTTTTTTTGGATTTTTTTTTTTTTTTTTTTTTTTTCCGGTGGTTTTGTTTTGTTTTGTTTAAAGAAAAATATCTGTGCTCTCCATGCTAAAGCCACAACAGGCAGTGACAAAATTCCTCCTGCCTTACTTCCCTGGGAGCAGGATTTGGTCTGGCAGGGATGGACAGTAGCTAAGCTGCCACCTCCCATCCCTGGAGATCTTCCCAAGGCAGCAATAATCAAAATAATTCATTTGCAGTTCTAAGCCTTTGATGCATGACTGCTGAGAAAGAAGATTTGCAAAAGCTGTGACAAACTTACACCTCAGCTTTCAGAAAAGGAGAAAAAAAAATCTGTTACTGGAAAATTTGCCAATTTTTTCCCTCTAGCCCTTAATGCACAGCAATCCATTTGACCGTATCATTATTACTTAAAGGAAAGGAGTGGGGAAAAGAAGCATAATTTATGTGGATGAATAAGGAAACAGATGAGAAATAGAGAAGAAATATTGGAAGGCAAACACCAAATAACACAGAAACATTGCCGTGTGCTGCTGCCAGACTTAAATCAAAGTCATAAAGGAAGGCAGATTATGCCACCATCAGTTTTTGTTGGAGGAGGAAGAATCTTGGCAATCAAGATTATCTGATAATTACCTTTCTTAATGCATTAAATTCACTCAGCTTCACCTTCAGGCATTTAGCTGAAGAAAATAATGACACACATCCTCATGTTTAATGGTTAAACTCTGTTTCCAAGAAATCTATTACATGTGAAGTCACCTAGAAACCCACACAATAAAGCATCTTTAAAAGAAGCACTGACAGGAAAGGATGGGGTTTGGAAACACAAATAGCAGTTGTTTGCAGCAAAGTATTTTAACGTACAGGTTTTATTGATACTAATGAAAGTTTGATTGTCTTTGTTAATTAGCTCCCCACCCTCCTTTGTCAGAATCAGCTGCAGAACAAACCTTCTGCTGCCAGCAACTCAGGATGCATTAGACCTCATTAAACATCATTTTTAAATGAACATTTCATTTAAAAGAAATTAATTTTTAAAGTATGCCAGTACTTGAAAACGAATCTATAAAATTATACGGCTGCTGAAGAAATACCTCCACCTCCTAATTCACCAGAATTTATGGACAGAGAAGTGCACGTGCTGCTGCTCATGAGTCTGCTTGATAGTCTACTGGCTCACAAAGGGACTTGGCCAAGTGGCCAACCCACTTCCCATAGGATGTGCAAACCAGCCTGGGGCAGTAGAACACATGTCATCTTCCCAGTCATAGAAACTCTGAAAAAAACCCAAATTTTATCTGAATCTGCTTTTAATCCCTTCCTACAGATAAGGACACGTCCCTCACAGGCAGCACCTCCAAGACAAAGTCCTGGTGGTTTGACCCTGAGCTCAAGGGAGCAGAGGCTCAAACCAGCACATTCCCTGTGGTGGAGACTCCTCCACACAAACTCCTTTCCCAGACCTTATCCACTGCTACTTCCATAGGAGTTATGAAGTTTCACCTTAAAATACTTTGCAGGGAGTTGGGGTATTCTGGGTGCCTGAATTAATCACAGGAACCAGAATCTGCTATGGCTCAGTCCCATCCTCATGGAGTCAGCATGGGAGAAGGGAAATGGCCCAAAGTTGCTTTGGAAATACAGAAGTAAACAGCATTTGTAGGCAAAGTTTGGGTTGGTCTTACAGAAACCGGCCAATCTTTGAAAGGAAAAATTGCTACTGAAGAAATGGTCCTTTCTCCTTGCGAACAAGTGAGGTTCCTGTGCTGAGCACACACAGATTCACCTCCTTCAGGAGGGACTGTTCTTCCCACCCACGTGCCCTTCACCTAAAGGCAGGTTTCCCCTACAGTGTAGATTGGACCTTTCTGAGACCAAATGACCAAGAAATTCAAGGTAATGCTTCTCAGAGGGGCTGTGGACTCTGTCATGTCTCCAGCTACCCCACTGAACCCTGTCACTCACATGGTGTGAAGAGCTGCTTTAACAGCACAGAATGAAATAGAATTTCTTACAGGATTTGGGAGAAGTCAGAGATTACTAGGACAGATTATTTCCTCCTGTGCTAATATACATCTGGTGAGTCCCCTGGGACTCCTGCCTGTCACAGACCTTCATTTAAGTCAACTCTTCTGCAAAGTCTGGCAGTACACATGGAAATTTTAGAACTTTGTTGAAGTCTCCGTGCAGTTGGTGAGATTTGGGCATTTTCTTTGGGACAACAAATACTAAAATGGAAGCTGAATTAGCTTTCACTTGGAATCATTTGAAAGTGTTCCTGTTATTTTTTCCAATGTGGATTGCTTAATTAGTAACACAGGTGCATCCACTGGGCTGTATTTTGCAGCTCAACTTAAAAAGCCATTTTTAAACTGCTGATACAAAACAAAACAAATGCTTGCTGTTTAATTGGTTTTACTAAGAGTAACTTTCAATTAGTAATTATTAATTAATTAATTTTAATTGTACAATACAAATATTTATCTGTTCAGCAAGCACCTATAAAATTAATAGGGGGAAGGAATAAAGGTATTATCAGTTATTGAACATTACTAAAAGTGATGGAATGGACAATCTCTGTGACAGTTACTAATTATAAATAAGATTTTCCTTCTAAGATATTATTTTTGGCTATTTCTATACAGACTGACTATTAAAATACTTGATCTGTGAGCCCACTCTTCCAAAGTCAGGACTCCAGTGTCCTTTGCCAGGGTGAGCACCTACAAAGGTCCTGTAGAGTGGAGATGAGCAGAGCTGGCAGGCAAATAAACACTTTGTGCCCCACTTGGAGAAGCCCAACTTGGCCTAAGAGAGTCTGTTGATCAACACCTGGGAATCAGCTCTGGGAATGCCCCAGGAGCTTTCCTTGAGCTCTTGTGGGTTGTGCTGGAGAACAAAACTCATTTTATCCTTCAGCTGATGCTCATACATTCTTTGTATCATCCCTCTCCTGTGCAGGATTCCTGGAGGATGCTGTTCAGTTGGTCCTTCAGCCCTCTCAGATGGGGCAGCCACATTTAAACTCTGATTCTGTGCACACCAGCTACTGAAGCAGATTCCCTGGAGTTTACTGCAGGAGAAAGGCAACCCAGATTTGGTCATTACATTTAGATCCTTCTCGCTCATCTTATTTACACAGTCAAAAAAGGTAATTGCATCACTTTTCTTTTCAATGGATGGAATAAAATTAGCTGCATAACAAGAGTCCTTGATCATGAACTGTATAAAGCAATGCATTTATCTGGAATTCCAAATACACAAAAGGAGCAAGATGGTGAAGGAGAAAATAAACCTGCCAAAAAAAGAAAAGGTCCAGTTTTCCACACCTAGTACAGATTATACTCCTAAAATGGCTGGAGCAGTCTGCAAATATTATTCTAAGGGACATATCCTGACAGCCCCTCTGACAGATGTGCCTCAGTCATTGGCTGGCTGAGGTTTCAGGTACCTGCACAGGGGACAGTGAGCAGGTTCATCTCCTGTGGCTATTTAATAGAAACCCTGCAGAGTCACAGAGAGCATCCAGGCCACCTGATGGCTGCACTCCCCTCTTCCCAACAACTAGAGACAAAATTTAACCTCTAGACAGCAATCCAATCCATAAAGTGAAACATCAGGATGGTCACACTTCAGACCAGAGGTCCATCTCAGGCAGAGTCCTCCCTTCTAGAGTGGCCAGAGCAGTGTTCCATTCACGAGTTGCAAATGAAGGATTTTTTGAGCAAGAGGAAATGTTTATGGGTTTACTAATACCTCACTGGGCTTCCCTTAGGTGAGAATTTGCATTTCTGCCTCTTGGGAGCTACAGGAAGCAATATGAATGTTCAGGCATCAGTCTCCATGTTGGATCCAGGTTTTAAAATCACAGAATTCTTAAGATTGGAAAACACCTCTAGGACCATCAAGTCCAAGAGTCAACCCAGCACTACCACTATGGTCACCCCTAAACTATGTCCTTGAGAGCCATATCCACATGTTTGGATTTTAAAAAAATTCCAGGGATGGTGACTCTACCTCTTCCAAGTCTTCTAGGTCTCTTCATCTCTCAGGGTGCTCATCAGTCACATTAGCAGCAATGGGACTTTAATTTGCATACCAGTCTAGGGTGGTGGCCCTGTGCTCTTGGCACTGAAGGCAATGGAATCTACAAGAAGATGCTCTCTCCAGGAAACACTTGGCTTGGCAGGACCCTGTCTCTCCTCCCACCACTGAGGGTGGGCATCCACAGCCCATGAGCTCAGACACGTCCCTCCCACCAAACGCCTGGCACCAGCTGGGCAGGGGAAACCCTCACATTTTGGTGGCTGTGCCCTACAAGACATGCCTGTTTAATATGACACCACCAATGGCTACCAAAAAAAACCTCCTCCAAATGTAAAACAAAGGACAGAGTCCTGGGTCTGTGGTTAAGGGCCCAGAGCAATTTCAAGTGATGTAGGGAATAACTAAATGAATTGAGGTGCCTACCAGGTCAGGACTGCAGCCTGAGACCCTGGGCAGAATGGGTTCCAGCCAGTATTAATAATTGCTTTACTAGGGCTTAATTGGGGCTCTTTCTTTAGTATCTACGCATTATAATTTAGGTGCTGAGGCATCTGTCACTCCCTTCCACAGTAAATTAAAGCACCTGGATGACAGTATTGCTGTTTTTTGGCTCTTGCTGAGACATAGCAGTTTTGAGACCTTGGGGGTTGTAATGTGCTTCCCTTATGTAGTTTGGTGTTTTCCTTGTTTTCTTCGGTCCTTTGGAAACGACTGGAATCACAAATAGCCTCTGGGTGACCACCTTTCACCAGGAGAATCATCCAGCAGCAATACAACCAATTTTGTCTACATTAAAAAGGAGAGTGAGAACTCTACTCCACCATTTTTCCACCTTATTTGTGCAATAATGTAAAAGCCCAAACCAACTCAGAATTATGCAAAATACCAGGACACGAAGCATCTAATTACATTCTGACTTTACTGCTTTCTAGCACCCTAAGTCAAAATAAGTGAACTATGAAGAACATGAAATAATTGCAATCATTATCACATAAAATGCACCGTACATGAATTTAGAGTGGTTTGGGGCTAAATATATCTTTAGCTTGGCCTCATGGTATAAGGTTCCATTTATGCTAATAATTCCAAACCCCAGTTCAGGGCAGTGCAGCAGAGCCTGATGAAAGCCAAATTTGGGTGGGTGGCTGGAGTGTTTAATTTCTGTGGTGCATGAGACACTCCTCTGCCTAAGAAATAGTGGATATTATTCTGTTGATGTTACCTCTGGCAGAGAGTCACCTCCTGGAAGACAGTGGTAAAAACTGAACTGACCTCTCAAGATCTGGGCCTTGCACTGTTGAATTTTCATGAGTATATATCAAGATAGAGAATTGTAATTGCTTGTATCTATACAAAATTTTATGAGACCTGCTACACCCCTGCAGCTCGATCCATTTGCTCTTCAAATCACTCTCTTGAATAATTTTTAAAGAAAACCCTCAGCTCAGCTGTAGCCTTTCTATCCTTTATTTATGCCTTGTTTAAAATAACCAGAGTCACCAAGACTGAGCGGGGCTGCTTTGCACCCCTCAGAAGATGCGTGCGTGTTCAACATATCAGCAGTGTTTATTTATGCTGCCATCTGCCCCACCAGCTCCACATTCCCACCAGTTGGGCCCGGAGAGGGCCAAAAATCACCTGAGCATCACGAAGCGAGTGCGCAGCTGTCAGCAGCACACAGAGCCCACAGCTGCCGTCCTGCTGCCCGAGTTAAGGAGGCTCTGCCAGCAGGAGGATTCGGGCTCGTGGTTGCCATGGCGATGGGAGCGGGCGCTGGGAGCAGCATCCCGATGGATGGGGAGTCAATCCCAATGGATGGGGAGTGGAATCCCGATGGATGGGCACCAGCATCCCAATCAATGGTAACTAGCATCCCAATGGATGGGGAGCAGCATCCCGACGGATGGGGAGCAGCATCCTGATGGATGGACACCAGCATCCCAATGGATGGGAAGCAGCATCCCGATGGATGGGGAACGGCATCCCGATGGATGGGCAGCGGCATCCTGATGGATGGGGAGTGGCATCCCAATGGATGGGGACTGGCATCCCANGAGCAGCATCCCGATGGATGGGGACTGGCATCCCGATGGATGGGCACTAGCATCCTGATGGATCGGGATCAGCTCCTGTGCTGGAGCCCTGTGCTGCCCCATGGACACGATGGAGCAGGGCAAATGGGGAGCAGCTCTGCCTCAACAACCAGGCTGGGCTCACGACACTCCTCCCTGGGAGGAACACGTGGTGTGCTGCTCCACCTCTCTGTTCTCCCAGCAAAGCGAGTGTTTTGGATCCTCTGAACTCCATCGCTTCCCTCGGGTACCAGGAGAAACTTAGAATCATGGAATTATAGAACACGCTGAGTTGGAAGGGTCCCACAGGGATCACTGAGCCCAACTTCCGGCCATGCAAAGGACACATCTGGAATCCCAGCACATGCCTGAGAGTGTTGTCCAAACTTGGTCAGTACTACATTTCCCAGAGGAAAAGGATCCCTCCATGGCTGATTCAAACACCATGGCAGTCCACAACCTCCTTGGGAGGGGCAGGCACTGCTCTCTGCTCTGTGGGGACCAGGGACAGCACCCAGAGAATGGCTGGAGCTGTGTCAGGGCAGGGTTAGGTGGGATCTCAGGGAAAGGCTCTTCCCCCAGAGGGTGGTGGGCACTGCCCAGGCTCCCCAGGGCAGTGGGCACAGCCCTGAGGCTGCCAGAGCTGCAGGAGGGTTTGGATGAACCTCTGAGGCACAGGCACATCTTGGGGATGGTCCTGTGCAGGGCAAAGGTTGGACTCGATGGTCCTTGTGGGTCCCTTCCAACTCAGGATGTTCTGTTGTTCTGTGATTCTGTGATCTCTGAATGTCCCATCACTTTTGACAACGTATTACTACACTAGGGCAGCATCTACTTTTCTGAGACAAAATGCTTTTTTTTACTGACTCAATTCACCTGCTTTCAGAAGACAAACAGTCATGTACAATCTGTGATTCATGTAGAAGTTTCTTCACCCAGAATGAACTGAAATCCAGAGTAGCAATCCAGGGACAAGGAGAAAACACATCATGGCAAATAATTCAGGTCGGATTCCCACACATTTCCACCACAAGCAGACAGAGACAGATTTTTTTTTTCCATGTGTTTTAAAAGCTAAAATGTTTAAAGTGTATTTTTCCTCCTGTGCAGAAGCATGAAAGGCATAATTTAGCTATTTAGGTATATCCAGAGCACTCAAACCTGAACGAAAGGTTGACTCAGACAATCATCACACACCAAAAATATGCCACAATTAAACATATTTTAATGATTAGTCCAAATCTCAATTTACCACATCACAGTCTTGCAAGATTATTCTTCAGATCCAAAGGAAGTGGCTTTTTGCCTCTTTCCCAGCCCTTCAGACAGGAGCATTCAGACAGGATCTTCCAGCCTGGAGAATTAAAGCCCAAACAGCACCATATCAGAGGGATTAGTCACACATGTTTACATTGCACTGGCCATTCAACCTCACTTGTCCTCAGATGGATCTTAACAATACAGCAAACAGCTCCACTGTGTAACAACCGAAGTGGGTAATCAAGGCCTTTGAACAAAGACAGGGAGGGAATTAAAGAGTTTGCAGTTTCTGTGAAAGCAGCAAAAGATGGCATCAAAGTTCATACCGACTGACATTTAGGAAAGTATCACGTCAAGTCTCAAAAACTGATATAAATATCTTGTAGGGGTCCATGAAAAAGCACAAAAGCATGATGGCAACAATGTATTCCCTCTGGGATTACCTTGGAAAACAGGATCCACATTTCAAGCAAAGAAATTCCCCAAATAACCCATTCCTCCCCATATGAAAAAGCATCAATAATGAGATCCGTTCTTAACATGGCATTTTATCACTCATCAAATCTTCTGCATCCAGAGAGGGAAAACAAATTCCAGAGGAATTCACCTGGGGAAAAGGAATTTCCTTCTGTAGAAACCAACACCATCAGTTTTGCTACAGTGGTGAGCAGATGTCAGAGCTTCAGCTGCTCACCAAAACGAAGCCCTCAGGACCTGAGCAGCAGCAGCAAGTGATGCAGCACAGTGTGGTCCATGTCACGCCATGGAATGTCACTCATCCAGGCCGGGACTGGTGCACACAAATCAACCAAACACAGCCCAAACACTTCCATTTACAGCTGGGCATTTATTTCCTGTCATTTACCACAGCAACAGGTTTCATCAGGGATTTCTCACAGGCTGGATTTCCTCAGCAAAACGGTACCATCTTCAAAGACAGTGGTTTTTTCTAAAAATTCCATGTCCAGTTTCCCTGTTACAGGGAGAGCGGCGAATGGATGTCTACAACTTAAGAGCACTGCTTCAGGTAAAGGAATTTGTGACTTGGAGCCAGCCCAAAACATGCTGACCTACAGAACAAAACCCACAGCTCTGCTGGTGCTCACTGCCAGTCCTGGTCAGTGAAAACAGGAGATTCAGGGCAAAGGCACAGCTAAAGTCTCTGCGGTGAGGAGTGAAGAATTTCAGCCCTGTGCCACAATGACACATCTCATCCTGGCAAACCTGTTCTTGGCAAGAGGATATTTCTGCCACAACATTTCATCTAGTACTTTTCAATCAAATTGGGTTTTATAGCATTTTGTGACATCTTGGGCTTCCTTTGAGTCATTGGAGTGGATTAAGTTAGAAAAAAGAATCTACAGTTCACTTGGAATTGGTGCTGGAATATCTTACCCAGTGACCACGTGGACTTCTGTGGCCAGTCATGAAATGCTGCACTTCATACACCAGCCCACTCTTCGCAGAGGACCCGGTCCCACTAAGCAAAGTCAAGACCAGAGCAACAACACCAGCCTCTCCACCTAACCTGAAATTCATACTACTTCAATTGCCCAACCTAACAAAACTGTGTTTGCTCTACCTGACTGCTTTTCCATATTGCACTGTGAGTCTTTCCTTTCCCCAGGAACCTCTTACCTGGGCTGAACTCCTCAGACCAACCATCCCAGAGGACCCACCAGGATGGCAGCAGGAACTTCCTGTAATGGGGCACTGGGATGAAGGAGTTAATCAAAGCCATCCCTGAAAACCTAAGGCTGGTGTCTCCACTGACACCCCCACATAATCCTACTCAGCTATTTCCACACAAAGCATTTCTCTAAAGCTGAGAGGTCCAGAAAACTCTGGCTTGGGATTACATTTTTCCTTTCTTTTTTATGAAATATACAGAAACATGGGAAAAAAAAAGTTTGAAGTGTTTCAGATGGAGGTTGTTCTTACAATACAGACCCTGGATTTGTAGTAGTAAGTGAGAGCTCTGTTCCATCTCCTGCACAGAGACACAATTCTGACTTCTCTCCCAGCTTGGATATTAAAAGTTAACTTCAAATCCCTTCATGAAATGGATGTTTATTCGGGGGGGTTTTATGTGCAGTTTTTGGCATAGTGTGATTTGCTTTGTATTTACTTTCCCCCACTATAGCTATAATCTCCTCGTTCAAGATAGTCAAGTGTTCTCTAATTGGCTTTTATTTTGCTTCATACACTCTTTGCACCTCATAACAGAGCTTTGAAGAGCTCCCATTCTGCTGAAAAAGTTCCTGTGGAGGCTGTACTTGCTGTAAAATATGATGAAATCAGTCAAGTGAGATGATTCTCCCAACACACATCACCAACATCAGTCTCCAGGAGTCTGTATCACAGGGAAGCATCAGTCCATAATAAGTCCATGTACAACAGGGAGTGATGCAATCAGATCATGTCCTACTGAAACACTTGTTCTTATGAAGTCCATGAATATGGCTTTTAAGTGTAAAAAAAGTAATCTATTCTAGAAAGACACTTATGAACAGAAAGGGGGAAAGAATACTCTGATCTCTTGAGCTGAGCTCTCAAGACATCAATGACTATGCACTCATTTATAATCTCCACTAATTTACTGGCTGCCCTAGAGACACACTTTGATCTTTGGGAAGATCTACTGTATCTCTACTTTGCAACAGGCAATAAAAACTGTAACTCCTTCTAATAAAGTGGTCTAAATAATGTAGTCATAGCATCTAGCCCCCCATTCATCAAGGAAGATGCCACCTCCCACCCTACATCCATGCCATAAATATTCATCACCAGCTTGGGAAGGCTTGGCTGTGTACAGCAAGTTTTGTGGTGGATGTCCTTTCTCTGCAAGTACATGTGCTGTGTGAAAGTCTAGATAATTAGTGTCAAGGATCACTGCCACAAAAAACAAGTCCAGAAAACTCAAATAAAACTCAGAAAAAAGCAAGGCCCCAGAGCTGACAGACATTTTGTAATATTTTGGCCTAAATAATGAATAAGGCTCCCAAACAAACACTCTTAGGATTAGCCAAGATTACGAATGTTTTAAGACTGCAAAATAATAAAAATCAAAGCCAAATTTAACAGCATTATTTAGCATATGGTACAGATAGAGGAAGGATAATAAAGTAATTTGAAGAGCTAAAAGTCACCCATTATAGCTTCTGAATCTGTAGATCCTTTGTACAATTCCATCATAGCAGCAGAAAGGAAATCCAACTATTGGGGCTGCAGGAAATCCCACGGGAAGCATTTTTCTTAATTGTGTGTCTAAATTTCATTTTGCTGGAATAAAATGGATTAAATGTTTTCTGCAGTTACAGGGACAAGGCATGAAGCACCACCAAGAACCCCAGATCTCCTCTGCCTGCCCTTTCTACCTCCCAGGGTCGCTCTGGAAGACAGACCCAACACAGAGCAGGACTAATGACAGCACAGTTGTGAGCCTGGATCATGCCAGGATCAGCCTCCCATGCTGATGTACCTGTCTGGGAACCACTTGCTTCCCAAAAAGCACAGTGCATCCACACAATCCCTTGGCAGGATGCTCCCAGCCCTGTGTGGGGTTGGAACACAGAGCAAACCGTCCCCTTGCAAGCCTGTCAATATTGAAGGAGAAAACAGATTTGCAGCTGCCTTTGCAGAGGTCCCTTGGCAGCAGGACAGGTGTCACACAGGAGTTGGTTTGTCTCTTATGAGAGAGCCCTTCTTCAGTGTCAGCAATGAAATAACAGCACCAGATGCCTCTGTACCTGTCCACACTTGTTGATCCATGGATGTGAGAGACAGCACATGCACAGCAGGGGAAATGACAGAATACACATCTGGACGCCAAAAAGCATTTACTGCAACCGCTGCTCTGGGAACTGTCTCTCCCACTGAGCAGCCAGATACATGAGGCTGAAATATTACCATAGGGGAGGAGACCCTACTGCAGATTAAAAGGTAACAAAAAGAGAAGAAATACAGCAGTATTTTGGGTAAAGAGAATTGGAAACACAAATACATCCCCTGTCCCAGAACAGACCCAAGTCCTTGAGGGAGTGAAACAGAAAGAACCGAATTAGCATGTGCAACCAAAGCCAAGAGGAGACAACACAGATAGAGACCTCAGCATGGACACACTGCTGGGCTTTGGCTGGGGGAAAACAAGGACACTTCGGCACAGGTAAGGCCAGACTCTGGCCTGCAGCAACAGCTTTGTTCTCCAAAATGAGCTGGGTGAGAGGGGCCTGAGTGTGGCAGAGACACAGGACAGAAGGCAGAGATGTGTAACCTACAACAAGCAGCCCACTGAAGCAACAGGCACAAGCTCTATGTGCTGCTCCCCCAACACCTCCTCAAAGTGGAGCAGCACCGCAGCACCATCTCAGTGCCTGGAGCAAAGGCTAATGCAGGATCCAGGTTCTTGATGTCCCACAGCAAATGTCAGAGAGGGGCCACAGACTGCAGACTAGATGGACCCAACATTTCTCCCCATTTCAGACTCCTTTCTGACCCTGATCCCCACTGAGCTCATCAAGGCTCCCACACTGCAGGTCCTGCTGCCCTGACACAGGCAAATCCTCCCCTCTGCAGTGGCCTCTCCCTGGTCACAACTCCTGAGGTTCTATGGGAAATAACTTGACCAGTCTGCAGTGCCAAGAGGGGTGAGAAGCTTCTTCTCCCAAGAAGCCGAGATATGAACACCATGGAGACCTGGGTCTCCACTTGCCCCCTCACAACTGGAGTCCCATGGGCTCCCCAATTCCCCACCCGTGTCAGTGCTGATTTATCTGGAGCAGAGGAGGAATCCACTGAGATCTACACAAGCTTTATACACATATGCACAAAAATTAATACCTAGGATCTATCCATATGGAACCTCATTCCATGTATGGTATAGCTCCCATAGTCACAAAGAGAGGAAAAAGGAATATCTTTTCTGGTGGAAAGGGCAGATGCAAAGACCTGGTGTGATTTCTTCACAGGCTTCCTGCTTTCCTCTAAGTGCCTGTGACGAACATTAATGACCAAATAGGCAAAGCTAACCACTCACAGTGGCTTCAGTAAGTGAGCTATTCATACCCAGGACAGATTGTACCTCACATTTATTCTGAACCTTTCATCCTAAGAATGTAAGTGTTCTTTGCAAAACTGCAACACAGAAATGGGATCCAAACCACTAACTTCATTAGAATTAATGATTAATCCTACCCAGAAGCCAGCCCTAAACCAAACACGAATGCATGCAGTCATCTTCTGAGACAGAAACAGAGATGCTCTGTAATGTCTCTTCACAGCAATAGACTGGAGGGAAGAAGAAACCCACAGTGACCAGATAACAAGGAGGGAATATGGGGGTAGGTGACATTTAGTTATGACTACAGGATGGACGTGTATAAGTTCCAGGAGAGGCACTGGAGATATTACTCTTGCAGATCAGTTTATTATTGCTGTCCCAAATGCCATCTGTGGCCACTGAGTTGGGGCTGGCCCATTGCAGGTGTGTGTCACAGGTTTTCCAGCAGCACAGCCAGTCCTGAAGGTTCCTGTCCTGGTGGCAGCAGCACAGAGTTTGGCCAGAGCTCAGCTGGGCCATGGCTGAGAGGAGCAGCATGGCAGGAAAAGGGCAGAGAGCATATCTGAAACAGAACTGGTGTGCAGGACAGGGAGCAGGGACCCTGGAGGGTCTGGCTGGCTCTGCTGACCACAGCATGGGAGAGATTTGCTGCTGCTGTTGGGGCACAATCCCTATCCCCTATTCCCAGTGGCCATCCCTGCTGTTTTCCCTCCAGGATGAAGGCTTGCCCAGCAGCAGGAGCTGCTCTGGCCCTGCAGGGGTGTTGCTGTAGCTGTGGATAAGGGCCGTGGTCATTTTGCTTCCTGTACAGGCTCCTGCTCCAGGCAACAGCCTCATTTGCCCGAGCCTGGAGGGGACCTGGCTCCGTGTTGTTTCCAAGATGTCACAAAAACACTTCACTCAGTGCCAGAACACTGCTCAGGCTGACTGGGCTGACACACATCGGGTGCTCCCCAGCTTCAGCTGCCCTGCAAATGATGCCCAAGTAACTGAAGTACTATGGATTGCACTAAGGAAACATATGAGAACCTGATCCTGCAATTTTCCAGGGATAAATGAACTATTTTTTCCCATTCATGCAGCATATTTGTCAACTGTGCATTTTGGAAAGGCTGAATCTCCACGACTATGGGTGAAGGAGCAGAATTTAACTCATGGTATATAACATTTATAAAAGTATGTATACAACAATGTGGCTGCCCAGTAATATGCTCAAACTTGAACACATTGATGTTTTATTTTTCTAAATTACCTTTTTTTCCAGGGGAAAAAAAAGAAGTGTAAAGCAAAACCAGTCTTGTTTGTGTCCTGGAGTGAGGACACACATGGAAGAGCACAGTTCACTCCCCTTTCCTGTGGCTCCAGGGCCAACCTGTCCACACATTTCTGCCCCAGGTCCTTTTTTCCCCCAAAGTATTTCAATGCTGTTATAATCTCTTCCTCTACTTTGCAAACTACTCAAACTCTGTTCAGAGTTGTACTTTCAGAGTTTATTTGTTTCTTTGTTTTCATTGTATTAAATTCATATTTTCTATGTTAAAAGTTTTCTGTTTCTTCCTTGCTGTGCTACGCCCTTATTTTGAAACTTCAGGCACCTCTGGTGTGAAAATGAAAACACCATTTTAAAACTGGGAGAGAGGACTCGTGTGCCATTTGCTGGAACAGGTTTCACACCTAAATGGGAGTGTGGAACATGCTTCTTCCTCATAATTACCATGGA
The DNA here is from genome assembly GCA_013399695.1 of Formicarius rufipectus. NCBI lineage: Eukaryota > Metazoa > Chordata > Aves > Passeriformes > Formicariidae > Formicarius > Formicarius rufipectus. Next base: position 357,492 of record VXAU01005522.1, on the reverse strand, counting down.
ATTGGGGCAGAAGGGATCAGACACAATCAACAAAAACACGAGCAAGAAGAAATGTGTGTCAGTGAAACATCATGTCCTTGGAGCTGATACAAAGACCAGGACAGCTCACTGGGAGAGCCCTGCTGGGAGTGGGGAACTCTAGCTGCAGTCATGCAGGAAGTTCAGCAGAGATGGCCCCATCACTGAGCAAAATGTCATGGTATGCAATGAGAATTGAATGAAGAAGACTTTTGGAAAGTGATACAGGGGCTTCTTTTCCTAAATGGATAGTCATGTTTAATTAGGTTGAAGACAAAATATGGCAAGGGATCCTCACACAACAGAGCAGAGTGCTGTTAACTTTGGCTGCTTCCTGAATTTTCAATGAGATCTCTACTATAAAAGCCATTTTTACACTGAAAACATTAAGGATCAAAGAATGCCCCCTTTTGGAACATCCCAATCCCAGAGAACATGGGTCTCGAATCAAGGTGGTTCAGAACACCTGATCCATGGAATAAGTCTTTTTTTCTGCTTGGAGGACCTTGCTGACCAGGTTAAAAATGGAATTCTCTTTCTGCCCTCACTCATGAACTGTTCTACAGGCAGACCAGTGTTAACCATCCCATTCAGCACCTGCCAGCCCATGGCTGCACCGAGCCCCTTATTTGTGGCATTTACTTCTCCTGACCAATCTTACAATTCCCAAGTCTAAAGACTTTTCAGCATGACATTGAGCTTCATTTTGAAAGCAGCAGCCAGTAGAAGTTAATGACCCCACAATGTTGCTATTCTGAGCTCCTGGTGGGCCCACCAATCCTTCCGACCACTGAGAACACAAAGCCTGAAGGCTGCAGCAAGTCGTAGTTGTTCTGCCCCATTCAGAATCATTGCAAGTAGGTGTCAGACCCAATTTTCCCTTCTCTCTCCAGTTTTCATTATGGAAGAGGTGGGAGCTTCTTCCTCCCAGTCTAGGATAAGATTTTTCCCAGTGGAGCAAGTGCTCAGCCAGAGGGAAGCTCAGCAAGGAAGGTACCAGCAGTCGCCTCTGGCCTTCACGAGGGTGAGAGTGACTGACAGATGAGCCAGGACTAAATCTCTGAGGACAAATCTTAGGGCTTTGACCTTTAAACAATACAAAATCCCTCAGAAAAAAAAAATTAAATTCAAGGCTTAAACTTCTGAGGAGATCTGCAGATGCAGGGGTCCAATTTTAGAGTAATTCTTTTTCAGCACTACTTTGTTTTTGCTGGGGAAAAAGAAATGAACCCAGGCACTGCTTTTAGACCACAGTTAAGAGTAGGAGGCAATACAGGCACATTCTAGCAGCTGGCAAAATGATGTCTAGAATTAGCCAATATAAGTGGACAGCATGAAGCAAGGCTGTTCTTTCTCATTTGTTTTTGTTTGTTTATTCTGAAATGCCACAGATAGAGCCTTCACTACAGCCCCACATTCCACCTCGAGCAACGGATGTCCAATTGCATCTTTTAAGAAACATCACAGAAACACATTAACACTGGAATTAAGTAACTGGCACTATTTGCTGCCCTTGATTTTTGAATTCCCACTGGCTTTTCTTATGTTCTCTCCCTCCCTTCCATACAGCACGATAATTAGGCAGAAGCAAATAAGATGTAGAGAGCTAGGAAACAGAAGAGCCTGACATGTGTAGTACATGCTGTCAGCCATATGGCATTCTATATATATTGTTACAGATGAAAACGGTGCCACACACTGCGCTGTACATTAACACTGCAATGGTATACAGTAATTCATGGCCCAAACTGATACTGTCCGCTGTGTTGGCTAATAGATTTTTGAAGTTTTCTCCCCAGCATTTGACTCTAAATGACAGTGTTTTCCATTAATGGGTGGGCACTGTCAGTCGGCTGACCCCGGTCGGGGAGGACGCCGTGTTGTTCCGCTGGCAGCCATCATTTCTGGGAAGTGATGCATGGAAAAAAGCCAGGAGAGGCAATTCACCTCACACGCTGCTGTCACTCAACTTGACATCTACATGTTGGAGCATTTTCTCAAAGTTTTCTCCGTGTGACCCGCAAGTTAAAGATCAGGGAGGTTACCTTCATCCAAGTGTCAATCATCCCCACCTAAAAATGAGAGTTACAAATAAACTGCAGCTACTCTTTATACTCTGCTGCCTGTCCCATCTTTTCCATGTCAATCTTGCCCTCTCTCATTACAGCCACATCAGCCTCCCCTGTTTTTCTTCTTTGTGGATCCCAGATTAAGTTTCTTTGTTTTTCTGCTGCTCTCCTGAGCATGTAAAGTCCTTAATGCCTTGGCTCTCTTTCATACCCTGTAAAACTTTGAAAGGAAACTTAGAAAGATACTGGTGGTCTTTTAAAAGCAAAGCATGGCTACAAATGAAACCCCCTTCTCCATAGGGACACACAAGGTGCCAGGGAAGTAAATGAAACCCTGCAGTCACCTGAAGCTGAAGTGTCTGCCAGGGAACAGGTTAGATGGGATGTTAGGAAGGGATTTTTGGCTCTGAGGGTGGGCAGGCCCTGGCACAGGTTGGGCAGAGAAGCTATGGCTGCCCCATCCCTGGAAGTGTCCAAGGCCAGGTTGGATGGGGCTTGGAGCACCCTGGACTGGTGGGAGGTGTCCCTGCCCATGGCAGGGGGTGGGATGAGATGGTCTTTGAGGTCCCTTCCAAGCCAGGCCATTCTGGGATTCTCTGCCTCCATCCTTTCTGTGCAGAGGATGCAAAGGTAGCTGTTGGAGCACCCTGAGGGATCTGCCAAATGCAGAGCCAGGGACCTCCCTGCTGTCACTGACTGGCAGTGGGAAAACAAGCACAGCTCAGTAGGTGGAGACCCCCGAGACTCACAGATCCTGCCTTTTGAGTTGCTAAAGGACCAAGGCGTTTGCCAAAGTCTTTGGTGCATCTGGCACTGTTTTAGACATACTGAAAGTTGACTTGAACAGAATTACACCAAGGAAAAGAAGATGTTCCTGACAAAAGAAAATAGTATTGAAAATCATCAGAATTCAAACTCCTCCCAGTATTTAAAAAAGTGCTTCATAAAATCCTGAGCGATTCCTGTTTAACAGGGGCAACTGCTGCCCTGTCCCTGAACAGTGAACTGAAGAACGACCTGGAGACTGCCCAAGAAATCTTGAATTACTTCAACTACAATAAAACTTGCTGGGAAGAGGACTCCCCTCCACACACAGCAGCTTGGGACCAAGCTCCTTGTACCACCCAAGGGGATCGACTCATCTGAGATACTGCCAAAAGCACAATCTAGATGAGAAAGAGGGAAGATCTAGGGAACAGCTCCCTCTCAATTACACACCAGGACCATAAAATTCCTTATTTATTTTTTTGCTTTCAAGCATTTTCTTTCACTGTTAAATACCAGTTCCCATTGGGAGACAAGGTGACTCAGGGCTGGGCAGACAAATTCACAGCCTCATCTCCACACAGGCAGCAAATGGACTCACAACCCTTTTCAGATGTGGTACATGAGGTTTTCCAGTCTTGGACATATCCAGGGAATCCAGAGGTGAGAGAATATTTTCTGCCTGTCTTCAAAGGAGTGTATTTCCAAGCACTGTCTTGTGGGAAGTGCCTGATCTGGCAGATAAAAGTAAGTTATTGCAGTGCAAAGAGCAGAAAGTGAAACAAATCATCTCCATATTTTTGGCTGGAAATGTTATGCCAGGGAGTCCCTCTCACAGCCCTTCTTCTTCTTCCATCAATATTTGAGCACTCCCCACCAAGAAGAACTGGCTTAACAGAAAAGACACATGGTAAATACATAAAAAAAGCTCCATATATATACATCTCCAGATATCTCAGCAGTTGGGTTATTTTCCTTCATGGTGGGAATGTGGTCTCTAGACTTCTCTGGCAGAAGGGGGGTTGAACCTAAGTTTGCTTCATGCTGGACAAGCACCCTGACTCCTGAGCAAAAGCAGGCTGGGAGCACCACTTCCCTGGTTCTTCTTTGCTTTCAAAGATTTCATCTGAAAATGGGGGGGAAAGGGGAAAAAAAGTAGATATTAGATCAAACCTTGCATTTCCCTCCACAGTTTTAGCCTGGCTGCCAGATTTGGGCTGGGGGAGGAGGTCACCCTGCCAGAAGCATAAGATGCTCAGTCTGTTGAGGGCTTCCAGTGGATTTACTGCTTTGGAGCTGCCAGCTGGAGCTCCACACCTTCCAAAGGACCCTCGGCCCAGGACTCACCCACAGCTGCAGGTGGTGCCAGTTCTGCCCTCTATGCCAACCAGTGGAAATACTTTGATCTTTTACCTCAGAGCACCCACTGAGATGTTCTTGTGAACTGCTCTGTACTCCAGAGAAGACACAGAGCCCAGATGTCTCTTCCTCTGGACCCTCAAGTTTTGCAGGAAGTTGGAATAGCTCTGCCCCTGTTGGAATTCACCAGGACTTCATCTCACCCATCTCTGACGTGGCAGTTCCCTCTCTGGTTTACATGCACTTCTCCAGCTGTGCCAGGAGACAGAGTCCTTCCTGTCTCACACTCACAGGGCCACACCCTGCAGCAACAGATTGATTGGACCAAGTCCTTGTTGGTCCTTTGCTCATGCCCACCTCATTCCATGGCCTACAGCCCCAAGAACCAGCTGTCCCGATGAGCTTCCAGCTGGTACGAGACATCTTCCCAGAAGAAGGATGCAAAATGTCCACGCTTCTTCAGCTTGGCTCTCTTGAGAACAAATCTCCTTCTCCAGCCTACAGAGTGTGAGGAATTCCTTCTGTTTTCCAACACAGCTAAGCAGTGGCACTGATGTTTCCCAAAGACTGTCTGTAGGAACTGGGACTGCATTAAATGACATCTTTTACAGATATTTTCACTGCATTGCTGTTTGCATTTCAGCCCCTCAAACCTACAAGAAACAGTCTAAATTTACCATTTTATCAATGAATGGCCCCTGCAAATTTTGATTTAGGGGAGCCAGTACTGGAGCTCATGTTTTCTGCCCATGCTTGGTGACCAAGGGGTCTGTGCTCCCCTCTGAGTACAGGAGGGCTCGGGCACAAACCCCCCTGACATGGTGATCACCCTCATCATTTTCATGTATCTCAGCTGGATCACAGAGGAATGGACTGAGAAACAGAAGGAGTAAAATACTGCAGTGAACTTTTAAACTAAAATAGCAACAGAGAGTTAGATAATTAAATGGGAAACCAGACCCAAATGTCAAATAAGGAGGGAGACATCAAAGAGAAACAGCAATCTCTGATAAAGATCAAGAGAGAAACCTAAAATTTTTATGGCATATGCTGACAAATGGCTGAAGTAAAATATAAAAAAGTAACTTGGTTTAGCAATATTTCTACAGATTGTCTGAACTACACTGCTGCAGAGATCAAAGGATAGAGCTGGAAACAAAATACCAAAAGAAATTACACACTCCCCTTCTACCTCTTCCCTCTCCCACCCTCCCTTTTAAATTCATATTTCAAACCTAAAACTCAGAGGCTAAAAATTTGTCTGAGTTTCTGGAAAGGTCACTCCATTAACTGGGCAAGAGGGAACTTTCTATTTGCAATTTCTCTTTGGTATCCTTTTCTTTTTCCCGCTTCCCTTGAGAAGGGTGCTCTGGAGGCAGATCCAGGCTGTGCCCAGGCTCTGCCCCAGCTGAGCTCCAGATTGCTCCCCTGGATGCACAGCTCGGCCCTGCTCCTGCCTGGGACTCAGTCACGTGGCTCCAGCAGATGGGTTGGCCGCATTTTTTTCCCCAACAATGATGCCATTGTTGTTGTTACTGAAAGTTTTGCTCCTGCTCTGAGCCCAGTGCTCGTTGTGTGCAGATCAATCCCCTGGTTCTCATGACTGGGCTCCTCTCTCAGCAGTGGCCGTTTGTGGCTTCCTCCGAAAAGAGAACTATCTCTTAGTTTTGCTTTGCTTTGGCAGCTTGCTCACCACTTTAGCTGTAATATATATATTACATCTATATATGTATGTATTTGTCAACTGAGGCATTTTGAACCTTTTTGGAATAAAAAAAACACCAGTAATTTACTTAAAGTTTATTTGCCGTGATCACAAACGCAGAGAGTCCTACAATTATTTTTTGTTGCTGATTTTCAATTACTTAAAAATTAAAAATGAAATTTCATGAGAACAAAAATCCCTGATTTCCCATTTACTTGAAAGCCAGCTCTCAAGATAGCTGCTTTTCTGTACTATCAAGAGACTGGGAGATAAAGATTATCTCTGACTACACTCTCCTCCTACATGAGAACAAAGACTCTTTTAATAAATGAAACTCACATTCGTCCTTCTCAACAAAAAAGGAATGCACTCAAACATAAGAGAGCCAGGTGAAATCCTGGGGTAGATGTCACCTGTGAGACTATATTGGATCAAATGCTCCTTTCTGGCTAAAAGAAGTAACAGCTTTGGTGGATGTGGCATACAGAACATGCAGTGGCTGCATCTGTGTGATAGTTAAAAGGAAATTGCAAATCCATCGGAGGGCAAGGTTTGACAGGAGGCACAAATGTTGACAGATAAAGTGGCTCAGCCACTTTAAAATGTCTACTTAGTTTAAATACGAAATTACTCTTCTGGCAGCTCCTGAAAGCTGGAGAAGAGTAAAACACCCTCCTGCATCATCAAACGTGTGCAAAGTGCTGCAGAGCCTCCGTGGAGCTCTGCCCTGTCCCGTGTTGGGTCTCCGTGTTTCCCTGTGCCTGTGAAATCAGGAAATTCCCATTCCCTCCACCAGCCCAGCCAGAGCAAAGGCAGCTACAAGTCAAAGATGGACCACAGGGCCATGACAGCAGGAAGAGGATGTTTACTGCTACCCAAAGCACCTCCCCTGGCACAAGAGATGTATTATATGCAACACTGGTTAGTATTTTAACAAACCTAGATGAGTTCATGAGAAGGGGGCTGTTCAGGATCACAAGGGTTAACTGCTACCCACAGAAAATGTATGTGTGTGAAAGGAGAGGCAACGAGTAGAACTGGTGGAGACTCACTCTGATATTCACCAATTCAATCTTTATTAGCAGACACTACTAGAGATGAAGTGCATCCTAATTCCTTTTGATCCTTTAGCTTGGATGTTTGCAGTGAAGAAAGTTCAGCAAAACAAACTGTTGATTTTAGAAAGCTATTTGTCTCCTATGTATAATATTTGCTGACATTTCCTCTCTGTGAATCATCTTTAGCCATTCATTACACTCATACACTGAGTCTTCCCTCTGATCTCTTTATATTTATAGTTCTGTGTCTTCTATTTTATTTTTTTTTCATTGCCTCTTAGGATTGTTGAGTCAGAAAAACAAATGTGGTGCCAGAAGAGACAATTGCCATTGGATTTTTCCAGGGCTTCCTAATCTGCCTCTGAAACATCCTGGTATAAATCTCACTGGAGTGGTATGAGCCTGGGCTTATACAAGATACATATGACAGCAAAGCTTGGAAAGATACTGTTTCATCAAAAAATAGGACAATTCCGAGGCACTTTTGCAGGTCATTTGTTTCATCCCAAGGCACAAGCAGGATTATGATACCCACTGACTTCTGAGGCCAACCTGCTTCACACATGGAGACTCCACAACCTCTCTCCAAGAGTTATTCCATGTTTCCCATCCTGTAAAGCCCCTCTAGATTTAAAATTATCTAAAATAAAGCTTCAAGTCCTGCATTCCAAGTTAGACAAAACTTCTATTAATTATTAAAAAAAATGAAAAGAAAAAGGGAAAAAAACCCCAAACTGTGTAAAAACTTGTCACTAGTGGCTATGTACTGGCAGAGATTTCCAAACTCCAAGAGCAAGGAAGAAATCCATCGTTGCTGATGACAAGCAATAAGAATTCTTTGCTGACAATAAAGCTTTTCATTTTAATTCCCTGTGACTTCAAGCCACAGCAGATCAAGTGGTTTTGGTTTCACACTTCACTACCACAGTTTATTTGGGAACAGAAGAGGTGACACATAACACTACACGGCATTCCAGTGACCAGATCAATCCCAAATACCTGGCTGAAGCTCCATGGAAAGTCTCTGCTTCATTTCTACACTGAGAATCAAGTTTAGAACATGTATTGCGTTAGGGAAGGATAAGTGGTGGGAAATTGTTGCTCAGTGGTAGTAATTAATGGTAGCAATTAAGTTTCCAGATTATAAGGCAAGTGCTAATGAAGTGTTGATTGTTGCAGGTGAAGGAATGAGTACGGCACTGTACCCAGTGGGGAGTTCGGTGCCTGAAGCTCTAACAAGCACAAAACTTTAGAAATAAACCTTTTTCTAGTCTTCCTTTCCACTAAAACAACCCCAAGAAAACCAAACAAACTTAAAAGAAATATTGATCTCAGTTCCCCCAGCATTACATAAATCTAATACACAAAATTACATCATTTCAATACAGTTCGAACCTGTATGAGTACACTGCAGACTACTCATAAATCTTGTTTTCTGATTGAATTAATAACCAATGCATGTCCAGCTACAAAATTCCTCATTCAATTCATAATTGATAACACCATAATTTCCCCACAGTTTTAACCTTTTTTTTTTTTTTTTATTTGAGGCAGCAAAAAAGATTTTAATGCAGCTTTGTTTTCTGCGCTGATTCTGTGGTTAGAAAGGGATTTGTGATTCCTTTTATTGTCCTTCAATACCCAGGATTATATTTGCAAGAATTACATTAAGTTTAAGAGCAGAAAAACACCTGAAAATGAGCAATTCAAAACAATTTATGGGGAAAACTGAGAAGGGAGAAAGGAAGGAGAGAAAAACAATGAAGTGATTTTTGGTGATTTTAGGAGGCCTGATCTAGGGCTGAAGTGCTGCTCAGAGCCATGATCCATCTGGACTCTTCAGAGCTCACCTGGGAACTTCCCACGGGGTGGAGCTGACCCTGCCTGTATCCCTGTGGGCTTTCCCACAGAACAAGGTACACCAAGCCCAGATGGATCCATGACACCAGCAAAGGCTTCCAGTGGCAGGAATTGTGACCCCAGCACAAAGGCTCCTCTCCAGGGACCTCCTCCCCAGCTGGCAGGAGCTGGAAGAGGCTCAGCAGTGGGCTTTGGAGTGTAACCTCTGCAAGCTGCTCCCAGGGGTGGGGGAGAGGGGATCTGATGGGCCAGAAGGACCATGCACACCAGGGCACAAAAGTCACATCCTCCTTAAGCTCCTGCTGCCACTTTGGGATTGGATTTGTCCTGCTGCCTGCATCAGTCAGACATGCACAGAGGGAGAAACGCAGAAGAAAAAAATCGTGCGGAAAATGTTCATCTTTAGTTCAAGCAATGTTTTTTCTCCCCTCCAGCAGCACCATCTCTGGCAGAGTGCAATGGGACCGGCCTGGCCTGGCTTGCTGGGCTGCTCTCCACTTTCTCCTGGGGTTTTATGCCCAAAGAGGCAGCCTGCCCTTGCAGAGCTCTCCTGCCACAGGCCAGGCACTCAGGCAAGGGAGGGTGGGGACGCCTCCACCTTTGATAGAGCTTGGGCCCATTCAAAGGCAGACAACAAGAGGTATTCCTTCTCATGCTCCAGGCTGTAAGATGATCTCCGGCAGGTCTCAGAGAAGAATTTTCCCACGGAATCATACACAGGGCTCTGGACATTCTGTGAGTGCTGTGCAGTCTATTTGCTGCAGTTTGGGAAGTTAGCTGCTGGTAGGGATGGTTAGTGAACTGGAGGGACCCACAGTGCAGTTCAGTCCAGGCACCAAAGCCATACACATACGTTGGGAATCACAAGTGATGGAAGTTACTCCAAAAGAAATAACTGTGAGGTGCCACAGCAACAGCTGCTAGTTATTAATTATGATAAACCAGGAAATTGGTGTGTGCAGTAGAGCTGTAACTCATCTCCAGTGACTGTCAGCAGAACCAGTTTAGGGCAGAAGACTCCAGGGCAACAATGGCAAAAGCCCCTGTGCAAACACCTACGTGTGCACATGCACAACTTCCCTTTTAACCACAATCCATTAAGAGCAAACATTAAGATATTATGCTACAATTATTCAAACCGTCTGAATCAGGTCTGCAGAAACACAGGACTGTATTTGAAGGTCTTTTAGTTTCCTCTCTTTTATAAGCCTTTCTGGTAGATCATTCTGCACACTTACCATGAGTAAGGCTGAGCCTCGATTACACAACAGCTCTGTTACTATTAGTGACTTGCTCACTTGCCACTCGCAATAGAAGCCATGCAAAATATGTTTACTTAATTTTGACACCAGAAATACACCCACAGGGCAGTCCTTTTATGGGAGAAAAGTCACACTTTCTGTTATCTTCCAGGAGTAGATGTAGTGTTCAGTTGTTAGTAATATCAGTGTCATTATGCACATCCTGTCCTTCCTTCTAAAACCTCTCGCATCTTTACCCCACACAAACCACCCAACCACCCCCTGGCCTCAATCTCTGAGGCAATGCTTCCAAAGCACATTTAGTCTTAAAAAAAATATCCCAGTTTAGACTGAACCAAATGATCTTTCAGCAGAATCAACCAAACCCATTTGCACTCTCTTCTCACACGGATTGCCTGAAAGCTGAGATTTCCAGCAGTTCCCGGTCCTGGTAGGTGAGGGATTCAGCTGCAGCACAAACACTCCCACAACAGCAGGGATTTAACCTACAGCATTCATTTTGTCCAGGGGCTCACTACACCCTTAGTCAGATGATACCAGCACAGAGGGTCAGAAAAACACTGAGCTCTGTATCACAAATAGTTGGACAAGCAGATAAATGCACAAGTTGTCCTCCCTCAATAAGCTCTGTTAAGGTCTGGTTTCAGGATTAACAGGATTTGATAACTTCCCAGACACCACAAGTCAATACATAAAAGGTTTTAGACTTCCTTTAGAGCATCTCTCCCCTGTATGTCAAGGCAAACAGCCATTAGGCCCAAGACAGGTCCCATTCAGCCCTTTCCCTTTCAAACTTCACCATCAGTACTGGGTTATGGACTCCTGTTCCTACAAGTGTTCACTGGACTAATGGGAAATATCAGTAAGGCCCTTGTCCCATCCAGCTGTAACTCAAGCAATCCCCCTGAGAGCTGAGGTTTGAATGTCACTGTTCAAGGGAGGAAAGGGCACATACAGCTGTTCATGAACACACTACACTTATTTGTAGAGGTGCTTTGATCACAGCTATTCACAAGACATTTTGGTGCTCAGACCACTTCCCTCCTTCTGCTGTCCTTCCATCTCTTCCTAGCTACAGCTCTGAATGTTCTGGGCATCAGCTCTGAGTTACATTTGGAGCTCCTCACTTGGTCTTCTCAAAGCTGATACTCAGACCAAGGAGGATCCTCAGGCAGGTACCAAATATGGGGAAGGAACAGGAGCATTTAAGGACTTGGGCATCTTTGGGTGTACAGAGCCAGGAAGTGAACTTTTTTGGAAACCCCTTTTGGAGTTAGCCAGTACTTTCCCTTAATATTCAGGTTCCTGTGGGTACAGTGTGGCAGCCAGCTAAGTGTAATTAGCTGTGTGTTCTGAAAGGGCTGATCCTGACCTTTCCACCCTGAGTGCTTCTCCAGTGCTTCTTTGGATTCAGCTTCAGTGGTCCATGCAGGAAACCAATTTTCCTTTTACTTTCTCAGATGAGTGTGTAGACCTTTCCAATCTGAGTGCCTGCAGAATTCCAGGAGCACCACTGCCAGTGCTGGGACAGACCAGGACCCTGAGAACCAGGACCAAGCCCAGGTTCTCCTTTTGGCAGCATCATAGACTTAAACCATTTTAATTCAGATTCACAACACATTCTTAACTGCTTCAGGATATTGCCCTGACCCCACCAAAGGTAAGCAGGAAGACACACAGAAGTCTCTCCAGAGCATCAGCTCTGCCTCTGTGTTATTCCAGGTGGGCAGGATTCAAAACCCAGGTCTCCCTGCCATTCCATTCAAACTTTCCCAATCCCAAAGGAACTCCAAGTGAGGAAGACAAAGGTGAAAACAGACTGGTGGCTTTTGCTTTTCCCGTAATTGCCCCCATTGCAGGCTGTGAGCGGAGAGGGGAAAGGCCAGCCCTGTTCCTCACTGGAGCTTTGTGCACAGTGAGGGATGGTGGCTGTGCCCATTTCAAAGTAGCAGGTCATGTCAACTTTATCTGCAGGAACTGCAAAGGTCTGATGTAGGCAACACTTCATCTACTACTGATCTTCAAACCCAGAAATACTCCCCTGTTTCAAACTCAAATTCTCCAGGGCCTCAGGAAGAAACAGGATCCTGCTGATTAAAGACAGTGTTAACACCTCCAGTGCCTGGCCTAGATTTTGAGAGAAAGGTTCAGATACTGAGTTGACCATTTAACTTTCTTTAAGGGCTCTTTCCTCACATTACTTCTGTAGCCAAGACTGAAATTCACTATTCAAATTTTCAGAGAAAAAGCATTTGGAGAGAACTTGAACTACAGTTATTAACCTTACGTGTCTAAGCCTGAAATCCAGAACCGTAAATAATTCCCTTTACAGAAAAGTACAGATACCCTTCAAGTACTATATCTTTAGACACCACACAACACAGATTTGCCATAACCAAGCCAAAAGGAGCATGCAGAGTCCCTTTTTTTTTTTCTGATACACTAGTACTATTATTAATTGTTTATACAGATTTAGAGGGATTTTTATATTTTTTTGGTCAATAAAGGAATTCTTTCTTTGAAGGCATCAAGAGCAGTGACATAAACCCGAAGACTGATGTTTCTCTGATCTTAAATAATGGGGCTGGTACATTGCAGAATAACTTTTTGCATTGTTTCATTTATTAATTGACACATGATTAGGGTGTTTCAAACATCTTATGCTATGCTAAGTAAAGGTAGATTTATTTATTTTCCCGTCCCTTTTTGTTTGTTTTGGTTGGTTTTGTTTGTTTTTTGTTTTCTTTGTTTTGGGTTTTTGTTTGTTTTGTTGGGGTTTGTTTTGTTTGTTTGTTTTTTGTTTTGGGTTTTTGTTTTGATTTGGGTTTGGTTTTGTTTGTTGGTTTGGTTTGGTTTTTTTCAGCTGGAAAGGCCTTTTTGGGCCATTTGTGATGCCCTAAGACGGTGTGGACATGCCCATCGAGGGATTAGGGACGAGGTTAGTGTGGCTCCTCAAAGGTTTACAGCAGCACCACCTGCCGGAGAGCCCTTCGCTCCTTCCACACATGGAACAGGGCGAGGAAAAACGGTGCCCAGTTCCAACCCGGCCACAGCCACATGCCAAGCTCAGAGGGACCCTCGGGGGGGACAGAAGAGTCTCGTATTTTGACTCCCTTAGTCCTTCAGGGCACTAGAAAGGACGAGAGAGGTGACACGGTCTGTCCCTGCTGGCAGGGTGGGACACACAACCCTTGCTTTAATCCAGACAGATGTCGTGGAGGGAGAGGTGGGATCCACATGTCCACAGGAGGAAGGAGAAAGGTTCCCAGACCATGTGGGAACGCCCAGCCCAGCTCCTGGTATTAGCACCTTGCAGGTTTGGGTCTTCAGGTGTTCCTGTGCTCTGGCTTCCCTTTGGGGAACACAGGACCCACTTCTCTCCAAAGCACTGGGACATTATGGGCTCGAAACAAAACTAAACTCTGGAGAGACCTGGGAAATGTGGGACAGACTTGGATTCTTCTCTCTCCTCTAGACACACTTATTTTTATTTAAATCTCAGAACAAACACTGAAATTCTGTGCCTAAAATAATGTCTTATGTAAAGGAGCAAAGGCAGTAGGATGCAGGTCCCTAAACACTGATCCTTAGAGCTTTACTAGATAAAACAGTTCCTAACAGCCTCTTATGCAGTGTGAGAATTAAGATGGACCATGGAAGGTGGGCTGGAGATGTATTAAAAATTCTTATGCTGTATATATACCTTTAAATGTGTGCCCATCACCTAATTTAAGGGCTCTGGTTCTGCTGCAAATGAACATGAAGTCCTCTAGGACAAACTGTCCTTCACTTCATCTAAAGCCCTGCCATTAAATTCAAAGGGAGGAAGGCTGATCTTTAATGACATTCATCTATTTTTATCTCACTTCTTAAATAACTGTAGAAATCTCTTTTCAGTGTGAACAGACTACAGAATATTTGTAAATGCATGCAGGCGACACAATGCACGATTTTGTTCCGTGCTTGCAAGAAGTGCCATCCTCTCAGGTGGAATTACCAGGATTAATTTAAGGACCATTAAAGGACAAAGCCATTCTTAAAAATGGAGCCAGACCAATTTATCTCTTGGTTGCCAAGAAATGCATTTAGGAAAAATCAGCTACTTTGCATTTTGAACATGAGATAATTTAGTAGTGTCAACACCCAGCAAAATGGACTCAAGTGCTAAAGTGACTCTGCTGTGGTGTAATTAAGGCTCATGCCTTAAAGGTTATAAAGCAAATACACCTGTATTCCACCGGGGTTGACTCCACCACCCTGCCTAATTATTTTTTTAGGAACAATGGCAAACCATGTCAGACACCTTGCTGCTGATTCAATAACATTAAGCTTCTCAGAGCCACCCTCTACCTTTCAGTTCCGTCTGGAACAGCAAACAGGACATCTAAAGGAGGGACAGGTAAAAATCCAGCTGTTCACCTTTCCTCACACAAATGTCTCAAAGCACATCTTACAATCTCCAAAACATCAAGGAACTGATTGGAAGAAGTTTAAATATATACCCACACAGGAAAACATCAGGAACATTGCATGGACCTTTTACTAAATTTGCCAGGTTTTATTTGAATTATTTTAAAGGCTTCTTGTTGCCTCGAGTTTATTATTCATTGCTTAAATTCTTTGGGGAAGTTTTTCCTGGTTGCTGTAATAAGGTGTTAGCTCTTCCATTTTTCACTAAACCCATTCTGATACAGGTTGATCAGACTCAAGTAATTCAGGTGCTGCTTTGCACGGAATTGACATAAGGCATTAAACTAGTCCATTTTCACGATTTCTGAAAACAGTCTCATATTTAACTCCTGAACATTCCACATCTGAAGGATTCTCTATTACCTTCTTACAGGGGCTTCTGGATCTTTTCCTGAGGGTCTGGGATGAATTTAGAAACAATCTGTGTTCTATCCATGTGGGTAGTTATAAAGATTCTTTCAGATACCCTTTGATGCAAGTCTAACACCTAATTTACCCAAATGTATCAGTTCCCTCCAAGTGTCATCTGCCCCTCTCCGGTGTTTAACTGGTTTCATCTGTAAATTTTAGCATCCTTTTGTTCACACTGTTTCCCCGCTGCTAAAGGTTCAATGAGACAAGATGCTAATCCTTGGGATACATCTCCGTAGTTTTTTGTCACACTAGGAGTTGACTGTTCTGATGTTTTGAGGGCTTTTCTCCAGATCAAAAAGTAGTCCCAAAACCGAAGTTAAAAATAGCTCTCTCCTGACAATTTCGTTGTTCTAACAGCTTGCAATAGAGATTTGAAAATCCAAATTTTTTGTCTTAACTAGAGAACTACAACAAAAAAACTCTACTGGACCAGAAAGGCACAGTCTTCAGAGCAGCTATTTCCCCCGAATATCTTACAGCACAGAAATGATGAGATCTGGTTGGAAATGGGTATCTTCCGAAGAACTTCAATTTTTTCAAGACAGAATATGAACTCTTCATCCAAAGCCCAAGCATTCCATTTTCAACAGAGATGACCTTTGACGATACTTTTGGGAAGAGTGGCAAGAGTGGAAATTTTCCAATGGAACAGAAATACAGACAGGATTTTATCAAAAAAGAAGGTTTAAATGTTGAATTCCATCTAGTTTAGCTTATCAGTTGTTTTACAATTCTTGGTGTATTTCAGCCCTGTCATTTTTCGACATATCAATACCCAGCCCTGCCTTGGCCCTTACTCCCTTAGTCTTGCTTTCGGTATATTTGAAATAATTTGTTTATCTTTCCACCTTCAGTTGTTTGCTCTTCAAATTCACCTCTTAGTCTTGCTTGACTTTGCCCTGTACTGGTTTGTTCTTTCTGTTGGATCCATTTGGGCAGGATTTCCATTTTCTCTGTTTGGCTTAAATAACCTCTTCAACTGCAGCTGCAGCCCCAAAATCTGTGACTCTGGTTGAGCAATTAAGATTCTTTAGGCATGTTAATGAACTGACTGAGCTATATATGCAATCATGGCCTTTAAGAAGACCAGTAAAATAAATTCACTAATACCAGGTCTTTTAAACCCTATTAGAGAGCAAAGTCTGAGCATTTCATCAGGTCATGCAGGTTTTTGCTGGTTTTATCTCCATGATGAGCTTCTCAATGCCAGACATGAACCTTCCAGATGAGATTCACTGGCCTGATTATTTCCCTGGGGGATGGGAAGAGCACAGCCCTAATTAGCAATCTCCTTTGATATGAAATAAATATTAATTGCCTTTTTTAATCTGAAGGTGTCTACAACCCTTGCCTTACACTATTAACAAGAAGTGTATATTGTTTGGGGATTATTTTTTTTTAACTCTGAGATGTTTGCTTTTCTTTTACTATTAAATAGGCCTTAAAGTTGCTCTGGCAACATCTCTTAGTTACAGGTTTGGGTTGAGCCATCATTGAGAAAGCACTGGGGTTTTCAGCTCCTGTCAGGGCAGTTCAATGTGCTGGTGCAATACTGTGTCTCAATCAATACAACCAGGCATTAAATTGTATTTTTCTGTCTTCCTGACCCACTATGCTTTCCATGTTTCCATGAAAGAGAGAGCTTCTCTAGCAAAGATAAATGCTCTGGTGAAAAGCAGATGCAAAGCTGGGAAGGATCAAACTCGGGGCATCGGTCAACCCACTATTCCAAGACTTCATCAGGCACTTCCTCATCTCCTTCCAGCACAGGGTTTGTGGTTTATTTGTCTGCTGAGCACATTTTGGGTAGGGAGTACCTGAGCAAGACTGTAGCAGTCCAGATTAGGAAGCGCATAAACAAATCTCCAGAAGAAGAGACATGAAAACTGTGACAGATCTCAGTTCTGTCACTTAAAAGGTGGCTCAAAGTCTCTCAGACACTGTGGTAACAAGTATGACATAAAATTCACCAGTAAACAGGAAATCAAATTGTCTTCTCTGTCTTGGACAACTAATATTTCAAATTAACACTTTGTGCTGAATGTGTTACAATTGGAAAGGGAAAGAAACTCTCAAACTGACAAAGATTTATCTTCTTCTTTCTGGTTTGAGACAATCATTAACAGGGAATGACATTTATCCCATATTTTCCCATTTTCCAATTTCTAGAAAAATCTGTAGGATTATACTTCTATAATACCAATCAAATGTAAACACTCAAATTCCTTAGAAAAAATAAGTGTAGATAATGAATACAGTATCTGTCCTTTATAGGATTTTTAATTACTTACTAAAGTGTTTAAGAAATATGGACTCACTCCTGTAAAAATACATATCTGGAATGAATCTAACAAGTGGCTGTCACTCCTGCTCAACACTTCTGGGATAAGACACCAGATAGAAGGAATTCAGAGAGGTGGCTTTCCACAAAAGCAACCAGAAGTGCAGGGGAATGATTAATAATAAGGATGGGAAATGGGGTATGGGACTCCTGGGTGTGAGGAATGGGGGTGGAAGAAGGAAAATGTGAGAGAAAATGAGTTTTCCTTTCCAGTCCAGTGCTGTTTGTCCTCAAGTGGACCTTTTCTAATCTGTGCCATGTTTTCCTTTTAAAAAACTTCTTTACACAACACCCACAGAAATCATCTTGCTGTAAGAAACCCCAGGAACACAACATTATCTTTACAACTTCTCCTCTTTGGTGAGAGCAACCTGGCAGAAATAAGAGGCACGCACGAAAGCCTAGGGAGGATTTTTTTCTTATTATCACACCACTGCATCTGAAATAATTCCAGGATTCCAGCCAAGATCTTTGACATGAGTATTTGTAATGTTGAGCTAAAATACCAACCCAAAACACAGTCAAGTGCTGTTTGCTAAGTCAGAAACCCTCCTGCAGGGTTTCTAGGTTTATCTGTCTTCAGGAGAGGCAAACAGAAAAGGCATCCAGAAGTTTTTCTGAACTGATACAGCTTCAGGATTAAGGGTGATCTGTAGACAAAACATTTTGCAACGCTTTTTATCCTGACATAGCAGCCATTTCACTTGAACGTTCTATTCCTGTAGCCACGGGGGATTTTTAAGTTTGCTGAAACAACTGAAGACATTCTTCAAAACAATGCAGCGGGTGTTTCTGGTGAGAGCAAAGTTAATCAAACACACATCCTGTGCTATTGATGGCACCACCACAGTCTCTGCTTTTAGGCCAACAGGAGAATTCAGGACTGTTTCCTCCATCTGTTCCCAAAGCAAATGCCAAGATGGCCAAGGTGGCAGAACACCCCATGGAAAACCACGTCAAAGAAGTGACCTGAGATGTTCTGCCAGGACTGGAGCGTTTGCAGAGACAGAATCTGTGGAAATAAAATACAGAGGCGAATCCAGATAACATTTATAAGATAATTCAATAGGAACAATCCTGGATGGGTTTTGGGGGCTCCAAAAGCCCTGCCCCAAAATACCAAAAGGGGAGGTGTGAGCCCACATGGCTCCAGCCACCTCTCTGTAAGACAGGTCTGACATTAGACCTTTCCTCATCACAGAAAGAAGGAAGCTGGAAGGAAGGGTATATCCAGCACTGGGGAAATGTGGTGACTCAGGCCTTGAGAGGCTGGAAGAAAAGGAGAGGAGTGGGAAAGGAAGGGGTGACTGACATGGACACAGTGCAAGAAAGTAAGGAGAGTGTTGGCAAAGAACAGCCTTTGATGGAAGCAAAAGTCACTTGGGGTTTGGTTGAAATGTCTCTTGGGAGCTGTGTATTATTTTAGAGACTAGAAGAACAAGCACTTGGAAAACAGAAGCCAGGTAAGAATGCTGAGATATCCTTGATCTCCAAGTTCCTTCTCAGCTATGGGATGTGCCACCCTCCTGACATGGCCTGGCCAACATCACTGCAGGCAGAGCACTGCGCAGCACTGAGAGCTCACACTCCCATCTGGTGTCTCCTCCAAGACATGAGGAACAGGGTATGGCCTGGCTGAGCTTTGCCTTCCTGGGGAGCCCAGCCAGCCCAGCTAAAGCTCTCAGAAGATGCCACATCTCCCTTTAAATCCAGATGTTTACATCAGCTGCCTGCTGGACGTGCCTGAGGCTCAGGCAGCTCTCCCAGCTGTGATTTCACTGCCATGGAAAGAGGCACCTGAAGGAGAGGGGCAGCTACAAGAGGAGATGCCACCAAAGGTGGCAAGAACAGCAAATCCAAGCGTGTAGGGCTGTCCACCTCTCGCTCCCTCCTTCCCTTCACTGCCCTTCCCACAGGAGGAGGAGCCTGGCACCTCCCCGGGGGGAGCAAAAATCCCTTTTCCTCAGTGCTGCTGAAAGTCCCAGATGAGCTCTGGCCTGCTGTGCCCAGAGAAAAGTTTAATTGGTTGCAAATTCCAGGCAAGCACTGAAGTTTTCAGCGAGGTTTTTCTGACCGGAATAGGCTATTATGATTTGTGTATTAAAGCCTTGTGTTTTCCACCTATCGAGTGCATAAACAACAGTTTAACCTTTCTCCCAAGGCATGTACAGCCTTCTACTCCTAGAAAATGAATTCATGTTTAGCAGTCAAATCAGTATCAACCTGACCTTTAAACACATCAGTGTTTCTTGGAAAAATATTATGGTTGGGATGCCTACTGTGGTAAACAATATTAGCTGCTCCAGCCCCTGGCTGAGCCGTGCTGTGAGGAGCCTTAGCAAAATAAGGGGGTGGGAACCAGCGGGGACCACAGATCTTCTGACAAACTCCACAGGAGATGAAGAACAATGTCAATGCAACAGTGCTGGCAGATATATTTCTATATTACTGTTCCAGAGATAACAGCTAAGGTGAATCATTTCCCACCACCTACAGTACTGAATTATTTCAAATTCTGAAGGGACCATATTTATTTCATTGGTAGGTAGCAATTTACTTAGCTGAAGATCATTATATTTATGTGTCTGTGAAATCCTCACAATAATTATATATTGGAGCTGTCTCAGAAGTGCTATATATATTCTCATTAGTCATGTACTTCCAAGGATATTATGGGTTTTTTTTCCTTCAACAACCTTTGCAATCTGGGTGTGAAGCACTGCACTGCACATGAACCTCGACTCCTGCTTTCCTTAAACTCCAGTTTAATCAAACAGCAGGGTGGCCTATATTCAAATGCAAATGTTAAGCCTGCTATGAAATATCTTCATTTCCTTAAATGACTGCACTGTAGAGCTTACTTAAAACAGACCACACTGTGCAACAAAACAGAGGAGGACATGGGAAAAAAGTCCTCTGTATGATAGCACTTTTGCAAAGCTTCTCCAAAAAAGGTCAGGAAAACGTTTAGAGCAGGGCAAGGAGATCAAGTTCTTTAGTTCCAATACTATCTGTGCCAAGCAATTATACCTCCTGGGTGGAGAGAGGTCCATTTGTTTTCTTCCATGCACTTCAGAAGTCTCAAGTGAAAAATATTTTCAAAGCACAAAACGCTGGATGACTCTAAATGTGAGTGGTAGTGCCTGGGATAACACTGAATAACCCAATGGGTATCCTGCCTGTGATTTACAGCACACACTGATGTTAAAACTCAGAGCCCTCAGACCTGGAGGAGAAGATCATGCTTTCCTGTACTCCCAGCAACGTTCCTGCAGGATCACCAGGTACATTTCTGCCCCCTCCTTTATAAATGCAGCAATGAGAGGAGGTGCCAGGCTGACCCTCCTTGAGACTGAAGGGTGCTGGTGGTTGATGTTAACACTCCACCCTTCTGCAGGAACTCTGAGCCAAAGAAACCCAAGAGCTTTAAAAATATTCATCCTTCACATCACTACTCTCATTCTGTCTAGTTTCTTATTTATTTGAATATCTTCCACAAGTAATAAAAAAATGGCCTCAGTTGTATTTTCCTCTACCACCCTTGCCAAAACCAGACAGACTTCGGAGTTTATTTCTCCTGGTTTGGCTGATGGATCTTTCTCTTTCTCCTCTTTAAAAATAACAGTGTACAACAAGATTTACTGTAGAACTTGTGTTGATACACCAGGTCATAACAATTGTTAGCCTTAGGCCTGCCAAAATGACAAGTTACAGCTCAAATAACCAAGCAGCATAGGTAGAAGGCTCAAGACACTTCATGGATGCAGAGCAGTAACAGGGGCCAAAGCAGCCCCAGTCACTGCAGGATTGTGCCAGCCCAGCAGCAATGCACTGCCACTACCAAAACCTGGAAAGGAAGGGGAAGGCTGGACTCTGCCTCACACTGGGTCAGCACAGGTTGAAACAGAGAGAAACAGCTCTCCTTTTGCTGGTTTGGAAAACTGAGCAGTGAGGGAGATGCTGAGGAACATCAGGTCCTCTTACCATCAACCCATCACAGCAGCAACCTTTACTCTTCCCTTTGCCAAACACAGGTACTTGTCATGAAAGTTTAAAATCTATCATTTTAAAAAGAAAAGTTTCACCGAAGAATCAATTAGAAAAAGCAAAAGTACAAAGATTCCCGTAAACCATTCATGTAGCAAATGAAAATCAAGAAGTAACTGTCTTTGAAGAGCTCACTGCACCACTCACTTTGTATATTTACCTGTATCTCTGCTATATACACACATGGCACTGTTGACTTCCCTGGGGCTGCTTCCCTAACTAAGTAGTGCAATTACACACAGGATCTACTATTTCTCTTCAGGTGAGCCCTTATTCCTAACTATAGGGAATTTATTTAATCATTTAGACACTCCACAGTTGTGGAAACAAGCATTGGGCAAATGGAAATCAGCATTGCTCGGCAAACAGACATACCCATTGTGAAACCTGCCCGTGGCAAATGAATCAGTCTCAAAGACTCTCCCAGTTTGAAACTGGCCTTCCTAATCTATGATTGCTGCCACGTTTCATTTATGATGATAGAAAATAAACATCACACCTTTAAACTTTTCACGGAGCTGATGAATCAGCTCAGAGGGGATGGCTCTCACGAGAGGATCGTGCCTGTGGTTTGCAGAGTCCCACAGACACACAAGAGATGCAATTATGCAGGAATAGCCAATTCTGGAGCTCTGACACAGCTTATTATTTGACTGGCAAACAAGGAACTTTTTCAACTTAATTGCAGCCTGGTTTTTCTACCACTGATCCTTTTCATCCTTCTTTTCCTTTAACTGCAGCCTTCATAGAGTTTTATTTTAATCCTTTGGTTGTTGATGTGCCCATTTCTTGGGTCTGTTTTGTACCTGCTGTGGATATGCACAGCTTCAGAATTAGATAAGTGTGGCTGCTGAGAAGACTCATCCCATCACAGCTCACTTGTTAGAAATTAGTGATTCAGATTAAAGGAATTTGTAGCACTAACTTCAGCTGTGGTTGAGGTTCTTAACAGTAGTAGTGCAGTGCTCCTCAAACCTATGAAACTACTGAGAATCTGGGTGGAATGTTTCTCTTTGGATGCATTTTCAGATAATAACGTGCCTTGTATCATCATACAGGTACGTTTGATGAGGCATTTGTAACTACAGGAATTACTTGCACCTTGT
The DNA here is from genome assembly GCA_013399695.1 of Formicarius rufipectus. Classification (NCBI taxonomy): domain Eukaryota; kingdom Metazoa; phylum Chordata; class Aves; order Passeriformes; family Formicariidae; genus Formicarius; species Formicarius rufipectus. Next base: position 335,018 of record VXAU01005522.1, on the reverse strand, counting down.
GCAGTGCGTGAGAGGAGCTGAGCTCTGAGCAGCTGCAGGTGCTGATCCCCACCTCAAGCCACACACCAAGGACACAAACCGCACATCCCTCCCGTCCCCCTGCAACGTGACCCTTCGGTGCCCCCAAACACAAGGAACAAATGATTTTCCCTGATTAACAAAGAGCCCTGGCACAGGGCCCAGGCCCCGACTGCCTGTGCTTCAGCTGCAAAGTGCAGGGCACAGCAACTGCTCTGGCAGGACTGAGACTTCAAAGGTCAACTCATTACCAGCTTTTCGGAAGCATAAACTGCCTTTAAGGGCAGCAGAGCAAACAAAAACTATTAAGAGACTCACCCAACATTTATCTTTTAACTTGTTATCTCTGATACACAAATACTGTTTGCATTGCAGTGCATAAAATATTAAAATTAAAAGGCTCAGGGACTTCTGAGATGAAAAAAAAAAGAGTGAAACTATTTTAGATTCAGAAACATTGCATCAATATGTAGTGTATTTGCATACTGGAATCACAGACTCCTGAGTATGCATGTTTATTGATTTTGGTTTTGTTTTGATTAATGATAAAACTATGATCCATCCTGTAAGGTAGGAAGGCTTGAGGGAGCTCACCACAATACGAATGGTTTGTATTTCAAGAAATCCTATTTATGCAAATAAGGGGCCATTCACATGAATTTTGCTCAAGCATGGTTGTAACAAAGCTCTCAAAACATTCCCTTTTATACTCTGGATAATTTGGGGAGGCATGTTTAATACAAAAATACTGCATAACAATTACTTTTTTCTTCATTATGAATGACTCCCATTATAGCACCTTGGACAAAAGAACAAGCCTCAATTCCCACTGCGCCTAATTTATTATCACCGCCGAAGATGCTGTTTTGTGTCAGGATGAACACAGGATTTCTAGCAAAGGATTGCAAAATTCCTGCTGGGGGAGTTCAAGGGGAGTGGAGAGAAGTAAGGAAGAAATTGCAAACCAGAGCTGGCCAGAAAAGTTTCTGCAACGTTGGCCTGTTTGCCTCCAGTTGGAAAGGGGGAGAGAGGTTTTCATCAGCCAGAGCAGCTCCAGATACTCGTTATCAGAGTGCAAGGACAGACTTGCAATGTGGCAGATCCTAAGGACATCAAGAGTTGTGACAGATTCTATTCCTGTCTTACTTACCAGCACTGAGACCATACACTGGGCAGGGGGCTGAAAGGATTCTGCATTTATCCAACCAGACACCTGCACATCAGGAGAAATAAAATTATCAGATGGCCTATGCTCTGACACATGAATTGTCTCCCAGATCTCAGCAGGATCTCTGCCTCTATAACAGCTGCCATATTGGCTTCTGGTATACTTGGGCAGCAAGAGCAGAATTTAGTTTAAATATGAGAGCAAACTGAGAATAAATGAGAGAGGAGCTGAGGAAAATCTTCCTCCTTAAGTTAGAACTCCCAAATATTTTTTTGGGGATGTGTTGTAGAAGAAGGATAAGGAAAAGAAGCCACCACTTCTGCAAGCAAGGGCTGACACATCTGCTAAGAGCACCTGTCACAACTTCTTTTTAAAGGACAGGAGGCTTTGCCTTCTTGGTGGCTGTCGGGGCTGGAGACAACAGGACATCAAGAGAATACCAAGAGGACACCACTCTTCCCATCATCTTTCCATGACCTCAGAATATTTGCTCCCACAGCAGTTTAGAGCAGCTTCATGCTGCAGGAAATCTGGTTGAATCCCTTCTCCAGGTGTTCCTGTGCATTTGGAGAGACATGTGCCAGGATCAGAGGGAAGAGGAGAGGTCAGATGAACAGCAAGAAAGGGTCAGGCTGCCACAGTCATTCCTGCAGCCAAAGGCCTGGATTTGTCTTGGAAATTGAGCCTCTTAATGCTTTCACTGCTTAATAAGCCCTCTCCTACTTCAGGGACTTCGTTATATGAAAGAGATGAAAGGCTCATCTTGCTCTTTCAGCTCAAGCTGCTGGGAATTTTTCCCCACTTTCAGAAGAAATTGTAGAGCCCATTGAAAGCCCATGCCAGGAGAGCAGCACTCCTGGGCTGCAGGGGGGCCTCTGCTTCCCAACTCTGCAGGGATGTCCATTTGGTGGCCCTGAGGGAGATCCACACTGGGGAGACCACAGCTATTCCCAATCCCACAGTGGCAGTGGGGAGCTCAGGTAGGGGGTCCTTCCCGATCCCGCTCCGAGATGGGATCACCTCAGCCATGAAAGCACACTCACATTTCTGCCTCCAACAGAACCAGGTCAGTCATTCTTCCACTCACTTGAGAAGGCAAATATGTATGAAATTTCAAATTTTGTAAGGAATTATTTCACCCAGAGGCTAAAGCTCTTTTTATACTTAGGCCTGAATTTGGCTTGAAGCACAGAGAAAACTGTGGCAGAGATCACAACATAGTGAAACCTTGAAGCTAGAGAAATGAAAGGTTAATTTAAATCCAAGTAGTAAACAAAAGAACTACACTTGCTAATTTGCTGGATACGGTCACTGATTAAATAAGTAACTGTAATCAGATTATAGGATCTCAAAGACAAAATGAAATACCTGTGGACTGAAAAACCTCTGAACTTTTTAAGCACCAAAACCCATGAGCCTTGCGTACTTCCACCTGTGTCTGAATCAAGCTGTTGCATTTCTGTGACACGATTTGAGAGCTCACTGGTACCAATATAAATGTGATAGTTCAGCTCACAATTGTAGATCTTACACCACTGCAAATTACATCTCAAATCAGGCTGTTCAACACATCTGCCCTCCTATGGCACCAAACTGCATTGCAAGTCACAAAAGATTTTGAAGACTAAATGTTAATTCTAGTCCAAATGACAGCACACTCAGTTTAGAATGAAAATTTACAGCCCACATGCACAGCAAACCTTCCCAGCAATGCTTGAAAACTGACAGTGTGGAGCTTCACACCAGAAACAAAAACAGGATTAGGCATTTTGGAAGGAAAATACTGTGCTCCTGTATCAACAATCTTCCCCCTCCAGTCCTCTTTTTTTTTTTTTTCCCTCAAGTCTTTAAACCTGGTGCTTAACTCTGTCCATGAAATATTATGCAATATGCTGATCATGCTGGGTTTTAATTTCAACTCCACTGAAGAAGCATTGTTAAAAAGAATGGCTGTATCCCAGGGGAATCAGGAAATTAAACTTTATTTATTGGGTTTTGACTCTCCCATAAGCAGACAGAGCCACATACCATCTGATTACCACGTGAGGGGAGGCACAGCTTGACAAAGAGCACTGCCAATATGCCACTGGGCCATTGATTAATTAAGCAATAAGATGAGGAGGTCTGTCATTTAGGGTCATTAATGCTTGCCTACAATGCCATTTGAGGCACGAGTGTCTGGTTAGTATTAGAGAGCCTTTACATCTGAGCACAGGACTTGATACTTGTGTTGGGCACTGCCATTTGTAGGTATTGGAGTATACTGGTCAATACAAACACAATCTGCACTTCTGGGGGTGGGGAGGTGGGACAGGGAGAGCAGATCTTAATTTTAAATTTATTTGAATTTCAGAAATAGCATGGTCTGGATTACAAAATGTGTCTCTCCACAGAACATTGAAATGTATCATTAAAATATATCCACAGCGATTAGTTTCTCAAAATAATTCACCAGCAGGCAACTAAGTTTCTAACTCTAAATGTTCTATGGCAGCCCCACACACAGGGAAAGGCGTGCTGGTGACAGCAGAAGTCCAGGAGTCAGGACTCCTCCAACTCACACTCATGGCTTTGCTGCCATGGAGAAATCACCCTCAGTACAGCAAACCACAATTAATTCATCTGCCAAATGAGTTCTACCACTTTCATACTTCACAGGGCTGCTGGAAGGAGTAATTCATTGCTATTAGGCAGTGCTTTGTGATCATCATATCACTACTTCCAGGCATCCCACAGCAAGGAATTTAAAACCAAAAATGTATTCCCAAGACTCTTCTGATTTTTTGAACTGGTTCAGGCTACATGGAGAAGTTACCACTCGCTGCCCTGTCTGCCAGAGCTGTGGCACTCTGTATGAGCAGTTAAACACTGGCCTCTGGAGAAAGCACAGGGTTTTCCTGGTTCAGTGTGCTGGGCACTCACCTGGGAGCAGGCATTCCTCAAGTGCAGTCCTTGCTGCAGGATATCTGCAAGGCTCCCTCTGAGCAGCACTTCTTGCCTTCTGTTTGACTGAAACTCACCTGTGTCAAACAATACTTTTCTCCACACACCACATTTAAGGAATGATCATTTGAAATATTTCACTTCCAGTGAAATATTTCACTATACCAAAATATAAGCAACTTGATCAGACAAGAGAGCAAGATCATAACATGCTTCTCATAAAAGCAGCTGCCTCCCCAAATCATAAAATGGGTGTTTTACTGATTCATTCACACCCACTATTGCTAAACATCCAAATCAACATCAGTTAGGATTGCTCCCTCTTGAATGGACTTCCCTTTATTTAGATATTCCAGAGATTATGTTTTAACAGCTCATTGTTATGTTTGGGGTGTTTTTGTTGGGCAGGCAGGCACAAACCAAGAAATTTGGGGTGAGGCAGCTCTGCACAGTCCCTTCCCACTCCAGAGTGGAATGGGCTTCTGTCCTTGCCATCTACTGCTCACTGGATAATGTAGCAGCAGCAGAAATAATAATAATAAACTAAAAAATTTGCAGACTGTGGTTTAAAGACAGAGATGCCTAATCCAAAGTTTCTTCTTAATTTCAGAAATTTTATTTATTGCCAACCAGCATGGCCAGTGTATCAACATAAGGATCTCCATCAGATACAGGCCTGTACTTTTGGTTCGACATCAGTACCTTCACAGTTACTATACCAACATTTTGTTCACCCAGGGAGAAGCTAAACCAGTTTGAGAACATTTACAGAAGCTTAATCTTACCCACACATGAACCATATCACTGTAAAGAACTGAGCACCAACTTTGGGTTCAGACAGAGCTCCAACAGAATTGTCACTGTGTAGCTCAGGGACACAGTGCCACACCTGTATCCTGTTCCTTCAGTCTGCCTGACCCTGAGGGGACATGCTAAGGAACAACATTTCAGCTACATGGAGTGCCTGCATTATGAGCACAGGGATTAGAGCAGCAGCAGGTGACTTGGAAGTCCAACTGCTGCATTCCCCCTGAATTACTAGCTCCACAAGCAGCAGCACTCCCCTTTCCCAGGGCTCCCCACAGGCCAGGCAACTCCAGCTTCAAGGAGCTCTTGAAGCTTCTTAAGACAACAAGTAAACAAAAGACAAAATTTACACCCTGCCTCCTGTAGTACCAAACCCAATCTGCTACTGCACAACATGAGCAGTTTGTCTAGCAGGGTCAAAATGACCACAAGCAGCATTTCAGAGGTCCCAGCATTTCACCATGACACAGCTACAGAGGCTGGCATGGAGCTTACCAGGAGCCCCACAGTCCCAGGGACAGCAGCTCTCAGGGAGATCGTGTCCTCACGTCTGGGTATCAGCAACCAGAGCAGGAAGAGGAAAGAAAAAAAACCAAACACACTTTAAGCAAGTAGAGGTAACCATGAGATAACCAAGAGATAACCATGCAGACACAAGCACAGGGCTGTATCCCAGTGCAGCTGCACCTGCAGCCCAAGAACCCAGCTGGCTGCAGCCAGGGCATGGGAGATCAAGTGGTAAAGTTGCTACTCTTCAGCTCAGCTGGATTGATATTGGAATCACAGATTATCCTGGGTTGGAAGTCACCCATAAGGATCACTGAGTCCATCTCCTGGCCCTGCAGAGGCACCCCAACAATCCCACCCTGTCCCTCAGAGTGTTGCCCAACTCCTCCTGGAGCTGTGGCAGCCTCGGGGCTGTGCCCATTGCCCTTGGGAGCCTGGTCAGTGGCCACCACCCTCTAGGGGAAGGACCTTTCTCTAAGATCTAACCTAAACCTCCCCTGGCACAACTTTATGCCATGTTGCGGGTTCAGCTGATGAGCAGCACTTTATTAAACCAAAGGAACTCACAGCCACCAGCCCTGGTTCAGCTTTTTCAATCAAATTTTTAATGAATTTTGTTTAAGTTCTGTCAGTGTAACTAACACACTGAAAATACTTCTAAATTAACACAACAGAGACTTCCTGAGTGCTGTACAGGCAGTCCCTAAACTGATGCAGGCTCAGGAGAAAACACAGGGCAAAGATACTCATTGGAAAGGATCCCAGGATTAAGCCTGTTGTTTCTGTAATGAGAGTGGGTTGGGGTTTTTTTAATTAAAATACAGGACAGAAATGTCCATCCTTACCAGCAGCACCCAGAGCAAAACCCTCCTCCCCAGCACAGGATTTGGCTGGCTTAAGGCACAATACACCCATTCTGCTCAGCCTGCCTACACCCATCTGATCCCAATTAACTCCCAGCCAGGAGCACTTTCCTGCACTCTCTAGGAAACCTTTGGGAGAGTTGCAAAACATCCTTCCCTCTCTTCCATCCCCCAAGAAGCAAAAAAAAAATCCATATTCAAAAACGTTTTAATTCCACAGGACCTTCTTCTCAGAGACATTATCATCCCAAAATTAAACAAACCAATGGTTTCTATCCAAAGTACACAAAGGTATGACTTTTGGAATTTATCTGGGGAATTTATCGTTCATTTCCAACTTCAGTGTATTGTGGCTCCTGTTATTTACCCAACAAACACTGCCAGAGCATGAGATGTGTGGGAATCACCTGTTTTGTTCAACTCAGCATAGTGTATCTCAGTTTACAGAGGTTTCATGATCTCTTCAGTTTCTCCTCTGGAATATTTATTACAATATAGTTGAAAATATATATTAATCCACAGTTACTTGTTTTTTGTTTTAAAAATATCTATCTTTTAATCAAAACGTTAAGAAAAAAAAAAGAGGGGAAAAAAGAAGTCTGGGAGGTTTCTATTGGTGTTTTAAGGCATAACAAACTGCAGCAATTTATTTCACCACATCCAGTTGTAATGCTAAACCACAGATAAACATTACTAATGGAGCAAGAATGTGTTTCTTCCTTGTGACAGAGCTCCAAGATTGCCCTCTGGAGTTTGCCAAACAGCATGGGGCACTCCATCCACCGTGTGGTTGGCACACACTCCAGTTCTGAATCAGTCTGGAGATGAAATTGTTGGCTAAAGCTCTGGAAATTCTGACTCCAGAGCTGTCAGGCAGGCTGTCTTTACTCTGAGAAAAAAATAATTCTTTTAAATATGTTACTTGGCTTTTTATCTGGTTTTACATTGTTCATTAATGTTTCAGATTTTGATGTGCTGTGCAGCACCCCAAAAACTTTAGTAGAGGGAACTCATATTAAAAAAAAAGGACTTTACTATTTCACCATGTGCTAATAAAGTAATCTTTGGGGAAACACTCTAATGCCACCTATTTGATGGCACACAAAAGGCCATCAGCCATTGCATGCTGATAACAAAAGATATATCTATGCCCTGAAAGGCAGAAATGTCATTTCTTAACTTAGCTCGTGTTCAAGGCAGTTCTTACAATGCAGGGAATTCTAAGGGTTGAGGGTTTATTTTTCCATTTATCTTGTAAATCAAGGAAATTAGTCCATAAACTCATGCTTAATTTTTTTTTTAGCCAACATTATTTTGCATAGCAACAAGCTTATTTGTTGGATATTTTAAGACATGAAGCTTGGCTTATTATTTTATTGATATTAATGGAAATGATCCAGAGGAGGAACACACATCATTTGGAGGCCTGACTGTTGCCTGCCACATCGTGATGTCAGTGAATGTTCTGGGAGCAGAGTGCTTGGAGGATTGGTTCTGAATTCACTTCTTTGGGGACAAGGAACTATAAACTCAGGAGTTCTTTTCAGATCCAGTCACCTCAAACCTTCATGCACCCTCTCACTTCAGCTCCAGCTTCCCCTCCCTTACTACCAGGAATCTGGTTCTGTGAGAGCACACACTGTGTGCAAACTGTCCCCAACACCCTTTCTTTTCTCACTACAGCTGCTGTGTTTTAACCAGGCATGACCATTGCACAGCAATTTAATGTGCAGCTTCTCTTTCATCTCCTTTCTCCAGTGGCTGGTCACCTGCCTCCACAGCCATGAAACCTTCCAGAAAGTTGCTCTCTTACCTGAACACACAGAGTTTTGGCTCCTTGCTGGAGGCAAACCCTCGAGGATCCAGTTCCATTATGCTCCTGTGTCAACACAGGTGCTGTCAGCTGCCTGAGGTACAGCCATGCCACTGACTGGGAAGCTGAAGGAGCTTTTGTAGCCAGATGAGGGTCAGTCAGTATCAAATAACACCAGCACAATCCCTATCTCTGTTCTCCTAACAGAGGTATTTCTAAAAATATGTACAATCTTGCTTTTCCTTACAATGCTCCTCTTCATTCTATTTTTTATAGCAATGTGTGTCTTCACAGCCACGTAAGACTGTTGCTTTCAATGAACTCTCAACCTGCCACATGAACTTTGCACAAATGTTTATTCCTTTTTTGAGTGACAAACAGTTCAGAATTGATAAGTGAGCTCTCCCCAGGTGTTGTCACACTTCAGCTGCCGCGTTGGGCTGCAGGTTTTTCGTTCTCAGGCACAGGTTTGTGGCTGCAGCAGGTTCTGGTGTGGTGTTTTGGGTAGCGCCTGAAGACGGCACTCTCAGCGCTCGCAATGTCCTCGTCCACCACGAAGGACGTCTGGTAAATGGTTAAGCCGTCCTCACTGCTGGGGGTGGATTCGTGGGCCCACTCGAAGAAGTTGGTGGAGTTCCCTTGCTGCCTCTCTGGATCCAACTTCTTCAGGCCCATGCCCTGGGGAAAAATGGGAAGAAAAATTCATGCAAACATATGACACAGAGTCACAGCTTCACAGATGAGTCTTGTAACAGTCACTACCCCACTGGGAAGTGAACGAAGCTGTTACCACAGTGATTTCAAGAACTCAGGGCTGATCTTTAGCAAGTTAAAAATAATATTGTCAGACTTGCCTGTATGAACGTTTCTGGTTGCATATATAATGAGAAATCTGCTGACCTTCCACCTCATAGTGCTAATAAACCACTTTGACTTTGCATTTCTGTAGCATACCATATACTCAAGGCTATTTATCTACACTCAGCTAAATTAATCTTTAGAGTAACCCAAAGAAATAGGTTAATAATTTTAGGTTCAGGCTGCAATAAAGAAACTGAGAGAGACCATGAAATCTGAATCTTCAAAGCCATCCCTTGTGTGTCCAAATACAGAGAGACAGAGCCTGATTTTCACACTGCATAGCTTGAAGGAAATTTATTTGGAATTATGGTTGATTGGTATCTCTAAAACTATGAGACACTGCACAAAGTGCACAGAAATGGAGGTTACTCAGTGAATAATGAATTCCAAAAAGTCTAGGTCTGAGAGAGCCCAAAGTCAGACAAATTGCCTCCTCCTCACTCATTACCCTATGAAGTGCACTACTTCATTTGCTGCTTGGAATGGTATCAACAATCTAAGAAAAGGGGAAGAACATGAAGCTGTTGCACATACAGAGAAGCCCCAAACAATTTAAACCCTATTCAAAGCTGTGGCTTCTGCAGCACACATTCAAACAGGCATGTTATAAAGAGATCTGGACTGGAAAAGAATACGCCCTGGAGATACATTGTGGGTATCCTACGGATTTTGGTCAGACTTCTGATGAAGATGAGTCTGAAGCAAACTTTTGGGACTGTGAGTTATGAGTGGCTGAGACCCCAACAAAAGTTCACTGGAAGGCCAGTCACCCTTAGCAGACTATCAGGGCACATAACTGGGTACAGAACCAAACCAGCAGTGTGAGAAAATGCCTGTCAGAGACCCCAATCATGGGCGTTTGTTCCCTTAGAATTCTACCACTCTCAGTGTGTGCTGCTGGACACCTGTGACAGTCCCAGAGAAGTCCCACCCCTATACTAATAAAAAGTATGTTTTTCTTTCTTATTTACATTTTTCACTTCTCACAAGCTTTAGCATATATTACTTTTTTTTTTTTTCCCCAGGGGGCAGAAAACATACAGTGTTTAATTTCTGGCAGGCTAACAGATAGGAACTTGGTTGATCAGTGCTAGATACTTACAAGGTCAAAATATTCTGCTGAATTACAAATACTGTCTTTGTTGTCATGAGAAGAAAATGGGAAATTCTTGTTCCCTGCTCTCTGAAAGAAAAAAAATCATAGCAGAAAATAAGAATCTTCATGTACCCTGTTTGGAGTCTCTTAGTCTTAGTTCTTATATTCTGAAATTACAGCTGCCTGTGTTCTAGCACAGAAGTCATATTCATTTATTAAACATTCAACGGCACCTGATTTTACAGAGGGAACGTGGACCTTCTATTTTTTTTATTTTTTATTTTATAAAATCAACAGGAGGATTGGCTTAATGTATACATGATTAATATAAAAGTGTGAGTTTTCAAATAAGAAATGATACATTCTGTCTGCAAGCAGCAAAATGCTGGATATGTCAAGACTGCCTTGTTTGATTTAGTAGGCCTAAGGCTAATTAAAATAAACTACAAAAAGGACCTCAAAACTGAATTATTCTATGATTTATGAACTGAATGTCATGGGCATTGCTTGTTGCAGGGGAAGTGGAGGAGATATTAATTGCTTAACTAATTTATAATCTCATTCTTTAACATGACGGACATCCAGCCTCTTCAGAAGAAAAAAAAAAAGGATAACTATTTTAAAAACAACTGAACATATTTAACTTTTTAAATGTTTGTTATATATCATTGCAATATTCCAGCTATGATACTCACCTCCAAACAGAAGGACAAGTTTTAATGTAACACAATCTAAAAGAGGTGTTTCAAGAGGAGGGAAATCTGAGGCAGCTCTAAGGAGAAATGTAACTTGGGGGTCTGATGCAGAAGAAAAGCCACCACATATAAAATCTGCCTGCATGGTCATATCTCGGGATATTTGGTCTACTAGGCAGATTTTCTGATTTTCTTTAGATATGTGCCACATGTTCATTTGTCTCACACAGATTCAACCAGACCGTAGTTCAGTGGGCAAGTGAATTCAGCAGATACATTTTCATATATTTGTTTAAAACAAAGAACCTTCTAAGGCAGTAAAATGTAAGACTTACTAAAATATCCTCCTGCAATTACATGTCAATCTTAACACTTCAGGAACTGTGTTTGTCACTAGTGCCTGTGTGCTGCAGGAAAATTGAAAACTGGGATGGTAAGTACTGACTATCATCTCTTGGAAGGATTCCCCACATTAACTAATAATTTAAAAAAATCTACTGCAGAATAATTACAGAACTATCATGAAGTAAGAAATAAGAGGTAACATAGGCTTAAACAGTACTATATTTCTGAGAAAATTAATTAACCTCACAGCCAGGTAGTCCTCTCATATAAAGAGATCAGAGCCATCCAGCCAAACACGCAGTGAGCTTCTAACTTTTTAAATGCCACATAAACAAACTTGCTCAGATTGCACCTGTGACATCCCATTTTAGCCTTTAGAGCCCCTTTGTGCTCTCCCCACTGATCTCCTTTGAATTCTTGCTTTATGGCAGACAGGAGTTCCTCTAATTCTGTTTAACAATGAAGGGCAGGTAAAGAAAAGACACAAAACATCAGGTCAACAGTCACACTGTTCCCTCTAACCTGGCCCTCCTTTCCAGACAGTGGCTAAGGCCAGATGTTTCACAGAAAGGCCAATGTACTACCAACACAGTGAACACTCATGTCACAGTCTGATCTCTTTTCCACTAGCCCCAAGCCTCCCTTTCAAATATTCCTTCCAAGCCCGTTTGTGCTCTTCATTGTAGCAAAATCTGTGAAATGAACTCAATGTAATTGCTATGCTTATAGAAAATGAAAACAGAAAATGTTCTGTGCACAAAGTGGGTGGGTAAAGCAAAGCTCAGTGTGGTGATAGAATAAGGACATAAAAACGTGCTTACGAAACAGCAACATGCTAAATACTTGTGATTTTAAATTACTGTATTTTGTTTTATCCTAAAATTGTCCCCAATCCCCTCATTTTTAAGCAAGCCTTAAAAATGTTTCACATGGGAAGTTGCCACCTTTTAAATGATCAAAAGAATAATCCTTTGCCTGAATGTCCATAATTACTGACATTCAATACAAACTAGATTTTCAAATTTCAATTAAACATTCTTACAGGGCTTGACACACAGGTTTTGGGCTGAGATTGATCATAATGTATTCTGTGCCTCAAGAATAAAAAGGAAAAGTGACTGACACTCGAAATCAGCAACAACACAGCAGGACTTCGAGGATCCAAAATTACAAGTGAGTAACAGGGAAATAAGTTTCTCCCTCAGCCCAGCCAGCAGTCACGTTATCCCCCGAGGCACAAAGTCTGCCAGCCCGTTGTGACTGCTCTGCTAAGGATCTCAAGTGCTGTTCTTACTCACAACTTGGCAAGTGACAACTTGCCAAAGAGCTCTGGAAATGGGCTGCGTCGCCCCAGGAACTCACCGGGTCCCGAGCTTTGTATTTCAGAGGCAACCTGTGCTCAGTGCCCTGAGCAGCTGCTGAGTCCAGGACGTGTCTCAGCGCAGCGCTTGTGGTTGACTCCAGCTCGTCCTGGCACGCTCCAACGTGGGCAAACTAGAAAATAACCAATATTATGACCTATTTAAAAAAAAAAAAAATCCACCACAAAACACCACCCTGCCACAAATAAATCTGATGAGGAATGTGGCCGAAGTGCTATTTTCCCATCTGGTTTTTATTATTTGGATGGCAGCAGCACCTAGTGGCCGCTGGAAAAACCGGAGACTCACACCCACCACAGCCCCCTGCTATGAACTTTTGGATATAGCTCAGCAACCAGACAAGCATATTAACTTTCAAAGCAAAAACATCCAGCAAGTTGCTGAAAACTTTATAAAGCAATAACCAAGCTAGAAAGCCACTTAATGACCATTTCCCCCATGCTGCTCCTGCTGCTGTATGGCCACAGGTTTGAAAGCACAAAAGTTTTGGGAACAGCTCAACCAAATGCCAGGCCAATGGGTTCAGGGACTGAGGACAGCCTGTGCCAGTGTGTGCCACAGTGCCCTGGGGTGCCAAAATGTCCCAGCCCAGCACTTCCAAAGGGGTCACAGTGTTCTACCGAGGGTGAGAACTGAGGGAAACATTGGCTGGAGTTCCCCAGAAGAGAAAGAAAACCATCTAGGGCTAAATATCTGAAGAAATAAATATTGCTGAAGAACTGGGGAAAAAAAACAACCACCAGAGTTTGCTTCAGCACACCCTCTGTGAATACCTTTTCCCACCTAAACATCAGGAATGGGAAAACTCATTTCTGGCTAAAAGACAGCCACCCTTAGCATGGTGTGTTTTTTGAGAATTGAAGGCTAAAGGAGCCCTGTAGGGGCCAAGGGGCTCCTGCCCAGCCCTCACCCAGTCCCCAGGGCACCGCTGGGGCTTCCTGCCCTGGGACATGGCCCCCTCCAGCCTGGACACTCTTCTGGTGTGTCACCACAGCTCACTGTCCTGTGGAACACCCCTCTGTGACCTCACACCCTCCAGCAGATCCAGGCAGGCAAAAGCCAGGCTGCTCTTGCCCATGTGCTACAAGGAAGGCGGAAATTAAAGTTGGCAAAGGGGTGGAATGTCATCTTGAAGCAGGACAGAAAGGGAGTTCTGTTGAAAAACAAATCAGTTCTGCACAATCACTTTAGAACCTGAATGGGAATGCTTGGAGAAAGGAGGGTTGTTTTGGAGGAAAATCCCAAGGACAATAGGGACAGAAGTTTTAGGATGTAACGTCATGCTCTTTGTAAAATTGTACACACATCCAATATTTGCAGCACCGTAAGGGTTTTTGTTTGTTTCTTTTTTTGTGTTTTTTTTTTTTTTTTGTTTTGGTTTTTTTTTTTTTTGTTTTGGTTTTTTTTTTTTTTGTTTTGGTTTTTTTTTTTTTTGTTTTGGTTTTTTTTTTTTTTGTTTTGGTTTTTTTTTTTTTTGTTGGGTTTTTTTTTTTTTTTTGCTTTTGAGTGTTGTCTTGGAACCATCTCAACTTTTTAATTGTGAGCACCCTGGGTCAAATGTAGCACAAACCAAGACTGCCTCCTTGGCCTTGACAGACTGCAAAGAATATGACACTCCTTTCTGGCTTCACATTGACAGAGGGCAGGGCTAGATGGGATATTGGGAAGGAATCCTCTCCTATGAGGATGGGCAGGCGCTGGCACAGGTTAGGCAGAGAAGTTGTGGCTGCCCCTATTCCTGGAAGTGTCCCAGGGCAGGACAGATGGGGCTTGGAGCACCCTGGGCTGGTGGAAGGTGTCCCTGCCCATGGCAGGGGGTGGAACAGGATGGTCTTGAAGGTCCCTTCTAACCCAAACCATTCTATCAATCTGTGATTGATAGATATATAATCTAAGAGGATGGCAAGCCAGCAGTTATACTCCCTGACCAGTCATGAACTGTACTGCCTCTTGTGGCATGGAGAATACCATCTAACAGGAAAAGAATAGATACTACAAATCCCAAGGGCACCTCTGAAGGCACTATTTGCTTGCCTAGGCCACCACAGCTTAGCCTTTATCAAGCCCAGTGTCCAAGCAGAGGCCAGACCATTGCTGTTCTCCATCCCCTCACACTCAGAGGTGCCCCATCACCAAGTTTTTGCTGATTTAAGGTCCCAGTTATCCAACATGCCCCTTACCTAAGCTACCTGCCCCTGCAGCGTGGTAGGACAGGACTGGGCCAGCCCAGGTGCGCCGGAGCACCGGGGATGGGTTGGCAAGGCTGATAGGCACCACCGACAGGGGCCTGGCACAGAGACTCGGGATAAACCACACCTCAAAAGGCCTTGGAGATCACCCAGTCCTGCTTGCGACCCAACACCATCCTGCCAACCAGACAACAGCAGAGTGCCGTCTCTGGTGTTCCCTCACACACCTCCAGCGACGGTGACTCCACCAGCCCCATGGGCAGCCCCTTCCAATGTCTAATCGCGCTTTCTGTGGAGAAATTCCTGCTGATGTCCAACCTGGACCTTCCCTGGCACAACCTGCGGCCGTTTCCTCTTGACAGCTCCCTCAAGCCTCGCGGGAAGAGCTGCAGGCTGGGCACCAGGAGGAATTTCTCCACAGAAAGCGCTGCCGAGCCCTGCAAGGGGTGGCGGAGTCACGACCAGGCGGTGCTAAGGCACCCCAGGACGCGGCCCTCAGTGGTCTGAGCAGCGCCACAAGGCGGGGAGGGCCCTCAGGGCGGGCGGGGGCGACCTCGGGGGCGCTTTCCCCTCCTCAGGGGCCGCTTTCCCTTCCTCGGAAGGGCTTTCCCATTTTCGGGGAGCACTTTTCCCTCGTCAGGGGGGCGCGTTCCCCTCCTCAGGGGGCACTTTCCCCTCCCCAGAGGCACTGTCTGCCCGCGGTGCCGCCGCGCCCCTCACGCCGCCGCCATGGCCGCCCCGCCCTCCTGGCCAAATCTCGCGAGACGCGGCCGTTCCCGGCCCGCCGCCCCCGGGCAGCGCCGCCGCTCCCGCTCCCCTGTCCTCTTTCCAGTCCTCTCTCCTCTTCCCGGTTCCCTCTCCTTTTCCCAGACCCCTCTCCCGGTCCCCGCTCCCCTCCCTGCCGATGGAGGAGCCGTGCGGCACGGGCGGCGCTGCCCCGCTGCGGGCAGACGCCGAGGAGCCCAAGCAGGTGAGGGCAAGGGGGGCCCGCGGTGCGTGAGGGGAGCAGGGAGGGGGTGTGGGTTATACACACCAATTCCCCGGTGGCACTCGGGTTTAAGCGGTAGGTTTGAGCCTTTTCCGACTATGGAACGCCGCTGTCGGGGCCGGAGAGCGGTAGGTAGAGCGTTAATTATGATTAAGCGCTAATTGCGAGCGGCGGGGCTGCTGCTGTGTGTGAGGGCATGGCATTTACGTAAGTGGTGCCCTGTGGAGCTGCTGCTCTCTCGGCCCTTCGCGCGCGTGTGGCAGCCGCGGTCTGCTGTGTCTGGAAAGAGGATTTAGTTATTTCTTACTGTTTATGAAGGCAGAAGCGTGTTTAGCGTTAGTGTTAGCGACACTTGGCGCTAGGGAACGCTTCAGAGAATCCAGGGGGAGTCCCGCTTTAGTTGCTTCCGAAGAGTCTCCCGTTCCGTGACATTGGTATTTGTGCCTGGGCGGCCCCTGCTCTGTCAGAGCTGGAGGGTCACAGCCCGGGGCAGTGCCGGGTCCTGCCGAGGGCACACCCCGCATCTGGGGTCAGTGGTGGGGACAAAGAGGGACCTGGAGGGGCTGGGGGGGCTCAGCCTGGAGAAAAGGAGGCTCAGGGGGGATCTTCTTGTTGTGTAAATCCCTGCCAGGTGTGGGGAACCGGGGAGAGTCGGGCTCTACTCCAGGGAACAGGGACAGGAGGAGAGGGAACGGCATCGGGCTGGGACAGGGCAGGTGGGACAGCAGGGGGAATGTCTCCATGGAAAGGGTGGTCAGGCCCTGGCAGGGAGGAATTTCTCCACAGAAAGCGCTGCCGAGCCCTGCAAGGGGTGGCGGAGTCACGACCAGGCGGTGCTGGGAGGTTTGGAGTGCCCAGCCCTGGAGGTGCCCAAGGCAGGACTGGCCGTGGCACTCAACTGGGGGACAAGGTGGGCATTGGGCACTGGGTGGGCTTGATGTTCTTAGAGGCCTTTTCCAACCTTAGTGGCTCCGTGATAACTCAGGTGGAGGTTATGCTTAACACAAATGTTAGAATTGGGATATCTCATGAGCACGTGCAGGAGAAAGAGGTAAGTGAACACAGGACTGGGCTTTGGTCACTTACCATAAGAAAGAACTGATCACAGAGCAAGCCTGAGAGTTTCAACTGGCAGCATTTCATAAATGAAATACTTGATTTCTCTTTGCATCCCAGGGGTCGGTGCTGTTTCTTGGAGGCAACGAAGTGAAGAGCAGTGCAGTGGTGAAATACTCCTCTGCCCCTCCACAGGCAGCCTTTGCCCGGCTCCAGGAGAAAACAGATCTGAAACTTCCCCCTGCCAACTGGTTACGGGAAAGTGCCAAGCTGGGACCAGCAGGAACAACCATTCTGGGCAACAGCAAAAAAAGTAAACCCTTCTCAAGGTAAATTAACAGCAGCCCCTCTTTTTGCTAGGTCTTTATGAAGAATTCTAGTAGTGGACTTGGAATCTACGTCATTTAAAGTGTAGAGTACAGACTGTACCATAGCAACAAGCTATTGCTTTGTCTTAACCATTCTCCTTCTCCTTTGTCATCTTCAGTTCTTGCCTGTATGCTCTAATCTTCTCTCCTTTGTAAATGATTAATGATGTTGATGATTATTTTGGTCAAGTGCATGTTGACACCTTGCCTGAGACAGTCAAACTCACTTTATGTTCTTCCCTGATTGGCCAATATGAAACTGGATTGGTTCAGTCAGCCAGTCTGCCTTTGATAACAGGTTAAAATGGAACAAATGTGGTTCCCCTGGAAAGCCAGGACCCAATTTGTAGCTCTTCTGGATCCTTACAAACTAGACCTGACTAACTATGGCAAATGGAATTTCACGTTCATATCAAGAGTGAACACAGGAGCTGAAATAAGGAGCAAACCCAAAGAGCAGTGTTGCCTTTCAGTGTGGATGTTTGTTAAATAGATGAACAAGTTGAGTTCAGAGTGTTTCTACACAGGAGGCTCAAATCCTGTGCTGAACAAGCAAATTCATGACTAATCACTCAGTGAAATGTAACAGTTTGTGGAGGCTGTGTTTAAATTCTAACCTTTGTTAGGAGCTGTACTTTTTTTGAGCAGAATAGTGTGTTCTTCCAGGTTTTATGAATTTTTTCTTGTTTATTTTAGATACTATATTTG
Organism: Formicarius rufipectus; assembly: GCA_013399695.1. Taxonomy (NCBI): domain Eukaryota; kingdom Metazoa; phylum Chordata; class Aves; order Passeriformes; family Formicariidae; genus Formicarius; species Formicarius rufipectus. The sequence goes on along the minus strand of VXAU01005522.1, from coordinate 317,211 downwards.
GCAAATAGAGGCTTGCAGTTGAATCTCTCTCTAGTGTCAGTATTAAAAAGCTCATAGCAAAAGTATAACTTTGGGGTTATAGTGATATCTGGCTTGATTTTAAAGAATGAGCTGTACATTAAAATATTTTAACTTAAGTAGCTTAAGAGAGGCCTTAATTAGGGTGGAGGAATATGCAAGGATGAGTCTGTTGCAACCTGTAGGGTAGTTCTGGAAAACGTGAATAAGAGGTAAAATTAAGTGATAGCTACTAAAAGTATTTAACATGCTTAATGCCTCAAAGAGAAACTCTTTGAAAAACTCTTCTTGTTTTTGTGTTAAAAAACCTCTCAGTTTCTCTGATTTCCCATAGCTATCTTAACAAACACTTCAGTGTTTACATTTTCCTTGAATTCAAAACTTCAGGTATTTTAGAATGTCTTGAAATCAGATCTAAGCACTTTCAAGGATGTCTTTGAAAAAGTTACACAATATAAAAATGAAATTATTTTGTCAATTTTAGATCTCATTACACTTGGTGATGGGCTGGGCTATTTTTTTTAGTGAAAAAACCTTTCAAAGATGTAGTAAGTCTGAAAACCAGGTCTCTATGTCATGCTGCACCTGTGTTAACTTGTCATGTTTTTGAAATAGCTTTGGGATGGCTTATGACTTCATTGACTCCGTTGGAAATGATGTGGATGTCGTGTCTGATTCAGAGGTATGTTCTGCCAGTCAGATTCTTACACTGCATAAACTTTAAAATATTTCATGGTTTTCTGGCATCTCTGTGTCCTCTGAGGAAAAGGAAGGATCCCCAGACTTTAGCCCTGCCATGTAAGGGAGTTGTGATTACTAAATAAGAAATGCAGAGAGAAAATCGTATTTCCTGTGCATTTCTACAAATAACCTTCAGCTAAAATATGCAGTTTAGTGAATGCAGCACATCAGTCTTGCAAGGCAGTTGTCTTGTGTGTTTGAAATTAGTTATTCTGATGTAAATTATTTCTCTGAAGATTATTTTTTTTTCTAATCTAGAAGAGAAAGCTTTCCTCCAACTTGCTTCTCCTTTCCTCTGATCGTGCCAGCTTTTTGGAGCTGGTAATACATGTAGAATTCAGATGAGGCAATTCAGAAGAAGAAACATACATTTACTGTATTAAAATTTGGCAGATTTGTACTCAGATCTTAGATCCTCTTAGATCCTCTGGACATCTGACAAAGTGTTGTTGTTCCTGTAGCGAAGATAAAGTTTTAAAATGCAAACCATCCACTTGCATTTTTGGTCATTTTTGCTAATACCTGGCCGTGATGATCAAAAGAAAGAATGTGCCTAAACCATGTGTGTAGTTTTTATTGACTGCTTGGTCTCTCTGTCACTTGTGTTCTCTGGCCTCAACAAATGTGTGTTCCTGAGGAACGGTTTAAAGTCACTGGCCCTGTAAGATTTTATTTGCCTGACCGTTGTGCTGGTTTTGGCTGAGGGAATTTTCTTCCCAGTGGCTGGTCTGGGATTGTGTTGTGGAATTGTGCTGAACACAGGACTGATGATACAGAGATGTTTTTGCTGTTGCTGAGCAGGGCTTACACAGAGCCATGGCCTTTTCTGTTGCCACACTGGTGAGGGGGTGGGGGTGCATGGAAAACTGGGGGGAAGCACAGCCAGGACAGGTGACCCTGAGTGACCAGAGGGACTGGGGTGAAGAAGGAGGAGGGGGGATGTTTGGAGTGATGGTGTTTGTCTCCCCAAGTCACAATTACGTATGATGGGGCCTTAGTTTCCTGAAAATTGCCTTGCAGTACAGTACAATTGCAGTGAATGTTCTCCCTTTTCACTTCTCTCCTTCAAGAACATTAAGAAGCTCCTGAAGATCCCCTACAGCAAGTCCCACGTGAGCATGGCCGTGCATCGCATTGGGCGGACACTACTCTTGGATGAGCTGGATATTCAGGAGCTCTTCATGAGATCCTCTCAGGTGAACCAGTTGGGTTTTGTTGACTATGGCCCGTGGTCAGAATGCATTACTTGAGAAACAGAGTGGCCAGCAAGAAAATGTGTGTGGAAGTTCCTGAGAATCATACGTGGGCACCAAAGGTGTTCTGTTCTGCAGCAGTCAGGTTAGCCATGAACCAGCTTAGCCATGATGTCCTGTGTTGATGGTATAGCATTAAAATTCCATGTCCCACTTGCCTGTAATTACTTCAGTATTGCTACACTATTTGATTTGTTTTATTCTTAGTAAGTTTTTGTTACCATGCAACCTCCTATGGATATGACTTTCTAATGAAGTAAGAACTTAACTTTTCTAGAAGATGAATTTTCAATAGTGACCAATTTAGGACTTAGCTGTGAAGGTATTTTCTGGGTTTCTTTTCTGGTTTTGGATGAGTATTTGCAAGTTTATAAGGCACTTTGTTTACTTTGCAGATGCTTGTTGATGCTAATTCAATATTTCTGATACTGCCTAGACAGGGGACTGGACGTGGCTGAAGGAGTTTTATCAAAGGCTGATTGATCAGAAGTGGCAAAGAAAAAAGAAGAGTAAGGAACATTGGTACCAGAAGGCTATACTTTCTAAATTTTTGTATTACAGGTAACCTTTTGTCTGCATGAATCTTGAATTCTGCATCACTTACTTTTGCCTACTTTCTGGGTGTTGAAGTAAATGTTAAAATTCCATTATGGTCTGTCTTTAGTGGTTTAGCCTTATACAGAGAAAATTGAGGGATAAGATGAGGAAATAACATGTAAATATTTTAACAGAACTTGAAGTAATTTACTTTAAAATCAAAGTATTAAAGAATAAAATAAACAGCATGACTTGATTAACTACATACTAGCCAAGTCATTTGTTGGGAGAACTGACAGTTCTAAAGTGGATCTGTGTGCCTGTGGTCAACCTTCCAATGTTTCTTTGTCAGCATTAATGGTGATGGAGCTGCTCAGCCTGTTCCTTCCACTTCCAAACAGCACCAGGAGGGTCCTGTTGCAGGTGAGAGTGATGAAGCAGGAAGGGCCTCCTGGCCAGCTCCTTTTGAAATGCCTTCTTCGTTATCTGAAGATCCCGGTGCCTCCAACCAGGTTGGTGTGTAGTGTCTTAAGTGGCCCCTCAGTGTTGGTAGAGACGTAGATGTTGAAATGGTTTCGGAGGTGCTGCTGCAGAACTCTGGTGAAAGAACTGAACTAAGGCCAAGGAGAGCTTGGCAGGAGGTGCAGTTTAGATTATGCCAGTGTTTCAGAAATTACTGTTTTCTGTCATTCTGTTGTTAAACTGTTATTTATCCCATCATTTTTGAGAACACATTTGGCTAGGAGTAATGACCTTTTCTAAAGGTAGGAGAATCCTGATACTCAGAAGGTGTGCGTGTAAGGTTGAGGTTCAGGCCTTTCTTTTACTGTCATTAAAATCAATCAGTTGTGGCCTTTGATTTACTGGGGGAAGAGGAACATGAACATCTGTGAATGTGTTTGCAAAACAGTTAAGCAACATTTGCAAATACTTGCTGTGAGACTACACCCGTGAAAAGGAAGATGTTTATAGTAATTATGCAACAAACTGATTATTATCAGGCCCTAATTCAGGGTTTCAATCCCTGGCTAAATTTATTTATGAATACTCTTAATTCCTGCGGGTTTTTGAATAATATAAACCAGGAGTTGATTATATTTTGGAAAGGTTGAAAGATCTGTTGTATTCACTCTTCATTAATAGAATAATGATGCTGTCCTTGTGCTTGCACAGTATTAGCACTCATGTGCCAAATGTCATGGTCAGCCAGCTTTGAGAGTTTCTAACCTACATTATCCATAAAAATGTAACTGCATGTGTTGTGGTGTGGTTATATTCTAAAGTGGGGAAATATTTCAGTGCTTGGAAGCTTTTAGAAAAAGGATTACTCTCCTCCACCCTCTTGAGGAACTATTGCCCAATCCAGCACACTGTTTATCATAAAGAAGCTGTTGTGCAGGGCAGTGTGGCTTTCTTTAATTTATAAATAAAACAGCAGGAAAGAGGTTTTGCGTCTGGAGACTGATAACCTGGTGCTGACCCTGGGTTAATGAGGAGTTCATATAAATACTTTTTGATTTCTTTCCAGAGCCTCTAAGAGTATAAATAAAGTGCAAAACTTTGGTACTATCTGTAGAAAAGAAGCATTCTAGTCACTAACTAGAGGCTTTTGGTAGTTTAATACATCCTTATGTCAAGATACTAGAGGTAAAGGTTTTTCCCTAATGTGCCTTTGTTGTTCATGTTCTTTTTGAATGGCCTAACTTGACCTCAGCAGCAGAGTCACTCCTTATCCTTGTGCTTTCCACAGGGCAGTGTGCCTCTTGAACCCTCATACATAGTGGGGCACGTGGCCTCAGCCCCCAAAGAACAAAACCTGACTCCTTTGTTCAATGACGGGGAAAACAGTCAGGTATGCTATCTGTGAGATCTGAACCCCCACTTTAAAAATCACACACTCCAGAATCTGGCCTAAATTGGCACCAAGAGACAACCTCAGCCCCCTGTAGAAGTAGCTTGTGTGGCATCTGCACCCCGAGTCTCAGTTCCTGTAGCCTGGTTCATCATGTGCTGCCTTTGATTTGCTGCTTTGGCTTCTTGCTGCTTCATAGTTCCACAGAATGTCCTAGACACCAAGTTCTGGGCCAAGGGTTTACAGACCAGATCTTCTTTCTCTTCCTGAAGGGACTTAAAAATGACTTTGTTCGTAACATCTTGTGGACCTTTGAGGATATCCACATGTTGGTGGGCTCCAACATGCCGATATTTGGAGGCGGGCGGTACCCTGCCGTGAGCCTGCGTCTCAGGTGAGCCTGGAAGCTCAGCAGCCACGTGTGCCAGCCTTGGCTGATGTCTTGTTTGGCTTCTTATTTATCTGCCTCTGGTTTTTTGCTATTTTTATAAAGGAGATCAGTAATATTTCACCTGCTGGGATTCTGAATGTCAGTGAGTAAGTTGGGCATAAGCACTTTAAGTATTAAACAGAACTACTACAGTCACAGTCTAATGTTGATCACTTGATGACCAGTCTTTCTGTTGCTGCCTCTGCGTAGGCAAAGAATGAGCAATAACTTGAAACTCACTTGATCTAGTTGTTATTAAGACGCATCTAGGAATTAGAAGCACTTTGCTCTGCAAGGAATTTTGGAAGGTCTGGGAGAAGGTTTGTTCTCTAATTAGTTTCAGCTAATACTGCTATTCCTTTAGAACTTGTGAACTTTTTAATACTGTGGCATCTCAAACTTGTTAAAATACAAGTGTGAGCAAAAATTCCAAACTGCTGATGGAATGTGAGCATATTCCACTGGAGAGATCAGTGAGTCTTTTTATATAGCTCATTGTTATGACAGGTCACAAATAATTGTTTTAGTATCCATCCACATACAGGTGACTGAAATCAAAATCCCACTAGTAAACATCCCTAATATTTTCTGAACAGTAAAGACAGACTTAAATAACACTAGAAATACTTGTTTTCAAGGGATAACAACAAGCCAATAAATGTGCTAACAGGAATTGACTATTGGTTGGACAACTTGATATGCAACGTCCCAGAGCTTGTGATGTGCTTTCATGTGAATGGCATTGTTCAGGTGAGTCTGGCCCTTTGTGTTATGCCTTGATGGAATCATCTGGTCTTCAGGTGCACCAGACCTCTCCTACTGTTCTGACAGGAAGATGACAGTAATGCTGTGTTGCAGGATGAGAAGCCTTTAGACAGCTTGCAACACTCACCTAAAAATAGTGTTCTTTTTCCCCCCGTTTCTTTCATGCATGCAGGATTCTCTCTTCCCCTGCTTTATGAGGGAAGGCAAAAAAAAAAAGTGCAACAGCAGAAATCAGTTTCTTACATCTCAGAATCTGTGATGTTCCCTTGCCAAGACAGATGCAGGGGGTTGAATGTTGATTTAGGCTGTTCCACCATAGATCAGCTGAGGTTCTGTTGTTCCTGGCAGGCTGTGTTTGCTTCCTAGGCTGACTGGGTTTCATTGAGCTAATAAATGTTGCACCTTCTCCCCTTTCTTCCATCTTTTGTTCTCCATTTACCATGTTTGTCACAGAAGTGGATCCTTTTGAAAGCTTTTGTTAAGTAGTTTAGTCAAGATGATGTTGCTTAAAGCAAGTCATAGAACTGAATTTATTTTTATAGTAACCTTTGATTCTTTCAGCTTTAGAGTCACTGATACATGAATTTTGGGGCTGTAGGTGGCAGAAAACCCTTCTAATCTTGAGTTTTGACATATATTCTTTGCAGAAATATGAAATGATCAAGACTGAAGATATTCCCAATTTGGAAAACTCAAATTTTTCTACCAAAGTGATAAAAGATATTGCTCAAAATATCTTGTCTTTTCTGAAATCAAATTGCACCAAAGAAGGACATACTTACTGGTTGTTTAAAGGTTAGTAGATGTAGATGAATTTGAAAAGATTTATGGTAATGTCATGGGGATTAATGACAGATTTTACTTTTCAGCAAGTGGGAGTGATATAGTAAAGCTCTATGACCTCACCACGCTTTGTGAAGAGACAGAGGACAAGTACCAAAACCCTTTTACAATGCCAGTGGCAATTCTTCTGTACAAGTGAGTTTGCATCATTTTTGCTCTAATACTTGGTACTGTTGCACTAAGACCCAAAATCATGATCAAATGACAATCAGACACATTAACTTGATAAACCTCAGTCCTGCTAAATCAAAACAGACCTTCTCCTTTTCACTGTTTCTTGCTGAGAAAGTCTTGGAGACCCATCATAAAGTTTGGAATATCTTTATTTGTAATAAAATTGTTTAAAACTTCTTTTCCTTCTAGCACAAAGAAATTATCCAGGAATTTTACTGTTTTGTTCAACTTTTCTTTTAGAGTTGCTTGCAATATGATGCTGAAGAAGAACCAGAACAGGAAACACTATGGCACTATCAGAACATTGCTCCTGAATTGTCTGAAGTTACTGGACAATGGCAGACATCCTCAAGTAAGAATTATGACTTTTCCTGTATTTTGGTGTAAATAGAATAGGAATGTCCTTGTCATACACCTGATAATACTGTGTGTGCTAATTCAGCCTCCCAAGGGAGAGACTTTAAATTTATTTATAAGCTTAAAAATTGATTTGTGTTCAAAGAATCCCCATGCTGTTTTTTTCATTAGTAGCCTCATTGCTGCATGAGTCTTTTATCCTTCTCTAAAAAGTAACTTGTCATTACTTTTGCTCTTTTACTCTTGTTCCCAAAGAGCCCTTTGGGAGCAGATCTTGGATAGACAGTGTAAAATGTGAATGTAAGAACATTTTTACTCTGGAGGTGGCTGAAAACTGGGATGGGTCAGCCAGAGAGGTGTTAGAGTCTCCATCCTTTGGGATACTCCAAGCTCAACTGGACATGGTCCTGAGCAGCCTGCTTGGAGCAAGTGGGTTGGGTTAAACAGTCTCTAAATTATTGAGATTTAAGCTGTTTTCAACTGAAAATTAATGCCACAAATGTGAAGAGCATAATCTGATTTGTATTTAAAATGAATTAAGAGGGGAGACATGGCACATCTTAAGCTAATAAGAATTTCGTAGATAAGAGTTGTGAAAAGTTCTCAAAATCCCAGTGGAATCTCTTCTTTTGCTTGCTTAAGTTCCTTGTGTTGTCTCCTGTGATCTACAGGCTCTTAGAACAGGCAGTACTCATTCTTTAGCAGTTGGCTTTTATTCTCTTCTAAACCTGATCAGGCTTGGATCCTTCTCCCTTTCAGGGAACTTGGTCAGGCTTTATTTACAGGTTATCAGCAAGTTTGCATGTACTCTGCACTCCTTATTCTAAGATAATTTATATTGTTCTTATCTCTCAAGAAAAGTACACCTTGAAAATGAATCACTAATTTTTTCCTCTTCTTTAAAAAGATTATTGCTTCAGCAAACTACATGTTATCAGAGCTTTTTCAGTTGGATGAACCTAAAAAAGAAGACAGCACAGACTTCCCTATAAATGGAAATTCTGATGAGAGTTACAGCGAGGAAGAGGAAGAAATGCCAGACAGTGATGAAAATGGTTCTTACAGCACCACTTCTGACCCCCCAGATGACAATAAAGCAGTGGCAATAATCAAGTCTGTTGGGGAGTTGTCAGTACCAGAAAAGTACAAGTCTGTGCATCGAATACGTGTGAGTGACACTCTGTGTGTGTAGGGCTTTTCTTGGATGGTCTGGTTTGCCTGACCAGCTTGGGTAGTGGATTCAGTCACCTCTTGGATTTGTCTTCAGGGTAACTGAAGTGGGGGAAGAAACGTTTCATGAGCTGCCCGTAAAATTTGAGGTGTTTGAATTTGATGGTTTAGTGTAGCTTTTTTCCTACCATCTTCCACATGTCCTTTGGGCATTATTTTGCATATTCCTCTCTTGCCAGTAGAGAAAAGTAGGAGCAAAGAACAAGATGGCTTAAAAAAATCCGTGGCTGCTATTGCTGTCGTAATTTCTAACACTCCCAGATCCATCAGCTGAAAACATGACAATCTGTGCAGGTGCAGAAGCATTTCATTTTTTTCCTCCCACTTCTATTCTGCCCCAGAAGAAAACAAGAATACAAACCTCCCAAAAAAACCCTCAAGGCACTAAGCTGTTCAAAGGTGACAAAAGTGCACCTTTGTACAGGCTGATGTGCAGCGTTGAATCTGCTTAGCCTTCCAGTGGATGAGCTTTTGGGGATGTTTCTGGAATGATGTTATGGAATCAGGGCCCTCTCTGCTCTCCGTTGTGTTTGGAGTTAGGAGGAGAGACCGAGAGCAGGTGCCCGGGTCCATCAACTCCCAGAGAGGAAGGGGAAGAGCAGTACTGTGGTGGTGCTGAGTTGAGCTGTTCCACCAGCACTCTGTGCCTTCTTTGTGACACTGTTTGCCTTTCTCCCTGCCGGCTCCCCCCGCAGCCCAGCTGTGCCTTCCCCGTCTGCCACGGCACCGAGGAGCGCTGCAGGCTGGTGCTCAACCACGTGCTTGAGGTGAGTTGAGTTCACCGCAGCTTCCCGCTGTTGCCTCGGGACCTCCCCAGCTCCTGAGCTGTGCTCTGCTTCCCAAATGTTGCTCTCAGGGTGAGGGGAGTTATTTCTTCTCTTCTGCAGGGCTTGAAGTCTGTTGACAGCAGCGTGAAAAAAGAGGGTGACCTTCCTGCAGCTGATCCCAGCACTCCAATCCCCTTGAAATACGAAGATGAATCCACCAGTGGTGCTCCCGAGTGTCTGGAGAAACAGATGGCCTTGTTTTTAGACAAGAGTAAGTTATATTGTTGTGCAACTAAGGCCTTTCCAGGGCCAACACAAACTGCTGCTACTTTATTTTGATTGTCAAAGCAGTGTGCTTAAGTCACTAATTACACTTTTGCCTGAGGAAAAGCATACACCTAAAATTGGAGAACAGTCTGTTCCTTTTTAAATATGAAAAGAGAAGCTCATTTGGGATATTTTGCATATGAAATTATCTTTTCTAAGTAAACACATAATTTTACTGGACCCTATTTAGATGTGGCTTTCAGATGACTTGCATAAGGGCTTGGTGTTTTGGGGTTTTGTATGTGGAGCACCTGAAGTTCTGTGGGTTGTTTTTAAAATACTCTTAATTTCTTTGTGTGTGTGACTTGGATGTTTCCTGGAAGAACTTCTACCTTCTGGCAGGTTTTGCTCCTGCGTTGTGCTTGCTGCTGAATTGCATATAATGTTAACTAGGATTTTGTTTTCTTTTTGTACCTCTACAGTTGGGGAAGGAAGCAGCAAATAAAAGATGTTTTGTTTGCTTAAATACTCAGACTCCAGAAGTTTCAGGCTATAGTCTGTTTTATTTTTCTCTGGAGTGATGTAAAAGGTTATAGGAAAGACTTTCAGGCAAGGAGCCCTGTAAGCATAGCTCAGAAAGAAATTTGTCTTGCCTATTTTTAAAGTTCTCTTTTCTTTCCTTTCTCCTCCTTTCTCCCTTTGAAAATCTAAATCATAAGACAGTTCAGTTTTGAGATACTAATTTAAGTGTCCTTGTGTTTCTCTTCCAACTTTTTGCCTGTCTCTGGGATTACAATGACCTGGAGATAAACACATTCTCTTAGTTGTTATCAGATACATGACCACAGGATTTAAGGCCTCTATCAGAAAGTTATGTGTTTTTTTTTAACTGAGATTTCCTGAGGAACTTCACCAAGGTCAGCTCAGCAAGAACAGTGTTCTGATGGCAGTTCTCCTGCAACCAGGCTCTGTCTTCTGCCTTCTCATCTTGGAACTGATGGCACACTGCAACTCCTTGCCAGCTGGCAGGGAGAATGCCCACATATTCACTTGTTCAGTTGAGAAACAAGTGTTTCCTGGGGGATGGGAGGCAAATATTGCACGAAAACTACTTGATTTGGATCCTGGATCGGTGCTCCACTGCTGCTTGTTCCCTTTGGCTTTCCCAGTACATGGTTTTGTTTTCTGTCATGCCAGGGATGTAGTTTCTCTGCCAAGTGTATGTATTTACATACATACAGAAAGGATGAGTGCTTACACTCCTGGAATTTCTAATCTCAGCTGCTTCTGAATGTTTACATTCAGTAAATTCAGCATGTTTACAGAGTATGTGCAATGTGTCTTCAGCTCTCTGGGGTGTCCCTGTATTAAGTTTGTCTTTGTCCTAATAGACCCTGCAGTGCTTAAGAATTTACTAATAGTATTTACTTTTTATATACTTACATATTATTATAACATAGTGAGCTTACAAGTCAGACCTTGCAGGTCCACCTGCAAGCAAGAGACTTGTTTCTGTATGCAAAAATTGTCAGGGCTGAATTCCGTCCTTTGGTAGGAACAGGTTTAGATCAGTGCCCTGTTCTTTCTGGTTCCATACCTGCTGCAGCCTCAAAGAAACACCTCAGCATCTTACACAGAGGATTTCTTGAAGTAAGTGTGAGAAAGTCACTGGTTTTCCTTGTGGGAAGGACCTGGTTATCCAGTTCCTTCTGTGCTGGAGGCTAAATCCACAAATGGAAGCTTTCTCAGCAAGACTGTTCATACAGAAACAGAGCATTTATCTTAAGGAATTGCTGGACGAGATGACAAATTCTGCCTGCGGCTTTCTTCTTCTGTTCTTCTGCTCCCTAAGGGAATGGTCTTGGCCTGTGCACCCGTGTTTCCCAAGCTGTTTGAAGCCAGAGGTGAGGTGCACTGTCACTGCCTGTATTCCAGCATCCTGATTCCAGGTGCAGGATGTGGGAAAGTGCTGAGCATTGGGTCTGTTCTGCAGATGAGAAACGTGGTGGCAGACAAGCTGGGATAACTCTGCTTGTGCAGAGCTGTAATAAGGCAATTTCCATCCTCTCTGAGCTAATGAAGTTGTGTCCAGTCTCTGGCACCTGTCACAGAGAGATTCACTGATGAGGTTCTCTTTCTGTTCCAGTGGGCTCCTTTCAGAAGGGGAAGCACTCCAGTCAGTCAGGAATGATTCCTGGATCGTGGCAGTATAAAATGAAACTCCAGCTCATCCTGAAATCATCCAAAGCTTATTATGTCCTGTCTGATGCTGCCATGATTCTGCAGAAATATGGGAGAGCACTACGGTACATCAAGCTGGCTTTGCAGTGCCACGGTAAGTTGTTCAAGGGATTGTCTCCCCTGCCACTGTCAGTGTCATGTATTGCTGTGCATGATTCATCCCACTGGTCTGCAGTGACAAGTCTGACAACCTTGTGCTGAGTTAAAACTAAGTGTCTGGCTCATTATTCAGGACAGAAGTCTGTGGGAAGGGCAACTTCGGTGACTGATGGATAGAAAGATGCTCCCATTTTGACAGATTGAGAGGCTTGAGTGCAGATTTGAGGGAGTCAGCCCTGGTGCTGAGGCCAAGACAATATTCTGTGCTCTAGGTGCTATTCCTGCAAGCTGGGGTGTTTTCCCTGCAAATGCCTGGTGGTTCCCATGTCATCTAAATACATTCTCAACTCCTAGAAATATCAGACTTGTTCATCAATGGAATTGGATGCTTCTCTAAAATGAAATACGTCTTCATGTATAATGTGAATTTTGAGGAAAAGGAAAAGTCAAATCGGGCTGTTTAGGCTAATACTGCCATAATGAGAGTAACTAATTGGGAAATGCCTGTAGCTTAGTGCTGTAGTGCTGCTGCTATTTTGCTTCCATTTTTGTAGGGCTTGGGGCAGGAGGAACTGTACAAAGCAAACCCATTTGATCTTAGCACAAAGCATCAACATGCTTAACAGTAACTCAGAGTACTCTTCAGCTTTCAGTCTTTTAAAGACTTGAAAATGAACTTCTAGCTCTGCCTTTTGGAAGGTAACTATCCAAGCTATATCTCCTTTGAGTTAATCTGCAAAAAATAAGTTTTGCTCTAGTCAAACCTGAGATTAGCATTTGTATTAATTACCAGAGTGCTCTTGTGAAACCATCAACTGTGTACAGCAACTATGACTTTGACATAGGTTAGTTCTGAGAAGACCACGTGTTGTCACACTGACTACATGCAGACAGGTCACATAAGACCCAATTATATTGCCAGTCTGTGTCAAGCCTTGGGACATGCAATCCTTTTCTCCCCTCCTTCCTCATGCATGGATTGTTTCCCACCAGATACCTACTGCTGTCTGTGTGGCAGCATGCTCCCCGAGGTGCTGCTGTTCCTGTGCCAGTGCTTAACTCTTTGCGGGGACATCCAGCTGATGCTGGCCCAGAATGCCAACAACAGAGCAGCTTATCTTGAGGAGTACAGTTACCAGACAAAAGAAGACCAGGAGATACTGCACAGTCTTCACAGAGAATCCAGGTGCCAAGGTATGATCCTGACCCAAGAGAACTGCCAGAATTGACATACGTGACAGACATAAGTTATTTCATTAATTTTAAAAGCATGCACTAAGAGCATTTCTGGCAGAGGGTTTATTGCAGCCACTTCTGTTTTCTTCAGAGAAAGCTTTACCATGCCTGTCATACATGAGGAAGTTGTCAGGGTTCTGGGTGACAAGGCAGAAGCTGTGAAATTACTAAAGACAGTAATTACTTAAGTAATAAGTAAAATTTGTCTCTGGAATCGTTCTGACATGGATCTCTCTCTGGGCATTTTCCTCCAGACTTCCCCAGATGTAACTTTGGGAAATAACTGCTTGACATGCAAATTTTGTGTTTTGTTTTCCAGTGTTTGCCTGGGCTACAGATTTGGCCACAGACCTGGAATACCAACTCTCTGTCAGCTGTAAATGCTATGAAGCAGCTTATGAAATCCTACTGTTCAGTAACTTAAAGAAGGAGAACCCAGAGCAGCACATCCAGGTGCTGAAGAGGATGGGCAACATCAGGAATGAGATTGGGGTGTTCTACATGAACCAGGCTGCTGCAGTGCAGACAGAGAGAGTGGGCAAGTGTCCTTTCTGCCATTTCTGACTACTGCATGGAGCTACAGCAGTGATCATGTTCACTAATAATGCCCACAATCTCAAGGATTTCTCGTTGTAAAGATGGCATTTAAAGAACTTGATAGTTTTTTAATGTCTATTCTAATTGTTTGTCTGTAATAGATTACTGAGGCTTGTACACTGTACTTGAGCCTAAACTGAGTGAGGGAATATATAGCTTTGAAGAATTTACTTTAAAAAAATTCTTAGAATGCCCTCAAAAGTACATGAGAAAATTTTAAACTCTGTTGTGAAGGGGAGGGTACGTTGCATTCTTGATGTGTTGGGTTTAGCCCAGCACAAATAAGCAGAAACTTAATTTAAACATAAGAATAGCTTTAGTAGAGTCAGCCTGTGAACTCTGTGGTAAGTAAATCCTTGGAAACTTTCCTTTGGTTTATTTTTGGTGGGCTTTTTTGAGGAAATGGAGTTGCCAGAGCTTCTCTGTAGAGTCAGGTGTTCAGTGGGGTTTTGTTTTTGAACACAAACCCCATAATGTTTTGTCCCCAAGTAAGAGTGATATAAACTAGAACAAATTAGGTGCTGGTGGTTCAGTGTAAATAACTCCAATTTCCCAAATACCAGCTGTTTCCTGGGGCCTTTGTCCAAACAATATTTGAAGGGTTGCACTTTCAATTTCGTGATTTGTCATCTTCACTTTTTTTAAGAACTGTTACTTGGCCAAAGTCAAAGCTTAAAGTACTGAATTTTACTTGTGTGTGAAACTCACATTTTGACTCGTGCTTTAAATTTCCAGTAGCCTGAATGTTACTGTGAAAACAAAATCTGGTTTATCCTGTTAATTTGCTGGTGTTTTGTATGTAATGTTGCTGGAATTCTTTTGAAAGCACAGTATGTGTAATAGTGCACTTCAGGTATTACACCCTCAAGCATATGAAAACCTTAGGAGTATTTCCCATGAATTGGGTCTTCAGAATCGCTTCCCACCCTTACATTCCAAGAGGTCATTTATGAGAAAAAGGACATAGTGGCAGTGTTTGCTCAGTGTCCTTCAAGGCCTTGAGTGAGTCCCTGAGCCTTGTCCCTTGCCTGCAGTGAGTAAAGCGGTCTCAATGACAGAGCAGCAGCTCTGGAAGAAGAGCTTCTCCTGCTTTGAGGAAGGCATTCAGAATTTCCAGTCCATTGATGATGCCACCAATGCTGCCCTTCTGCTGTGCAACACTGGCAGGCTGATGAGGATCTGTGCCCAGGCCCACTGTGCAGCTGAAGGGGACTTCAAGAGGGAGTTCTCCCCAGAAGAGGCCCTTTATTACAATAAGGTAACATCATCCTGGTTTTAGCATGGCCATGGCTCTAATGTGCCTTTCACTGGGGAGTGTTTGTGAATACCTTGATAAATATGTGCAAGACAGGGGGGAATAACCTGGGATACCTCTCCTGCTTCCAGACTATCCTGATCCTTGCTGTGTAGGCTTCAGTGTTGTTGTTGAGGTTGGATTTCATTGCTCTGGTGCTGTGACATCCAGATCCTGGTGTTTAACTTACTGCAGTGCCACACACAAGGGAAAGAGAATTGCGTGGTCAGGATTAAAGTTGTTAGCAAATGAGTGTAAAGAAAAGAAGGCCCAGAGAGATATTTTGAGAATCCCCTGAGGATGAGTAAAGGGGAATTAATTTCTCCTTGTTATAAATACAAGCAGTAACTGTATGTGCCTGACTTTGTCATCTGTAGGCTATTGACTACTATCTGAAGGCTTTAAGGTCACTGGGGAAGAGAGATGTGCATCCAGCTGTTTGGGATTCTGTGAACTGGGAGCTCTCCACCACCTACTTCACCATGGCCACTCTGCAGCAGGATTATGCTCCCTTGTCGAGGAAGGCTCAGGAACAGGTGATAGAATTCATCATGTCTGGAGTAAATGCCTTGTTGTCTTCCTGAAAAACTGCACTGGGAGTAAAGTCAGTCTTGGTATTCTGGAATCAGAATGGTTTGGGTTGGAAAAGACCTTCGATACCATCTCATCCCACCCCTGCCATGGACAGGGACACCTTCCACCAGCCCAGGTTGCTCCAAGCCCTGTCCAGCCTGGCCTTGAACGCTCCCAGGGATGGGGCAGCCACAGCTTCTCTGCCCACCCTGTGCCAGGGCCTGCCCACCCTCCCAGCCAGCAATTCCTTCCCAACATCCCATCTAAATCTACCCCCCTTCAGCTTAAAGACTTTCCCCATTGTCCTATCACTACATGCCCTTGTGAAAAGCCCCTCTCCAGGGATTTTTAATTTGTTTGGTTTTTTCTTCATCATTTATTTTGTAGATAGAGAAGGAGGTGAGTGAAGCCATGATGAAGTCCTTGAAGTACTGTGATGTTGACACAGTGTGTGAACGCCAGCCCCTGTGCCAGTACCGGGCTGCCACCATCCACCACAGGCTGGCATCCATGTACCACAGCTGCCTGAGGAACCAGGTACTGGTTTGTTCTTTTTGCTGCATCACTTCCATCCTTAACTGGAGAGTGGTATTTATCCTTCCACTGTAGCTGGGATAGATTTATCTCAACTATTTAAGCAAAGGAATGTGAGCTGTGTCACAACAGCAAAGACACCTGTGCGGTGGCTGCATGCTGAGCACACAGAGTGGCTGGGACTGACTGTGTGCCCTGCTCTGAGTGCAGGTTGGGGATGAACACCTGAGGAAGCAGCACCGTGTCCTCGCTGAGCTCCACTACGGCAAAGCCGTGCGGTTCTTCCAGCTCCTGAGGGATGCCCCCTGTGAGTTCCTGCGGGTGCAGCTGGAAAGGGTGGCCTTTGCAGAATTCCAGATGGCCAGTAAGTGTAGCCTTGCCTTACAGAAGCTTTCCAAGCTCCCACTCCCTCCTTAGTTTCAATTTTAGATGACTGCATTGTGTGTGAGCATGAACAATCTGCTGCTCAGAATAGAACTTTCCTCCAGAGTGGAGGCATTTTTATCTTGCTGGTTTTTCAGCTGACTAGGACAGTATGTGCTTTTCTCCTGAACTCTTGAAATCTCTGGATGGAAGGAAAAGTACAGTCTGTAACATCAGCTATTTGTCCTTAATTTTTGGGTTTTTTTAGGTCAGAACAGCAGTGCTGGGAAATTAAAGACTCTATTTGGGGCCCTGGATATAATGACCAAAACCAAAGGTGCATTCCAGCTCATCAGGAAGGAGCTCATGGCAGAAAGTGAACAGGTAAAGGAAAGTCCAGTGGTGTGGTACCCCCTCCCTTCTGGCTCTTGAATTCACAAAAAAACAGTCACTTGGCAGTTAAAATATTCCTTGGTTACTTTTTTATAGAGCTGGTTGTTTAAATAATGTGGACAGAGCTGGAATCCAGTGCAGTTCTCTCCTAGCCTGGAAGTGGGTAAAAAAATTCCTCTGGAACACCGTGTGGAGATGGTTTAAACTGACTGAATGGGGTTCTCTGCAACTCTTATTTTTCCTTACAGGGCCCATGTTATCCATGTTATCTTCTCTGAGAACTTCAGAATGTACCAAATATGAAAGGGAGTTCTTTCTCTATAGCATGTTTAATATTTCTGTGTTCATATGTGAGGGTTTATCTGTAGCCAGTGTGAGCAGGTTCCTGATGCCTCAGTCCATAGTTACTGCAGTAACTGCTGCTGTGTGCTTGTCCCTTGCTGGCAGTTTGGGCCCCCATTTTCCATATTTTACCACTCAGTTCACCTGCAGGTGGGGGTTTCTGACTCTTTGACTGTGTTTAAATGGTGGAGTTCAGTGAAATGGTTTTTTATTGTTTCTCCTTGCAGATAAGCAAAGACAAAAGTCCTGCTGAGAGTGTGGCACCAAGTGATTCCTCTGTGGGCCTTAACAAAGAAGAAGTCTTGAAACTGCTCAGTATCTTTGAGTCCAGGATGTCATTCCTCCTCCTCCAGTCCATCAAATTGCTAACTTCAACCAAAAAGAAGATTGGGTAAGTTGAACGTGGGTACACACGCTTGTGTCAGCGTGATTGTCGTGCCCAAGTCCAGACAAACCATGTGCTCTTCACATTCAAGGAAGTGTGATTATTTATTCCTTAATGGACATGACCTTTCTGTGTGGAAGAGGAGATGAGATATGCCTTGATCATTTACATTTTGAATGTTTTCTTGGGGTTGTGTGTAATTGAGGGAATGGCCAAGAAGCATCTTTACTGAGTGTGTCTGGGAAGCATTTTTTCTCTCCTCTTTTCTCATACCAGTCCAGGACTGAGTGAGGACAAAGAAGTCAGACTTGAATGGCTGTACTCAAATTGGACAATGCTAGTGTGTAAATGTGGTCTGAAATGCACAAAAAAGATAGCACATGATAAAGCATCAGTGTCCCATATCTATCTTACCCTTCAGAGCACAGAAACCCTGTGTTTGTCACAGGTGTAAATTCACACACCACGCAGTTCCACTGACACGATTTTGCTGCCATACTTGTCCTTGGGGTTTATTTTAATCAATGAGGTGCAGTGTGTGGTGTCCTTTATCCTGCCTAAGATGGTGACAGAGCACCTGCTGTGTGCTGCTCATCCCTGGATGTGTCTTGGTGATAAAATGTCAGTGTGGTCTGGCAAGCAGAATACTTGAGAGTAACTGTGGGCACATCAGTAATGCTGGAAACAGGGAGGGAGCAGCAGCTCTTTCTAACGTTACATAAAGTTATGAAGATGTGGCAGTAGTTTTAGGATTCCTGTAGGTTTGGACGTTGGGTTCATATTTCTTGGGATTGAAGTGCTGCTGATGCAAGAGGTATTGTGCTGAAAGTAATCTGTGAAGTCATTGTGCACAGTCTGCTGATGGTGGGAGACTGGTAAATAGAGAGCAGGAGGAGAACACAGTGTTGCCTGGGTGTGTTGTTGCCTGGGTGTGTTGTTACCTGTGGTTTAGGCAGGGTGAGGTGCTTTCACCTCCTAAAAATGAGCTCCCACAAGGTGGCAATCTGAGTATGTTGAAATGCAGAAGATTGTGGGGTAATTTGTATGGCACTGAGCAGATGTCCCAAGTAACAGAGTAAATCGGTTTGGTTCTGTTGTCTCATAACGTGGGCAAGTGTTGTAAAACAAAGAACTCATTTGAGGGTTTGTAGGGTTTTTCCCCCCACATTAACTTTGTCCTCACTGTCTCCTGAGTGGGGTTTTGACCTGAAGGTTCCACACAGGGATTGTGTTGGAGTTTGAATGCTGTGAAAAGGGACTGTTAAAATATGTTCAACTCCTTGAAACTTTGAGGCCAAGCTCAAAACTACCTTTCATTTAACCTTTTAGTGCCTTCTGTCCATCCCATGTACTTTCCCTCCCTTCTGCTTTGGAGAAGATAAGGTCTGTCTTCTACCTTAATAAGGGGCTGAAAAGGGAGGAAATTGGAGCTCACAAATGCTCCTTTGGGGTCTCAGGTGCAGAGAACAGGAGAACATGAGGGAAAATTAAGGTTTGATAGCAAAACTTGCAGACTGGCAGTGAAACTGAGAGGTTTACCCTCTCAGAGTGAAATGCAGGAGCAGAACAGAACTTGGCTGTGCAAATCAGAGGGGGAAAGTAATTGAAAGGAATACTTTGGGAGTTCCTGTAACTTATCCCAGAAATACTTTGCATTTCAGTGGCTTTTGTATAATAAATGTTCTGTATAATAAATGAACCTGTCTGATTTCTGCCGAGTGGGTGACGAATTTAATTTGCTTCACCATTTCTCGGTCATTCCTGAAGCGCTGGCATTAACCCGACTGCTGCCTGTGCAGTTTATTTATATTATAGAATATTTATTTCTATTTTATACTCCTTCCTGCAGCATAAACAGAGAGCTCTGACTGCAGTGCTGTGAAACAGCAGGAAATAGGAGATTCCCCAACCTCACGTCGTTATTTACTAACAGTTTGCAGAATAAAGCCTGGTGGCCAGGTTAATAGTTTGCATCGTCTGCTTCCTTTTGCAGGGGCATTAATGAAGAAGAAGTGGTTCTGCAGACAAACAAGCGGGTTTACTCGCTGCTGCTGCGGGCGACTGCCAACAAGGGCCTGACGCTGCTGGAGCGCACAGAGCTGCTGCTCGGCTTCCTGGCCCAGTTGCCCGCCGGCCCCGAGGGCAGCAGGGCCGGCAGCCAGTGAGGGCAGCGCTGCCCGCGGTGGGTACCGGCAGCCAGTGAGGGCAGCGCTGCTCGGGGGTGGGTACCGGCAGCCAGTGACAGCAGCGCTGCTCGGTGGTGGGTACCGGCAGCCAGTGAGGGCAGCGCTGCCCGGGCGTACCGGCAGCCCCGGGGGATGGTGTGATCACCACTGGCCCGCCGGGAAGCACAGAGGGTGTTTCACCTCGAGGCAGTGCAGCTCGTTGGAAATGGGGGTGGAAATGTAACCGCTCTTCAGCACGGAGGGATGAGCCATTTCCTCTTGGGGGCTTTGCAGTGATAGCCGTGTTTTTGCATAGAAATGTAACCTCACAGCTGCTCTGGTGTCGTATTTAAGGAAATACATTTTGTTAGCAAGGCTGCACTGGAGCACTCTGACTGCTAATGTCAGTCCAAGGAGATTGCTGTGGAATATGTGGATGCACTACTTTATTCCAGTGAGGATCCTGCACAAAAACGTTGTGCCTTTCTAGCTTTGAGGTGATTTTTGCAAATTTATCAGCCATCTCTGGGATTTTGTTTTGGAAAGTGAATGGTTCGGCTGTGTTGGAATTGGTCAAGAATAGTATTATCTTTTTCAGACTTGAAACTGTGAATAAATGAGAGGATATTTTTAAATAAAAACTTAATTTATTAAATATAAACTTCTCAGTCTGCCTTTTCTTGGTTATGACCCTCATCAGAGCACCAAACTGCTCAACAGAATTAAAACTATTTGAGAGGCAGGAAAAAATCTGTCTACTTAACACTGAGGGGAGTCTTAGCTCAGCATCTGAGGATTCCTTTTTTTTGAAATACCCATTATTTAAACACAAAGTTTTCAAAAATATCTAATGTTCTTCTACAAATGTTTCATTACTGTACAGTAACAGTATAAAATACGTTAAATAAAGGTAGAAACAGTTTTGACATGTGTGCAGGTGGATCTTTAAGGTCCCTTCTGACCCAGCCTGTTCCATGATTCTGTGGTCTTCCAGCTGTTTGTATCCTGAGATTCCATTTCATCCCAAGGAATGGAACCTTTATAAAGCCAAACATTTGTCTCCAGGCTGGCTGAGGAAGCCTCACCCACCGTGTGAAACACCCTCAGTTCCTGGAGCATAGCTGGGCTCAGGCTGGGAACTGGGGTCACATCCAGAACAGAACTGGACAGCAAATGAGGGTTTCTCTGTTACTCCAGAACCTCAGCACTTCGCTAACAACACAGAGGATCATTTTTTACAGGAGGATTATAATTGAGTATATTATGATTTAAATCTTCTATGAATCCCTTGGCATTAGAGTGTCAGTGCTAAATAGGATAATTTTTCCCCTTTCACAGATAAACAAAGCACAAACCACATCCAAAACACAACTCCAACACCATTATTTACTCTGATAAGCCAGTTTATTTCCCTGTTAATAAATCCTCCTATGCAGGAACAGGAACCCAAACCTAATTTTTAAGGCCCTGTCCTGCAAGGATATTGAGGGGCAACAGCTGACCTGAATAGCCCCACACAGTGCAACTTCTGAGAATCCAGAGTCATCATTTTCATACAAACACTTGAAAAAGAGAAAAAATACACAAAGTTCACTAAAGAAAATACTTCATTGAGATGGGTGTTTTCTCCAAAAGTAGACGTGCATGCAGAGGAATTAAAACCTGCCCTGTGTGCTGGGAGATACCTGAGGTGGTGTGAGGAACTGAGTTCAGTGTACAGCTGTTCACATCTGGTTTGCAAGGACAAAACACTGCCATCCACATGAGCAAAGGGGAAGAGCTGGATGCTTTAAGAGATGCTGGACAGATCCCACATTTCTTAAATACTTAGGTGCAACCTTCTCACACTGGTCCCTGACAAGAGCGTTGTATATTCCTGAGTGTAGTGGTTTGTCTGTAGGCCTTCCCTAGAAACTGGGGGCAAAACTAAGGCAGTGTTCCATCCCCTTCTCTTATGGAATAAGGTGTATAAAAGACAGACAGGGAGGTTCCTTTTGCTCTTTTTCTCTCCCTTGTCAGGTGAGCACAGAGACAGCAGCTCTTGGGGTTTAGGCCTGGCTGAGGGTTGTTGGCTATGTTGGCAGAGGAAGAGAGGAATTCACTTCTAAGGGAAGTTAATGAGATCTTATTGTGTTAGTTGTTTAATCTGTTTTGTTTTGACCCTTTTGGTCCTTTTCCCCTTCCCCTTTTCCCTATTTGTTTGGGATTGCTTGGAATCTTTGTGCATATGTACATAGTGTTTAGTTGTACGTACATGAAGTATCTGTCAATATATATATATATTCCTTTACTACATTTTCCTTTTTGCTACCGTTTTTCCCCCCTTTTTCAGGAGGGGTGTTGGGAGAGCTGACTGGCTCACAGCTGCGTTTGGCAGGGAGCCGAGCCAAACTTACACAGCTTTTCTGGTGGCAGCAGTGGGATAAATACAGATCCGGTTGATTACACAGAGACCAAACACTCTCCTGCAGGACAGCAGATGTGCAAAGCGGCAGCCCCTCCTCCAGCAGGGCGTTCAGGTGCCGGGCACCCCGGGCTGTGCCCTGGGCGAGGGCTGAAGGGCGTGGTGGATGGCAGCAGCGAGTTCCCGCGGGGTGGGGCTGCCTGCAGTGCAGCTCACAGGGACGCCGGCAGCCTCCAGGGCCTCTGCCGTGCTGGGCCCGATGGCAGCAAACTGCAATGAGAGCAAACTGCAATGACAGCGTGCCCAGGGCAGGGCTCAGGCAGAGCTGGGCTGGGCTGTGTCCTTCCACAGCAGCACTAACCAGCTCACCTGGATGGCTGCCGGTGTTAAAAAGCACACCCCCCCCCCCGGCATGGAGCTACGTGGAAATGACTTAGGGAAGATTAATAGTTATCCCTTCATTACAAACATTGAAAGCTCTCAGTCCCTCAGACAGCAACAGTGAGAAGAATTTTAACCAGCTTCAGTCTGCTTCAAGCCAGAGCTCCTCATGCCTTCACATCACCAACAGAAAAGAAAGTCTGTCCCAGTGGTTGGGGGAAAACATTCTGGGTGGAAACTACTTCATTTTTTTAAAAAAAACAGGCTTTCAGCTGAATCCAACCAAGGCCAGGTTGGACAGGGCTTGGAGCAACCTGAGATAGTGGAAGGTGTCCCTGCCCAGGGCAAGGGGTGGCACTTGGAGGGCCTTTAATGTCCCTTCCCACCCATCCCAGCCTGTGATTGTATGTAACAGTATTTCTCCCAGATCATGGCAAATACAAATGAACAAGGAAAGAGAGAAACTCAGGGTTTGCAATGGTTGTAACAACTTTCTTATCTCTCATTTGCCCACCCCAAACTTACTCCCTCCTGTAGTTCACCATTTTTAAGAGGAGATACCTTGATCTGGTTGAGCACATCCCCTGAAAGCTTCCGAATGTGCTGGAGGCAGAACCTGACACCGGAGGGACTGAAGAAGGCGACACTGGCAGGGATGCCCTGAGTGACAGGAAGCAGAGGTTGGCACAGACCCCTGTTCCTGCAGGGTGGCACAGCCTTGCCACAGAAACCCCTTCAGCTGTCTCCACATGGAGGGGAAGGGGCTTTGGGGATGAAGGACAGCAGTAAAGCCACAGCAAAAAAGGACTCCTGGGGCACAGCCAGCCTTGACAAACCCCATCCTACCATGGAATGCTGAAATTCAGGAGTGACTGTAACCAAATACTTTGTCCCACCAAGTGCCTGGTGATCAGTGTATTCAAAGTGTTCTGGAGCCCTTTTTCCTGTTTAGTAACAAAACTAAGCAAGTTACTTCCCTCAATCCATTCCCATCTACCTCCATTCTCTACTTCCCAGCTCCTGGGCTTTACTCCAAGTTCCCTCTGCCCTGAGATGCTCTGGCAAAGACAAGGTGATGCCACAGACACCTGGAGGGGCTTTCACTCAGAATAACCCAAATTAAGATTGCAGCAGGAATCTGCTGGAGCCAAATAAAGTGCCACATTCTCTCTGTGGGAAGGGGGTCCCAAGCTCAGCTGACAGGCTGGGGGAGCTGGGGAAGAGAAGGCTCCAGGGACACCGGAGAGCTCCTTCCAGTGCCTGAATGGGCTCCAGAAGAGCTGGAGAGGGACTGGGGACAAGGGATGGAGGGACAGGACACAGGGAATGGCTTCCCAGTGCCAGAGGGCAGGGATGGATGGGATACTGGGAAGTAATTGTTCTCTGTGATGGAGGGTGGGCAGGGACTGGCACAGGTCGGGCAGAGAAGCTGTGGCTGCCCCATCCCTGGGAGTGTCCAAGGGCAGGTTGGATGGGGCTTGGCGCAACCTGGGCTAGTGGGAGGTGTCCCTGCCCATGGTGGGGAAGCTTTAAGGTCCCCTCCAACCCAAACCATTCCATGATTCAGTGATTCTGTAATTCTGTGATGGAGGCTCCTGCAAATGGAAAATTCAGACATCCAATCTTGAAAAATTAAAAGCCACTGTTACTTTTGCAATGCACTTCTCCTTAATGACCTTGACCAGATGCTTTTAAAAGGAGAAAAGCATTACTAATTCTAGCAAACATATCTCAACACACTTGTCAAAAGCTTGTCAGTGAGAATTCTGACAGTTAAAATGAGCTCATGTATACATTCACAGGCTGGATAATCAGAGAAGAGCACACACCATGTAGGGCAGGTTACTGCTGCCTTCTAAATTGTGATATCCAGCAGAGTGCCCAGTGGTATTTCAGTTACCTCCCATAAAGAAGAGGAGGTATTGCCATGGGCCTCCAAATGTCTCCACCTACATCAGTGGCCAGTACCTGCTGGAAGTAACTGCTCAAAGCCTCCTGCAGATCTGGGTGTTGGGTTGTCTGATAAACTGTAAGGCTTTCCAGAGGTACACCTGGAATCAGGACATACAGTCACAATTAACAGGGGTTCAGTAATTTCTACTATCTCAATTAAACACTCCCAACACCCTAATTGTCCTTAAGTGCACTGTTCCAGGCTAGAAGAGAGAAAAGGTCTGTGAAGGATTTGTCTGTCCCTGAGCTGTGGGCAGCCATCCACCCTCCCCAGGGTTTACTCCCACCCTCCACCTTGCAGCCAACTGAACAGCAAGCTGCATTTTTACTTATTCAAATTTGCTTCACAAGCTTCAGATGCAACTTTCCTCATAACTGACTAATTAAAATGAGTCTCTGGGGGAAGCTCAACCTTTCTCTCTAAGCACTGTAGGAAGTACTTCTCTCTTCAGGGCTCCACAAGGAAACAGAAGAGCTGAGGAATTGGGTTTCTCTCCTGTAAACACACAAACAAGAGCTTTCATTAGCTCAGGTCTTTCACAAAGAGCAAACATGATACACTGAATACATTTTAAAGGTATCAAATGCTGATGTATCAAATGCTTCAGCACAGACACAGCTCTAAGGGAGTTCCAAACATCTGCAGTGCAGCTGCAGCCCCAGTTCAGAGGCTACTTAGCATGTACATTAAAAACACTCTGTAGCTGGAATATGAGCACTTTGGCTAAAAAGATCTCACCAAAGACAAACTGCATTTCTATTCCCCCTGCCCTTCTACAAATGAATTTTCATCTCCTCCTCCTCTACACAAGCTGCCTCAATTTTATATTTAAAATCTCAGTCCCACTCAGTATATGACAGATCTCTCTTTACAGGAGAATATTCAGGCAGACAAAGAGGACAGAGTACTTTTTTCTGCTGAAAATTTCAATCTGTCTGCAATTCCATTTTCTTACTTTCCCCAAGGAAAAAGGATACTGGTTCCACTGCTGGGGTGAAGTGAGTATCCTCACTGGCCTTCGTCAAATGAAGAATTTAACAGCAGACTTTTGCCCCATTTCCCTTTTCTATAAATAACATAATCAGAGAAAATCTCAAGCTTTGCCTTCAGCTTTCAAAAGAAACGGGAGTTCCTCAACACATGGTTTTATCACTCATTCAGATTTGTTAATACATGTTTAAGAGACCATTTCTAGTAAAAGAAATGCTTTTAAGTGCTGGAAGGAGATGCCTGGTTTTTGTAGCACCAGAGACTCCTCAGGGACAAAAAACAAAGGGCAGCAGAGGAAAAATCAAATGGGAAGACCCTCAGAGGAGTCAACAGGGACACACCTGACTGTCCTGCCTGCACACTGGAGTGTTACAAGAAAATACAGATACGCTGCTCAAAAAGTAAAGGAAGGAAGAATAAACCTGGCTCAGAATGTCAGAAAGGTTTTTAAATAGGGGGAAATATAAATATTTCAACATCAGTTCTCCTGCAACTCCTGTCAGTTAATTGAAACATCAAAGAGACACCTGTAAAGAAACTCTGATCCTTCTGGACTTTTACTGTCCTGTGTTCACAAAGCACAGAGAAATCCTTGGGAGGCCTGGACAACATAAGCAGTATTGCCATCCCCTGCTTCTGCAGCCAACACAAATGTTACACTCTAAATAAGAATAAAACTATAAAACCAAAACATTTGCCTTGGGAAGAGGAAAGTCTGGCCAATTAGAGAGGAAAGTCCTTCATTTCCCAATCCCTTAAAATGAAGTGGGTACCAAAGTACAAAAGGTGAACAACAAAAGATCTCAGTATTTCAGCTTTTCCTTTTGTTCTGACAATAAATTCCAATGATATAAAAGCTTCAGACCTGTTCTTTTCATTTACTTATTTTATGCCTAATCAAAAATGAGTATATACGTACTAAATAGCATGGTATAATTGAATCTCTACTTCTGAGGCTGTTACAAATCCACTGAAAGAACATAAATATGCACAATCCCATAAATCCTCGAGGATGATTACATGTATCAACAACAAGAGTCTCCAGTGACTGAAATTCACTACTTGGTTCCGTTTTTTCACATTCCCACAACAGAACAAACAAGTATTTCTCTTGTTTTCTCTCTCAAAAAAATCCCTGCACTTGCCAACTGGCATACACTGAATTCATTGCCAGAAGATGATTTTCTAGCACCAAAAAAATCAGCTAAAACCTCTCTTTGCTTTAATGTATCTGTTGAGAGTAAAGGTGGGTTATTCTTCACTTATGGCATTTTTGTGTTGAAATGATCGTTTTTAATTTTCAGAATTTATTATTTAATCTCGTGTTGGCAACTACCACTTTTATCATAAAATATCCCACAGAGGTAAAATATTTTATTTCCAGTGAATTAGAGAACACTGTGCCCATGAAAAGCAATATTTGCCAGCCCCAATCCTATTTTACTTTTGCCTGTAGATCTCTGCTACTGTGCAGGCTTTGCTAATCAGCTCTGTGGTATCTGTAAAAAAACACAGCCTGTTTTTTCACAGCTTGTACAGACCCAACCACTCCAAAAATTATCAGCTCCTAAGCCTAAAAATGACTCCTGTTACTACTGGCAACTTTAACAAATTGCAGTAAAAACAGAAGAGGAAGTGGATTAATGAGACTTCAAAAATGACCCAACACTCTGGTAGTTTGATGCAGCAAAGATCAGCACTACAGACTAAACCATAATAAAATGGTTAAACAAGACTTAGAGCACCAGTTGAACTTCTCCTTTGGTGCTGACAAGCAGATTCCTCTGAAAACACATGTCAGTTCTGAGGAAAGGCACCAGCACTTAAATCTTGTGATTAAACAGCCATTTGCAACCAGGACAGCTCTGACCTTCCAGTACCAATAACCTCTGCCTATGGGCTCATATAATATGATTAACCTATTGCAGAGTCTAAGATTTCGTGTCCATTAACATCCTGTCTATGCATTTTGA
This sequence comes from Formicarius rufipectus, assembly GCA_013399695.1. NCBI lineage: Eukaryota > Metazoa > Chordata > Aves > Passeriformes > Formicariidae > Formicarius > Formicarius rufipectus. The sequence goes on along the minus strand of VXAU01005522.1, from coordinate 290,053 downwards.
AGTATTTTGTAATGTCTTTCAGGGTTTCCACCAGCTGAATTCCCAAGTCCCCCAAACAAGAGGTGTTTGCTGCAGGAATTTCTCTGTCTCACCAGGCACAGCATTTTAACTTTAGGAAATTCTGAAACAATGGAAGACACTTTAATTGAACGAGAAGATTTGAGTTACTTACTTGAGCAAATATATTCAGCCAGTTTTTCAGCATTCCCACACCTTTCCCCTTGTGGGGTGAGACCAATGTCCTCCACTACAACCAAAAGGAGCAGAGAAAAACACTGAGAACAATCCAGAGTGACTGTCACAGCCACAGTGTCAATGTGGAAAAGGGACACAAACTTGATCCAAGCACACAAATACTTTGTGTGCAGTCTCAGTCTGATTTCCCTTCCAAAGGCAATGAAAAATCCACATGCAAATTAAGAACAAAGGGGTGCTTTTTCTGCTTTGATCAATTATTTAAAAGAGTGACCATCACTCTGCAATAAAAGGAGCAGAAGTCCAGAAGGCAGATCTTTTTTGAAGCTTGGGGAGTTCTAATGTGGATAAAATTACCTGTCTTCCAAGTTATGCAGCTAGAAAACTTACTCATTTTTTTCTGAGCACCCTTGAACAGCAGCTAATTCTCCCAAAATTGTACTTACAAGGCAGATTTATCTGTTTTCAAACCCAGCTTACCTAAAGAAGCTGTAGCTTTTCCTACCACATATGTCGGTTTCATATTCCACATTTGTTTAAGAGATTTTGACCAGGCTGAAAAACATGAAATTAAATCACATTATAGCACATGGCAACAAAATATGAATGTTAAATGATTATCTGGACTTCTTTTTGAATTACAAATACAGCAAAATAATACTCACTAATACTCCCACTGCATATTGCAGCACTGGATGCAAGGAATGCATTTTTAATGTAATTTTTCATCGTGTAACTAGCAGTCTACAAGCTTAATTTGAGAAAACAGCTCTAGGCTGCTTCTGTTAAGTAGCATTTTTAATGCACACTTTGCCCCATGCCAGATCCCATGGAACCTGCAATATTCACTTATGTTTTGGCATTAAAAACTCACTAGAAGTTATAGGGGAAAAAAGCACATTGTGCAAAGGGAGATTTAGACATAGAAACTGGTGATTTAAACTGAGTATTTAGGCAAAAAAAACCCAAATACTCTATGACAACAAATAAAAGGGTAAAAAAAAAATCTACATTCACCCACTACAGAACTGTATAAAACAACTCTTATACAAGAAAAATAGAGACCTGATTATATTTTAAACATATACCAAAATGAAGTTATCAACTCTGAAACAAAATGTACCCAGGACCAAAATCAAACTACTGTGAAATGGTTTTCCTCCCTCAGGCAGTGAGCAGGTTATAAATTACTGCTCCTGCTTCCAGCAACCTGATCCCTGTGACCAAAATCCTCATGGGTCAAAAAGAGATTCACCAAGGCTTTTACTGGCTGGTCTTAAACCAGCACAGACCAGGACAGGGAGTTTTATCTGGGACTCTTGGAGGGGGGGTGGGTTTGAGAAAAACAGAAATACAAACTACAGCAATAAAAATCAAAATGAGAGGAAACCATTGTAAGGAACGAAAAAGATAATGATTTGTTGCCTTTGAAAATTAACTGAAATGGGAACTAAAAAATATGAACTATAGACTCCTTTATTGATTAAAATATGAATTTGAGCAGCTCCTAATCAAGATTAGGGATGAATTCTACCTAAAAGTTTACATTTGACCCCAAATCCAAATACATTGTCCTGTGCTGCTGAACAGGCTAAAATAAGCCAAGGGTCTCAGTGTACTCACTGCTTACTCAAGAATGTAACCTTACTCACACATTGATTAGTAAGGCCACAACCCAAACAAGGAGCTAAACTACTAATTAATAATTAGTAAGTAGTAATAAACTACTTCAGTGTTTGCAGAAACTCGATGGCAGAAGTTACCACAAGAATCTGGAAGAGTTTACAAGGATCTGACAGACCACTGTGATGGCAAGTTCTGTTCAGCAGGATTCTCACTCACAGCTGATCTCTTGGCTTTTATGTATCACCAGTTTTTAGCTAACAATTCATTCACTTGGGATTCTTTTCATTCAAGACAGAAAAATCTCTGTTTCTGTAACATTTCACATGAATTTTGTAGGCACAGAAGTAGTGGCTGGTTTTTATAGGATGATTTTCTCTTTAAGGAAGGAAAATATTAACCAGCAAAGCAGGCACTGCAGCAAAATATTCCTCGTGGAAAAACTCTTACTGCTTAGCAATTTGCACCAAAAACTCCTTCCTTTCATTTTTAAGTGTGAAAAACCCAACCCTTAAAAGCTCTATCTACCCTGAGCCCTTGAGGATGCCACAAGAACTGAGAGACAGCTTTTTTAAAAGAGTTATGCTCTGAGTATCTACTGGTGGGTGAAATACAATGCAGTAAAACACAAATTTCAGAAGATACTGAAACAGAAAACCCTGGGAATATAAATATGCACTTACCTTCCTTTTTACTGTTCTCCTTTAAACATATCTTGATGGCTTCTAATGATCTTGGACTGGTAAAAACTAGGCCTCCATAGCACTCTGGATGAGAAAGCTATTTATAAACAGTAAATGTAAGAAGCAAATTTAAAAAATAGTAAAATAAATGAAAAATTAGGTAAATCAATTATTTATTACCTCATGAAGAACAGAACAGCTTCAATAAATGTCTGAACTGCCCCAATACCTGTGCCTATCTATGGTCCATCACCTGAAAGGTGAATTTTTCCTGACCAGCTTAATTCTGTAACAGGGATGGACAAGATCCCTGCTTTTGTACAACCAGTGGACTGTGACATACACAATGTTTTATTATAGCCAGCTAAAAAAGGTCCCATCAAGGGCATGATTAAGTCAACACACAGGATCTAGGTAACCACGGCCTCAATTCTGTTGAAAAGAAGACAAGTGAAATAATATCAAACTTACCTTTTCAAATAAGCTTTCAAGGGATAGAAATTCAAATGCCAGAACTGGGATCAACGTTGCTTCAAGGCTGTACAATCCTAATTCCTGTCAAGGAAAGGTTTGCAGCTCTTGAAACAGTTTCCAAAAAGAAGTTTTTGCCTCTTTCAAAGAACTAAGACAGGACAAGCATTTCTTTTTACTAAAGCAAAATGAAAAGGCATTTTATTTCCTTTTACTGGTAAATGTAGTTTGGGTTTGGTAGTTATTTACTGTTGCAACGCACTATCAAACAGCTGTGGAACTGAGGCCCCCTGAGTTACAGTTAAGTCTGAATTCCCCAAGGGACAAATGACCCTCCAGTCCTGCAAATATTCCTGTACAACTCTGTAATCTGTAAATACATTTCTTCTAAGGAAATAATTCTTCTTGGACAGAGATCCTTCAATAGAACTGCTCTTACAGGAAGACTCACTCACAGGATTAAAGGCAGTAGCAGGAATGACTGCACCAACAATTCACCTTTTCCACTCCCACTAAGAATACCAACATTTTTTGTGATCTTAATTGTATCCATGTGAACATAATCAATATTAATGAATTCAAATTAAACTGGTTTACTATCAGAACGCTGCTGAGAGCTTTACCAGTGAATTCAGTGAAAATGCCCTATGACTAATTCAGTTCTTCGCACTGATAGCATAATTTCCAGGGTACTTTTTCTCTAGGCATAATTCCAGACAATACTCCTATTTTGGATTATTTTCCTTAGAAAAAAAATCATAATTTCAAACATCCTCTCCTAAGTTCAATTAAGCAGGTTTTCCACCTGAAACAGTTACATTCACCTGATACTGTTATTTAATAGTGAAGTGACTCATTTGTTGACTCTTTTGGAGTTTACTCACTTTAATATACAGATCTGGTCCTGAATCTTTGTCTTTGGGGTCCTTCAGCAGCAGAACCTTCATTGTTCACCAGGTGAGTGCAGCAGAACCCTGAAACACAAGAAGAGATTTATCTCAGTTAGATCTAGAGGACTTTTTCCTCAAACAGTGACTTTAACAGCTCAGCTCCAGAGGACTGGGGTGCTACCACTTGTACTGCTCCCTACACAATGAGTAAGCAGCTCTGGGCAGGGATACCCACCCTGATAAGGCCAAAAAATAGCATGCTGCCTTTAGATAACACTGCTCAAGGAACAGGCTCCAATGAAAGACTTCAAGGACACATTTTAAAGAGTATTTTGTGAAAGCAGTGACAACCCCTCCCATGCCATCACGTTCTGCAATGTAATCAGCTCCTATCTAGAAAAAAGTTGCTTATTCCACTCATTTCCATGCTGTTTTTCACCCTCTGTTCATCACAGGGAATAGGCAAAGGTATTGATTTGATATATTGTGGGGTCTCAGACTTTTCAAAAGAGAAAACTGTTTCAACATTTATTTTTTTTAAGTACAATATATGTGTATTTACCTGAATATATATGATATTAATATTCATTTGCTTTCTTTGATGTATCTCTAGTTAACAATGCTAGACTGAAAACACCCCTTTCTGCCATTAAAATGGAAGATGACAGTTTTCAGTACTTTAAAGGGTAACTTTGGTGCTGAATTCAAAGTTATAATACAAGCAAATATACCAATCATAAAAACAGAAATCCATTCTCTTAGTGCACATTTACCCTAATTATCTGTTACTTTTCACAGAGACTACAAACTAGCAAATTCTCTTTAAAATAAATAATTATAAAGATTCCAACATTCTACCACAATTAGGTGGGTTTAATAGCCAGACAAGATGAAAACCCCACCTGTAAGGGTGCCATCGAGTATGGCTCAGAAACCCACCACGGTCCCAGATAATCCAAGACAAACAGAATCAAGTGAAAATTAACAGCAGATCTGAGAATAATTCCTGCTATTTGGATGTCCAAGTCCCAAGGCCCATCAACAAAACTGGTTCAGAGCAGCAGCAAAGGACTGACCCTTCTACTACATCATGCATTTTTACCAAATGCAACGTTAGTAATTAATTTCAAACATTATATATATATATATAGAGAGAGAGAGAGAGAGACTGCATCCTCACAGAGGTGGATTTACAGCAACAGCAAACACAGGACAATCCATCCTCCTGCACTGAATTCTTTCCCTGTGCATCATCACTCACGTTTTGACAATGATTTAAGTGCTCCCAGAGCACGCACAGCTCTCAAAAAATAGCAATAAAAAACCAAACAGGGGCGCATTCGGAGCTTTAAATGGAACGAAACAACTTTAAGCTGCTTGGTTTGTATTTGTAAAGGAATCGTGTCTCTGCCGGCAGCAGGGGTGCTCAGCCCTCTCCTCCCATGGCCTCATTAACACCTCCTTTCTAATTAGACACAGAGGTTTCTCCGGAGCGTGCTCCACGTAGCTGGGCTCGATCATGTGAGAAACAGAGTCTCAGACCCAAAATGGGTTTTAGAATAAGAGTTTATTATCTGGTGAAAGCAAACAGCGCGCTGGATGTGGCGGAGTCCTCACTCCCCAAAAACCGCATCCCAAACACAGCGCAGGTTGGGGGTTTACCCAGTTACTTCATACATACTAATTACATCATATACATAAACATTTTACAATGTGATGCGAAATAGTCTTCAACATTATTGTGTCAGTTCCCTCCGCTCTAATTCACGTATTCCCTGATAGGGCTCAGGAAAACGAACTACTTCGGCCATAATTCAAGTATTTCCTTGACAGGAAAACAGAGCAACCAACCCGTTCTACCATAATTCACATTACCTTGATAAGGAAGAGAAACTAAACAGTTCTATCATAACTCACATTATTTTGATAAAGAGAAACGAAACAGTTCTACCATAACTCACAGCACCTCTGTAGTAACAACTTGTTCCCTTTATGGGGCTGCAATTAGCCATCTGGCTTTTCACTGACACGGATCATAATGGCATATTATCACAATCGTTAATGATAATTTAGTGCTTCGGGTCTTTGCACGGATTTCCCATTGGTGTTTTTTACACAACACACAGACAAAGCACTTGCTGAGCTGTCCCTCGCTTCCTTCTACTCGTCCGGGGCTGGGATCTCAGCCCTGTACACCCCGGGAACCCCTTGTTTCAAAGATCCCCCAGCCAGCGCTCCATTCCCGCCCCAGTTCGCCGTTTTCCCTACTATTAATTTACTTCCAACACAGCTTTTAGTGCCAGGGACGCTCAGAGCACACGCTGCTGCTTCCCAAGCACGGCAGTCAGTGAGAACCCTCCGGGCCCACCGAGCCCGACCCCCGAGCACACCCAGCCGTGCTGGGCAGCCCCTTCCAGGGCTATCCACACTGGAATTACCCTGAAATATCGCGGAGGGCGGAATTCCAGCGGCCAGGAAGTGACACGACCAGGAAATCCGGGGCTGTGGGGAGAGAAGCCGCGCCTCCTCCAGGCCCCTTCACGGTGTTCCCTTCACGGCGCTGTCCTCACCTCGCCCACCTCAGGGCCCCTCACGGTGCCTCCCTCGGGTCCCCTCACATCGCTCACCTCACGGTGCCTCCCACGGGCTCTGTCACATCGTCCCCCTCACATCGCCACCCTTCACGGCGCCTCTCTCGAGGGTCCCCTCACGGATCCTTCCTCACGGTGCTCCCCTCACCTCACCCACCTCGGGCTCTCTCACATCGTCCCCCTCATCCCGCCCACCTCACCTCGCTCCCCTCACGGCGCTCCCCTCGCCCACCTCGGGCCCTCTCACATCGTCCCCCTCGCCCACCTCGGGCCCTCTCACATCGTCCCCCTCGCCCCCCTCACGGTGCTCTCCTCAGAGCTTCCCCCTCAGCTCTCCCACCTCTTCTCCCTCACGGCGCTCCCCTCAGCGCGCCTCCCCGCCGCCTCTGTCGCGACATACGGTGACAGGAGGTGCCGACAGGCGGCGCTGCGGCCGCTCCTGCTCCCTCTCCCCACGGGCCATGGCCACGCCGGCCAAGCGGCGCGCACCCGGCG
>VXAU01005522.1:256462-282389 GCA_013399695.1 Formicarius rufipectus | reverse complement strand
GATATTTGGGGGTAGTGTTCGTGAGGGAGTTTGTTTGGGAGGGTGTTTTTTTAGGAGGGTGCTTGGGAAGGTGGTCGGGAGGATGTCTGAGGGCCATATTTTGGGGGGATGGTCTTGAGGGAGTTTGGGGGGATATTCAAGGGGGTTTGTTTGGGAGGGGAGTTTGTTTGCGAGGATGTTTGGGAAGTGTTCAGGAGGTTGTCTAGAGAATGTTCCGGGGAGTGTTCCTGAAGGGAGTTTGGGAGGGCGTTTGGGGGATGTTCAGGGGGTGTTCATGATGGCATTTGGGAGAATGTTCGGGGGTATGTTCATGACGATGTCCTGGAGGGTGCTGGGTGAGGTGAGCAGGAGGGTGCTGGAGGATGCTGGAGAGGGCACAGCGAGTGCTGTGTGGCAGTGATGGTGATGTAAAGTGTGTTCAGTTTGTTGTTGTTGAAAGTCTTTGATTTTTTTTTTAACTCTGTTTCCAAATGTTGGGATGCCTGAGGGCCTCAGTTGTGCACACCCAGCCTGTGGCATGTCTGTGTCTTCTTGGGTGTGGGATTGGGTCAGCTGGTGGGAATAGTGATCCCAGCACAGAGGGTTTACTCTGATTTCCTTTTGTCTGAGAATCATGGAATCACACAATGGTTTGGGTTGGAAGGGACCTTAAACACCATCTCATTCCCCCCCCTGCCATGGGCAGGGACACCTTCCACCAGCCCACGTTGCTCCAAGCCCCATCCAACATGGCCTGGGTCACTTCCAGGGATGGGGCAGCCACAGCTTCTCTGCCCAACCTGTGCCAGGGCCTCATGTACCTCCTGAATTCCCCTACCTCCTCCCAAGGGGGTTTGTACCTGTTTTCTACCTTATAAACAGGCCTTTAACACTGTTCTCCCAGTGGACAATAAGGACCATGACCTCACTGTGGGATTGGAGAGGGTTATGAGGATGAATTGGTGACAAAAGTAAGGCACAGTTGTTCAGAAAGTGGAATTCAAACCAGCAGTTAAAATGCAAAGTGAACTTGGATGATCTTGAACAGTGGTTCACAAAAGAATAGGTAACCTTGGCAGTCAGTACTTTTAATGCAGAATACCAGTAAAAATATTGTGTAGGCACCCAACAGTTGTTCTGGAAAGAGAAGCACTGCCCATTCTTGTTTTTCTGTGACTTGGTCTCGTCATGTGCCTGCTGAGCAGATTTCGAGAGAGGTTAATGATGGTGTGAGGATTTGAGGAAATAGCAGAAGTGTGGGTTTGGATGTAGTTATTTCAATGTCTGCAGCAATCTTCATCTTGAGCAAAGGCATTACACCCCAGACCTCAGTTTTCAGAGTTTAAGTGCCTGGTTAACATCTCTACAGTAGGAGTCTGTGTGACTACAATAAGCATAATTGTGTGAACTAGACTGAAGGAGCAAAGCATTAAAGGTAATTTAGTCTTAAGAGGTTACTTTTACAGGTGCTCTCTAAAGATCACAGAAGAAATGATAACTTTAGCAGTTGCTGAGATTACTGCAGGATGGAAATAAGTTCCATATTTGATATTTACCATTGCTTGTCTTCAAGTGTAGCTTTGTTTTTATGGAGCTTCTTGCCAAATATGTTTGATATTCTCTATTTTTCTTCTCCATAGGAAGTGAATATTGAATTTGAAGCACATTCCATATCAGACAATGACTATAATGGCATAAAGAAGTTACTGCAACAGGTACTTTCACTCCTTGTTAGCTTGGTTGATATGTCCATTGATAAATAATATCTAAAGAGTTGCACAAAGACATCAGTTCACATTCTCTGTATTGGTTTATAGTTTTGCTGTTCTTCAGCTGATGGAGATTAAACAGTTACAGCCACATGTAAATGTCTAAACCATGGGTTTAAAACTTGCCCCAATGAACTGCAGGGCTGTTCTTTCACAATGTGTTTAATCTTTCTGTCTTCATGGTGTTAACTGCTGCCCAGAACACCTTGTTCCACGTTATCAGCACCCTGGAGAATCTTTTTTTTTTTTTTTTTTTGTAAATTACAGTAAATTTTGTAAGTTAGAAAAGCAGACAAACAAGTGATGTACCTGTTCAAGCTGGGAACTCCCAGGGTTTGTTTGGCTGTTTTTGTTGTAAGCCTGTGCTCAGCAAGGGACCTTAAACCTCATCCAGGGCCACCCCCTTCCATGGGCAGGGACACCTTCCACTGTCCAGGATGCTCCAAGTCCCATCCAGCCTGGCCCTGGACACTTCCAGGGATGGGGCAGCCACAGCTTCCGGATCACACCAAACTCCAGAGGGTACTAGGTGTGCAAATACCAGTGTGTGGAGGGTCCAGGAGAAAGCACTTCAGGAAGCTGGTTTTTAGTCTTTACAGTATTACACTGAAGGAAATTAAATAAAAACCATCACTGTAAAGAAATTAAAAATGGAACAGAGTGCTCCATAACAACTTAGAGACATTACTGACTTTATTTTCTAACAAGTAGCCCATGAGATACCAGCAGTGCCTAAAACTTAAGATTTGTTTCCTGTTTTCCAGTTGTTTTTAAAAGCTCCTGTTAACACTGCTGACTTAACTGATATATTAATACAACAGAACCATATTGGAAGTATTATCAAGGTAAGACAGAATTTATGTTTGTAAATGAAGTATAATACTTTTTATGGTGAAGTGACATAACTTCTCTATTTCAGAAGAGGATGCTGTCTGTATCTTATTTGTATCTACCTTTTTTCCTTTGAGAATAATTCTGTGGGAACTGAAATTTTCCATGCCTTCTTTCAAGCAGATAATGAATTTGATTTATTAAATTGGTTTCTTTTTACATGTGGAAGTCTCTTCGCTCTCTGAATTTAGTTGTAGTAGAGTAGTGGTGCTGAAAATGCTGTAGGGAAGTTTGTTACCCTCTCCATAAGATTCTCCTGCCTTCTCAAAAGGTACAGAGATGGAGACCAGAAATCCCCTCTGTGCAGGTTCTTTTTGGGCAGAGTTCTTTGGGCACTGGAAGGGATCCCCAAAAGTTCTGCTGGTTAAGGAAGCTGCCCAGTACTGTGCAGTGTTCAAGATATCATGGCCACATTGCTTCCCAACCCAAACAAGCTGCCCCCAAGGCACAGCTGTGCTGTTGTACCGTTGCTATACGTGCACTTTTTGTCCTCTGCCAACAGTTTTTCCATCCAGGTTTAATATGATCCTTTTATTCCAGCTGCATGACCCCCAATTCTTTCCCCAGAGTTTTTACTGGGGAGTTTTGTTGAGCTCTTTGTCCCACTCTTTATCAAAGGTTTATTGCTCTGCAGTTTTTAAGACATTGCAGGTTTACTTCCCTGCTTTAGAAACTGAAGAAAATTGCTTTTGCTTAAGATATTGCCATCCCTTGGACTGAGCTGCTCCTTATTAAATGTGAGCTATCAAATTTTAGTGCCTTTCCAAAGCCCCTGCTGCAGAAGATGCATGACCTAGCTCTATATAAAGCTGGCTCTGAGCACACCAGGATGTTCAGTGAAACAGCACCAGAATTGGCAGTTTGTGTTTGTAGAGATCACCTGGATGGTTGTCATCTGCTGAGCATCTGCTGGGAAGACAAACAGGTTTTGCTGATGAGTGGAAATAGTGTCAGTCTGAGCTGTTGCTTTTTCTTCCCTTCAATAGCAAGCAGAAGTCCAGGAGGACAGTAGTGATGATGATGAAGATGATGATGAAGTCTTTGGTTTTATAAGCTGCCTAAACTTAACGGAAAGGAAGGTTGGTATTCCTCCTTCACATCTAGCCAGGGATAAACGAGGCTACCTTTTGTGCCCTGTGCAACAAGCCTGGACAGCTGGATCAGGAATTGCAGTATGGAAGACCACACTTGTAAAGGCTGCACATCACTTAGCTTTGCTTTGGAATCTGGTGCCTTGCTGAAGGTCAGACATAAAGCAGAGATTTAAAACTAGATCTAGTAATTCCAGGGTAGCTGAGCTGTCAGTCTCTTGTGTTCCTCCACCTTGATGTCCCTCAGTTGGGAGTTCTGCTGTGGGGTGCTCTGGTGTTCCCAGCCTTCGTTTGCCCTCAGCTCCAGGGCTGGTGAGTGACTCCAGAGAGGTTGCTTAGAGCTGCAGGGGCTGCTCCAGGGAATTGCCACACGGCCTTCAGGAAATCCCCTTGAAGTTGCTAATCAAGGTTTTCTTGTGTCAATAGTTGTTGTACAACAAGGTAAAGAAAACACCCCTTTTGATTGCAGGGCACACAGTGTGCAGAGCAAATCAAAGAGCTGGTTCTGAGTCGCTGTGAGAAGAGCTGTGACCAGCATGTGGTTGAACAACTGAGTAAACTCCTGAGTGACAGCACAAAGCCTGTGGGTCTCATACTGAGTGAGAGATTCATCAATGTCCCACCCCAGATTGCTCTGCCCATGCACCAGCAGCTTCAGTAAGTTTTGAGGGGTTTTTTATTGCATGATATTCAGTGGTGCTTCAGATTTTTTCAGAAATCTTATGTATATAAAGCTCTGTTTAGACAGTTGGTGCTATATATACAAGTAAGACATGAACAGAAAAAATTGCTTCTATCTCATAAAAGGTCTTTAGATAATTTTTAAATTTGTTTTATATCTTTGGGCTTTTCAAAACCTTTATACTTCAAAATAGAGAATACAGTTTAAGAATATATGCTGTTCCACTACAGAAATAGCTGTGTAGTTTATATTTAGCTGTGCTTAGTTAATCTTTGTGTTGCAGATTATTTTCATATTGATCTGGGAAAATTTAAAAATGACAAGCTTTTATAGGATGCTGATAAGGAGCAACTTGGGTGTTTCTGCTCATGTGTTAGTGCCTGGCTCTGGAATGGAAGATTTGGATCGAGGGACAGGCTCATTTAAGCAATAAAACAGACCTTTAAGGATTTATGGGATTTGTAAGGGAGGGTTGGGCAGGAAAGTTTTTAGAGAAAGAAATGAGGTACTTGAAGGCTTAACTTTGAGGTCACAACACTTGTCACAGCTCAAATTCAGATCTCAGCCTCCTTCTCCTAAAAGTTCTGGAGTGTTGCAGTGACAACCTGTTTAACACAAGAGTGGGCAAGTGTATCATCTGTGCCTTCAGTTACAATTCCTCATGGAATGATACTGTGATGTGTTTTGAAGGAGAGTTGCACTTAGAATCACTGCACAGACCCTACCATGAACAAGATTCTGGGAAAAAGTGGTTATCTTGGGAGGTGTGGAATGGTCACAACATTTTTATTGTTTTAAAGTGCAAATACTATGTTCATGTACCAGAAATGCACGTGCAAATTGGATTTCTGAGGCACTCCTCAAGGAACAGGCTGCAACATGGATATCCTTTCTATGCTAATACATTACAAGGTTTATTATATGCTTGTGTAGGATTTGAGCTATGTATGTAAACATATTTTTAAATGTGTAAACATTTATTTATCTTTAGGAAAGAGCTGACTGAGGCACAGAGAACAAACAAACCTTGTGGGAAGTGCCACTATTATCTTCTTATCAGCAAGACCTTTACAGAAGCCACAAAGAGCAGTTCTAAGAGGAGGGAAGGGAGAAATCAGCAGAAGGAGGAATTGATGTTTGCAAATGCAGAGGAAGAATTCTTTCATGAGGTAACACACGTGATACTTTGAATTTAAAATGTTAGTTTTTCTTTACATATCAGCAAAAAAAAAAAAAAAAAGTGTTTTACCATAATTTTGAGGGGAGCTTTTAACAAGGCATGATCACAACTCTTTTCAAATAAACCCAGTGTTTTCTGGAGTAGTGTTGAGAGATGAGCAATCAAACTGATTTTGTGTATCAATTTATCTGTTTTCTCCTGGTTACCTGTTACTTTTAAAAAATACTCAGGATAACTGAAGATCCAAACAAGTAGCTGTCATTTCTCTTTTTTGTCTCTGTTCTACTCAGGGCAAGTATAATAATAAAAAGTGCTAAAATGCTGAGATGAAAATATTACTTCCTATTTCCTAAGGCAAGCTGCCCACACAGTTCTGGTCCCAAGCCAAATCAGGTGAGGGGAAGATGCAGGAAATTAAATTAAAAATGTACTGTGAAATGCAAAGAATTTTTCACTGTTCTTTTTTTTTCATTTGTAAAAGCACCATTCTACAGTGTTACTGCTTTGTCAAGAGACCGTTATTTTTCATTTCTGGCTGTACTTGCACATGCACCATGTTATTGGACACACTTCCTGTGTGTGATCATTCATGACTCTCTGTTGGAGGCTGTGCTAGGACTGTAGTTTTATTTATTGGAAGAGGAGAAAATGTCAGTGAGGGAATTCATTGTTAGATACGGGGGAATGTTACAGCTTCAATGCGGTAACAAGTTGGGAATTTTCTTTTTTGTGTTCCTGCCACAGCAGCTGAACCTGAGCTCTGTGCAAACAAAATGTGAAGCTGACAGGGAGCAAGCAGCCTGGGATTCCCATGTGTCTGGGTGTCACATTCCAGAAGGGCTGTTTTGTGTTTCTCTCTGCTTTGTTATTTTGACTGGCATTTTAAAGGCTAATTGTGGCCTTTCAACTAAATTGCAATCATTTGCAGCTCAAGTGGGGAGACTCAAACTGAATATGCTTTTCTTTTTTTAACAGTATTTCCAGTGTTTTTTCAGAAAAAAAATCATTTTAAACATTCTGGAGGGTGTTAGATGAAGTGGGTCTCTGCACTTAATAATGTGTATGTGTTAAATGACTGTTGGAGTGTATATCCTCCCTGATCACACAGAAGGTTAATTAGATTGCCATAAAATAGCATTAAATGTGGTGAGGCTGACCCTTGCCGCCATATAAGACAGGGAGAAGCCTTTTTGCAGTTGGCAGTTCTTGTGCTTTATTCTGCTCCTTCAAATTATAACCAGAAAATCTCTTATAACCAGACGTGGAATTGATGAAAGGTTTAGAGTTTCCATTGCTCAAATTGTTCTTGAGCAAAGCCCCTCGTTTAATGTGGTGGTGCTTCCAAAATTAAATTTACAGCCTTGATATACTCTTAATGACAGTAAACCTAAAAGGAGACTGGATTTTAACTCTCCCTGCAGAGGGAAGTGGTGAGTTAGGTTTTTCTACAAAAAGGTTCAGCTCTTACTTCTCAGTCTGACTTGTGGAAGAACTAGAAAGGCTTGTTAGCTACATTTTCCTTATCCATCATGTGTTTGGTCTAGGAAAGCTAATAAAAAGGGACTTTGTATGCAGTCTGTGTATCCCTGAAAAAGAATAATACACATTATAGACACCTATTTGGAGAAGCATAAATATGTCTGCCAGTGGCTCCAGCCATCTAGAGCCTTTCCAAGAGCTTTTTGGATTCATACTGGTGCCCATCCCCTTAGTGTTTGATTTCTGCTGGCAGTGTGAAAGAGGCATTACTGTTCATGTCCTTGCAGATATGTTCGTATTTAGGACTCTGAGCATTTGAAGAGCAGGCCATGAAAGCAGAGCCTCCTCACAGCCTCAGGCCTTCCAGGCATTGCCCACACCAACCCATCATCTTTAATGCAGGCTCAGTTCCATCTGCCCTCTCTCACTGCCCCTGTGGTCTGGGTTTGGGCTGATGCTCAGAATGACAGTGGTTTTGCTCTTGTTCCAGGGCTGAAGGTCTATTAAGACCCTGATTTTCCTGTCCAAGATACCTGCTCGTTGCACAATAGCTTCTAAGGGTTGGCCCTCTTTAGTGTTATCATGGGGAAGGAGTTACTGCCTTAAAACCACCTGAAATGAGGGCACATTGAGGTTTTTTTTGTCCTCCCTGTTAGGTTGTTTTTCTGATCCCAAACTATAGTGGTAGCAGTCATTTTAGACTTTCATGTGAATTATATGATAAAAAGCAGATAGTTCAAAACACTTACTAGTGGAGTTTTTTGTAGCTCTTTATGGTGGACCTTTCGAGATGGGAGAAAACTTCGTAATAACCATGGCCATAAGAGGGTCATTATTTTTCCTTTGTCTAGATGATGTATTATCTTCATGCTGCTTAAAAATTTGAACCTGAATGCTTTTATTTCTGTGGTTCAGAAAGCCCTTCTGAAGTTCAACTACTCTGTGCAAGAGGAGAGCGACAGCTGCTTGGGCGGCAGATGGTCCTTTGATGATGTACCAATGAAGCCTTGGAGGACTGTCATGGTGGTTCCAGCTGATGGAATTCATGGCATTATGGAGAAGCTCAAAGACTACCTCTCACTCTGAACTCCCCTGCAAACACCAGGTTTTTATAAGGCAGCCCTGCAGAATTAGGATTTCACAGTATTTTCAGGAGACCTGCTGTTTGTTTAATGGTTTTGTGCCTCCTCTGTGCAACTGAAAATAACCATCAAATGAGTATTTTTAAATATTAATTAATTTAAGTATCTGCTTTGGTATCATGGTCAATCAGTCAATAAAATCCCAGTGTCAAAAGAAAACTTGAAGATCTGCTCTGTGTATTTTTAACCAAAACTAAATCATGTTTGTGTCATGAAATAATGGGTGCAACTCCTTTTGTTGAGAAAAGTGCTTTTTCTTTATGTTTGTTCTGTTAAATACATTTATGTCAAAAGTTTGAAGTAGTTACATGGGTGAAGGTGGAGATATACTTTTGCATATATTGCTTTCATTTATATTTGCCCAATATGAGATAGTCTAAAATCACTGAATGACACATCTCTGTTCAGTGGGAGTTTCAGTGGGAAATTCCTCATTTTCTTTGTTGTCACTGGTAGTTTTTTGTTCCTCCTTCGTGGCTAAAACAGGTGTCAACTGGTTGATCACTTCCTGCAGAATATCCTTGCTTTCACTAGGAGGAAGATTGCTAAAATAATACTGAGGCACCAGCTCTGCATATCTGGGGAGGAAATGAGACAAAACAGTATTATTCTTCAGTTGATTCTTGAAATGTTTGAGTAACTGTTTCCACTCATATGCAACAGATGATGCATAACAGCTACAAAGTTGGTATTTCAACCCAGAATCCAAACTGTCTGCAAGAAACCAAAATTCTTGTAGTAGTATTTTGTGCTTTCAGTAAACTTGCACTTAATGTACTCAGTCTGCTCTTGAGGTGGTTGTTGTTCAGTCCCCAATGCTGCAGATGGCATTAAATAGTAATTTTCCTGGTTTGGAACAGATTGGTTCAATAACATTATGAAAAAGGCTCTCCTATAAACATGGGAAAGGGAAGAAATAGGACAGTGAAGTACAGATTCTTGGTGTAAAGAGATTTTTGCAGCAGAAAGACTGTAGTCTCTTTAATCCATAAACATTTGGTACAGGATGATTCAGCTGCCTGGGTACAGAAAACATGTTGAGAAAAAGATCTGCTGGAAAATAGGTTTTCAGGGAACAAAGACATTTGCATCTGGATTAATGTGAGTACGCTGCTCTGTTAACTCTTTAATACTTCTGTGTCTTTTACTTTGTAAGAAACTTGTACAACTTCTAAGGTGTTTTTTAAGTAGTTACAGGGGCAGATGTTGAGACTCGGTTCAGAAGCTGAACAGATCAGCACACCTTAGGAACGGGGAAGGCTGACTGAAGACATGTTTTGTTCTGTACAAAAGGAGTGGTGAGGGTGTGAGATCACAGCTCTTGCCTTGTGTAATCCTTCTGAGCTCTAATGCAGGGAGAGTTCAGAAGGAAAAAGGAAGGCATCAAGCAAAGACACACAGTGACAGAACAACACTGCCAACAAAGACAAACCATTTATCCCACATACTCTGACTGGACGCTATAACAAGTGAAAAGCAGCAATTCCTCTGTCTTCAGTGATGCAACTCCTCTTGCTTGACTAGGTATGAAGATCATCCTTTTCTCTTATGTCTCTTACTGGTTTATTGGTTTTTATCCCCACAGAGTGGTGATGTTGTGGTAGAGGTAGGAGGGAAGATGCAATTTTGTCATTGTTAACTTACAGATCAGGGGTTATCTCGGAGACGACTCTGATGGAATTGTCTTCTGAGATACTAAACTCATGGAATAACACCCACTCAGGAATCCTTCTGGTCTTATGATAGGATGAGGAAGGATGGAGCTGGGCCACTTGTCTGTGTGTCAGCATTAAGTAGTTCCCTGAGCCATCCACATCACGAGCAATCTAAAAGAAATAATGCAGAGAGTTATCCATTACTTCATGGATCAGTGTTTGCCTGTTATATTAAAACCAGAAATTAACCTTGCCTTCAGACACTCCCAACTGGAGAGGCTAAACCTCTTCCCAAATTTGTGTGGGAAAGCTGGGCACTGGATACCATGAAATGAGGCTTCAGGAAGGGTTGATCTGTGTATTTGAAAGGAAACTGCAACAAATGACGGCAGGCGTGTACATAAGTACCTGAACTTGGCTTTAAAGGATCTGGGGGGAAACATATATTCTTAAATAGATATTCTATAACATACATACTCTTAACAGACTTTAAAATACAGTGTGTGGCAGGACACTTGAAATAGTGTGGTTTGGAGGGGTCCTTCTTGTGTTGAGATGGAGCACAGTGATGTGAAGGAAAGAGGGTGTTTTAAGTGGGAATAAATTAACCTCTTGTTTATGTTTACAATTACAGTAAAAGTACCTTACTAGGCTGAGATGAAGCAAGCTGTGTATTATGTACACCTAAATATATTCAAGTCAGTTCTCTATATCCAGGGCATTTTCAGAGAAACACCTTCGAAAAGGAAATAATGGCTATAAGAATATTGCAGGTTAGAAGAGTTTTTTGAGGCAAAAGAGTTCTTTGAGCGAAAGTCATATTGACAGTTTTCTTACTGCTTATTTCTTGTTCTGTGATAGCTAAACCCAAGGGAAAAGGCTGGAATGGGCAAAAGTGTTTGATACACCATGATAAAAAATGGCTTTTATCCTTTTTGGTGGCCAAGAGTACTCAGAAAGCATTCTATATAATTTACCAATGCAGCAAGATGAAACCACAGGATTTTTCCTTACATGCATGAAGTAACCAGATAAGAGAGCTTTCTTGATGCTCAGAGCATTTTCTCTTGCTCCAAAGTGTGGTTCTGAGATGGGCAGCTCGATGCGCCTCAGAATGTCCAGCAGCTCGGCTCGGATGATTGTTGCCATTCTCAGAGCAGCACAGCTCAGGAAACAATCACAACACCATTTCTCAGTGCTGCAGGCTGGGGAGGGGAAAAACAAAGTATTTTTGATAGCTACAAGCCACAGAGACCCTGCTCTGAAATGCTCTCCCTGGTGCAATGGGTTCAGAACATTTTGGAGGAAATCTGTCCAGAATTCTGGTAATGAGACACTCAAATGGCTGAGGCTCACTGGTGTTACTTGTGAAGTTAGTGGGCAATGCTTGATGTCCTCACTTAGTTTTACAGAACTTCAGCTATTTCTGAATAAACTCCCTTCTTTGGTCTGTTAAAAGTAAGAGCTTCCAGGACAGTTAGGAGCAACTCTGTTTTTCAGGCCCTCTGGATTCAGGCCAGGATATGGAACCGAAATCACACCTGTGGTGCTGGTCCTGCATTGTGGAAAAGGACTGGTGCTCCAGGACTTCCCTTCAGCATCCCACATGACTGAACAGGGAACAATCCTCCTTTCCTGTCAGGAGGTTTTCCTTGGAGTGTGCAAATTTATCACTCCACTATCCAAGTACTAGACTCATTTAATGACCCAGAGCAAGATGTCTGAGCAAAGGAGAATGCTGTGAAGACCTGCTGCTGCTCTGCAGTCCCCTGGCTTTTATCTGGTGTTCTGTAAACGGACTTTACTGCTTTTCACTTTTCTCCTAGCTTTTCTTTCAGCTGACAGCTATGAAAAAAGCATCAGAATTGGGTGTCAAGGCCCTCCTGAACTGTGTTTGTCCTTTCACATCTTAAACCTGAGTTTGGGATTTTATAGAGGGAACCATCATTCTGGTTAGGCACAGTATCACTTCAAACAACAACTGGAATAGTGCTTAGGGATCTTTGTTGGATGAGGGATGCTGTCCTAGGTAATTTTCATTCACTTAATGAATTAATATTCATAAAATACTGAATATATAACTTAGAAACTAATACTCATTAGCAATAGCCACTCTCATAGGTTTCTCCCTGCAAATCAGCAGTTCTGGAAGGAATCATTCAGAAAGTGGTTCTGAGGTCACAGCAGCTGATCAGATTTTGAGTTTGTTTTTTTCCCAATTGGTTGCAATGTGCTTCAGTTTTGGTGTGAGCACACCCACCTTGGGCTGTGGAGCTGGCACTGGCTTCCTTGTAGGCATTGAAGATGTTGATGAGAGTAAAGTGGTCTCCTGCAGGGTGAGAGAACCTTCTCCAGCAGGCCAGAGCCATCTCCTCTGTCCCAGGAGGAGCTTCTAAGAAGCAAGTGGGAGCTTAGAAAAAAATCAACACAGTGGTTATGTTAGTTTTTTCCTTCCTCAGTTTCTTTTCATGTCCAGCTGCTGAATAGCTGAATCTGCTTGTTCACAGAGGGTTTATCTGTGTGGATTCCTTTTAGTCTAGTGTGCTCTAAACATGCAGGAAGGTGAGCAGGTCTCTCCTAGAATGATGCCATAAATGCCTCATGATGGCACGGTCCAATTTAGCCAGAAACGAAGCATATGGTTTATTTAATACAGGAAACCCCCTAAATCTGTGGATGTAATCCTTTAATTTGTCCCTAGATTATGCAATTTGTGCTTTCCAGTCAGTTTTACTTCTGTTATGTCTTTGGAGGTGGTTCAGCTTTTTTAAAACTAAACTGTGCCTGTGCTCAATCATTTATGTTTGCTATATGTACTTAAAAAATCTATCACAAGTTTAGGCCCATTGTTACAATCAACCCAGCCCGGGTTTAAAGTTGTCCTTTAAGGAGAACAATTAATGCAGCTTGACATCCTGTGGATTCATGTCCTTCCTACCTCAGACTCCAGGGTTATGTTAGTTTTATAAAATATTTGAAGTAGAGAGACAAATTCTTAAAGTAATTCCTTGTAGGTCAACAGCTCAGTATTTTTTATAACCAGAACTTCCCCTTTTTTGTTGCTTCAATCTGTAACAAGTGTAGATCAATATGAGATGAGAAGGTTGATTTTGAGGGGATGTTTCTGACAGCAGGCTGGAAACTTCTGGGCAGAGGAAGCACGGAAAGGGAATGCTACTTATGGAGTCATTACTTAGGTTTTGTTGCACACCAAGACAAGACTTAAACAGACAGAGATGTTAATGTGTTTGCAGTAAGCAGGATGAGAATGCCAGTTTGGATTTGGCAGGTGGCACAAGCCATGCAGTAGGAACATGATTTCTGGTACCTGTTAGCATGGCTGCAATGGTGAGCATTTCATCCACACACTCAAATTCACATGAAGCCAGAAGGCACTTGGACAGCTGTGGGTCCAGGGGAAATTCTGACATAATAATTCCAAATTCAGAAAGGTTCCCATTGTTATCCAGGGCTGCCAGATAATCCAGATCTTCCAAAGCCTGCATCAAGCTTTCAGGAGCTGAGAAAGAGGACAGAGAATTCAAGTTCTTGAGAATGGCTCCCCTTGAAATGAATGTCTGAACTCGCAGTGTCATATTTCAGCTGTGTATTTCTTCTGTGAAAATGAGAGAAGTCAATTTTTTTTATCTGACAGTAAGAAGGAAAAGTAATGCATGAATGGAAGGCTGAGAACATTCTGGAGGAAGTAAATAAGAGGTAACACAGAGCTGCAAATAACTTTGTTCATAATTTTTATGTCTTGAGCAGTTTTTGTCAGAAGCCCAGACGAAAAGCTGAATAATATATTGCCCCCAGACTGTGTCAAAACTCCTTCCCCTATTGGGAGCCTCCAGGTACTACTTTGTGGTTTTCTTTGCTCTTTTTAAAGCAGAGTGGTCACATTTGAGGGGTGCTGAGAGGTTGAACTGCTCTAGGAAAGAGCTTTTTAACCAAAATACAGCCAATTACAGAAGTTGTAACTATTGTTTTTACAGATATTTGGAGTTCTCTTTCTTGCCTTTTATTAATTATTGTATCTTTTTCCATTGTTTCTTGTGATGTCAGAAAAAATGGGAATGTGGTAAAAGAAAATGTCTCCTTAGCAATTGGCTGTGCTTTCTCACGCCACAAAATTAAATGTTCAATTTTCTCTTATTGGAGGTTATAACTTCCTTACAACATCCATAGGTAGAAGGGAGAGCAGTGAGGTGAAAAAAGTAATNATATAGTAAAATTATTATATGCACTATATTATTATATATTATTACAGGGTTGTTAATGAAATTGTATTATTATATATTATTATAGGATTGTTATAGGGATAATATAAATATAGGAATATGTCCAGAAAATATGGCAGGAAAATGTGCTGGAAGGACAGAACTGAGCAAATAAATACTTAAACTGAGAACTTGAGCAGGTTTGTAGGAAATCTGATGATGACAAAGGCAGGTCGCTTTAGCCAGACAAGCAAAAAGGCTTTATGTTCATGGTGGCTGCAGTTCTGGGGCTGGAGAGGGAACCTGAAGGCTGAGTAGAAGTTGCCAAGCCTGTGATGCCTTAAGATGTTTAAAATTTGTAGCATACTAATTTTTAATATAGCTGCATAGTTTCTAAGACTTTAAAATTGCAGTTAACAGTTACTAAGCCCCTTCGTATCGAATTCTTGAAATTATTCAAATTTTGTTTGATATTCTTTTCAGGGGAAAAATATTTTAGCAAAGACATCCCATTTGGGACACAGAAGGACATTACAAGGTATCACTGTAGTCAAAGCAGAAGGCCCAGAAGAAACCTTGGAGAAGCTCCAAAGGAGGCAGCTGATGTGACAATGATGGTGGTGAGAAGGAAGGGGTCTTGAGACCTCTGATTCAGCTCACGGGAGGGCACGCCAAGGGGCAGACTTGAGAGAGTTTCTGGGGTCAGAATATTCTCAGGTGGGATGTATCTGTTAGATATGATAATTAACTAGTGCTATAAATTTGTAGGAGCCTTATGCTGTACCCTGCACTTAGGTATTTATTGCACCTGAAAGCACTTTTAAAGACCTGCACTCTATTTTATCTCTACTACTATTGTCTCAAAAGTTTTCTCTTTCATTTTAGGCATCATCTACACTCCAAAAAAATAGTTGCTAGAGCATGAAAGACATTGGTGGAAATTTGGAAGCTCTTGAAGTGTGAAGGGTCTTTCCTCCCAGCCCTTTTCAGAGGTAGGTTTCTACCCCAGGTCTTACTGCAATGTCAGTAGCCGTGTGGGTGCCACTGCATTTATATCCACAACTGCTCTCTGGCCATTGCAGCAACTCTCTCCTTATTCCAGTTTCAGGAACTGTTGGATTTTTGCTCTGTGCTATGGATAAGAATTCTAGTTCCCTTGAAGGTGGTGGCAAAGCTTCCCCTACAACAGAACTTGGCCTCATCCCCAGCCCTTGGAAGTTGATGAGTGCCCTGGCACTTTGGCAGCCTGCTGTGGGCTGCTGTCAGTTTGGATATCAATCAGAAAATCCCCTCTAAATAAAACAACCAAGCCCCAAGCACAGCTGCCCACACAGGCAGGGGGTGTCTTTGGAGTGGAGTCTTTCATAGGTGAGGAGAAATAATTTCTTGTCTTCATTAGGAGTGGCCACTTCTGATCACCAAGGTTAAAAGCAAAGCGAGGCTGTAATGAGCTGGGAAGTCCCATTTAGCCACAACACCACAACTGCAACATCTTGAGAGGAGCTTTTTTACTCATTGGCAGTGAAGTGTTAGTTAATTGCCAGCTCTCTCTAATTAAAAGGAATGAGGAGGGGAAAAAAAGTAAAATGGGAGGCAAAAAAGCACCTGTTGTTTTTAACCCTTTTATGTTACCAACGTCTGAAGGGAAAAAATAATTTATTATTTCCCCTTACATGAGTTTTTCTGCCAGTGTTGTGACTTAACTATGAAACACCCCATTTTCAGGCAAATTCTTACAGGTGTCTTTAAATTCCTGTTAAAACTGTGGACCTGCTTCCTTTCACTCCTGGAGTTCCCACCTCTGCCTGTACAACATGAGGACTTTCTGTCAAGAGAGAGCATTTATTATCAGATATAGGAAGTTTAATGGGGTAAAAGATGAGCCCTTGGAAAAGCTAAAGCATCTGACAAGAAAATACTTAGGAATTTGAAGGAAATTAAAAGGTAGTGATGACTAAGAGCCAGTGACAGGAAATAAATATCAGTGACTGAAAATACAGGGTGAGTAAAATGGTCATTCAGATACACAGTAATTGCTAGGAAATCATGGAAAGCTAATTTCCAGGAATCAACAAAGTAGTTAGTGCTAGAACTTACAAAATATATGGTTATATGGCAGCCAATTTCAATCCCCTGATAGCATCAGTAATTTGCATTTTTATGCCCTAGAGTTACTTGTCTTGAGATTTATAAGCACAAATTACTTCCCTGTCTTGCTATGAGTGTTCTGAAAATAGAAAAAGAAGACTCCTGAAGTTTTACTGCTCTACAAAGGACAAGATAGAAAAGGATTAGAGCAGGTGGAGGAACAGTAAAAAATCAAAAATATAGAGGAGAGCTTTCAGATGTGGGTGTGCATTTTGAGGCATAAAATCAATAGAAAGTCAGTGTTAGAACAGCAAGTACTCATTGGGGAGTTTCTTATGGTGTGATCCTATCTAAATAAAACCTGTGACAAACCAAAACTAGTGGAGGTTCTTAGAAATGGGAAACTCTTCTTAAAGAACAGAAATGTGTGTTGTCTTATAATGATTTCTAGCAAGTGTCATTATTTTTAGGGTTTTATGCCAAACCAGCCACTGCAGCCATCGGGGTGAACCACAAGGTTTGTGAGTCCACTGCTGCTTTCAAAGCCGAGTTCAAAAGAAGCTCTCAACATGTGTCCTGTGCTTTCAGCAACAAACTCTCACATCCCTGGAATTTTAAAAGGTATTTCCTGATCCGGTATTTTCTTCCCCTTTTCTATGTTCTTTGGCTGCTCCAGTGTGGGTTGCTCTGGGCTTGTTTCAGGAAATCTGATCAGTTTTATAGAGGTACAGATCCTGCTCTTGATCATTCTTATCCTTAGTAAAACAAATATATAACTGAATGTTACTGTTAGCACTGAAATAGTTTATCTGAGGGTCTCAAGCTACTTAAAGTTATATTCTTTGTCTCAGTTTTTTGTAACTTTGACATGAACAGATCAAATCATGTCTCTAAAGGTAGCTGCACCTGTCATCTTTTCAGTATCACATCCCACCTGGCTGAAATTAAGGGCTCAAGGCGTGCTCAAATACTAAAGTCAAAGTTCCATGGTAAGTGAATACTGGAGGTAGAAAACTTAAATGTCATGATTTTTAATAGTTTAATAGCTATATTGTGCACATCTGGAGGATCCACAGCCCCCATGTTCTGGTCTCCTACCCTGTGCAAGTGTTGAGTGAGTAAAATATCTTTCTCCTGGTTGTTTTTTCTTTCCAT
Source organism: Formicarius rufipectus (assembly GCA_013399695.1). Taxonomy (NCBI): domain Eukaryota; kingdom Metazoa; phylum Chordata; class Aves; order Passeriformes; family Formicariidae; genus Formicarius; species Formicarius rufipectus. Next base: position 265,058 of record VXAU01005522.1, on the reverse strand, counting down.
GGCAATGGCTGTGGCAGACTTGGAGCTGACAGGACTGTTGGGTGCAGAGGTGTTGTCTGTGAAGAGCTGACTCACTGCCTGGCAGAGCACACATTCCCCAGCCCCTCTGGGACTCAGCAGCAGGCAGGACTGCCAAGGAAATTCCTGCAGGGAGAGCAGTGCTGGGGAATGGGCTGCTACTGTTTTCTCACACTGCTTCTTGCAGAGCAAACTGAAGATATGGAGAAGCACAGTGCCAAGTTTTCCTCAAGTCATGCCAAGGTTTTTCTCTTCTCCAAGCACAAGCTGCTGTGTGCAGATTCCACCCTGATTCTCTTTTTTAGCCCTGTAACTGAGGTAGGATTTTTCATTAGTCTGAAGCCACCAGCTCTGTAACTATTCATTTGAAATTATAGTTGATCATGAGAAACTGCTTTTCCAAACTCCTCCTTTGCAATCCTTCCATTCCCCCTTATGCTGCTTCATCACTCCCTCAGTCGGGCTGGTCACAATCCCTGCTGTGCTTTTCTGCCACAGCCTGCCCTGCATTTTCCTGCCCAAATACTCTGGATAAGATCTGCACACCAGGGGCAGAACTGACTGTTAGTGACATGTGCTTTCTGTCTACTCTGTGCCTCCCTCTGAGCACCGACATGACTGTGCAACATGTATAGCCACCAAGAGGATAATTTAAATATTATATAACATTACTGGCTTACTCCTTATTTTTCATCTTGGACTCACAGACTGGTTTGGGTTGGAGGGACCTTAAAGACCCTCCAGTTCCACCCCCTGTCATGGACAGCCTTCCACTAGCCCATGTTGCTCCAACCTGGCCTTGGACACTTCCAGGGATGGAGCAGCCACAGCTCCTCTGGGCAGCCTTTGGGATGCCCTTTGTGATTCCATGTCTAAGGAATTGGCTCCTTCCAGTGGGGTTTGTTCCCAGTTACTGGGCTGACTTACTGGCCCCCTGTTCCTGGAACCTCCAGTGCCATGGATATGGGACTGCTGCTGAGGGACAGGCTGCCCTTCCTGGGTTTGTGTGCTGTCTGCTCCTTACCTCTCCCACTGCCTTTTATCCTTTCCCACTGATTTGTGCAGCACAGAACATGAACTGCATGGTCATGTCTATGGTGTCAGAAAGCTTTTCATTAGGAGTCATATAACACTACTTAACTGATGAGATTCTGCAATTAAACCATCAAAGAATTAACAAGTAAACAGATAATAAATCTGCCATGCAGTTGTCTCTGTTGAGCAGAGCTTATGTAGTACATTGAGTTCCTGTCTTTGACAGTCTGTTTCTAATGAAAAAATAAGCAAACATTTTTTTTTTCCTGGAACAATTTGAAATCACACACATTTATCTAACTCTCATTATTATGGATTTTCTAGAAACACATTCTCCGTGGAGTTGTAACAGCACAGCTCTCACATTTCATGGTATCCATGACTATCAACAAATACTTTATTCTGAAAATTGCTTATGGTGATTCTGAATGAATGCAAACTGCTTTCACCTTGATTTCTTACAGAAATTTTACACAGCTTTATCTTTACCCTGATTTCCATAGTTTAGATAAGCATTTTCTGGTGATTTACAGAAATACATAACATTGCTGCAATCTGTGGGGCTGGAATTCTTTTGTCCCATGAAAAAACACGGTGAAGATCTACCTGATTAGCTGATGAAAATGTAAACACCCCCCTGTTACAGTGGCACAGGAATTCCAGTAATGCACTTCAGGGCTGCAGTGCCAGATACATTTTCCTATGGCTCATGAATCCTAAAAAGGGTGACAAGCTGCATTTGCTGCTCTGGATTATGGCCTGAATTAAATGCAGCAGCTGTAAGCCTGACATGTTTGTTGCTTTCATAATGCAGTAAAGAGGCAGAGTTAATCCAGGCTTTTATTTTAACTCAAAGAGCAGCAGAGAAAAAAAAAAAAAAGCAAAAACAAAACAAAAACAAAAAAAAACCAACCAAAAAAAACCACCTTTGCACATTGTTGCTGAGAAGAAATCAAATGTTTTACTGATGTCAGTTTTGTTTCTTACCTGCTCAATGTTCTCTATTTCATGTGCAGGAAATGGACTGTGAAATACTTGGAATTCTTGCTATGAATTTCAGTGGACTTCTGATTAGTTTGTTCACCAGTTCCTGCCCTAACCTTACTCTGTCATCTCAGTGACATTTTGATTAGGAGAAATTCAGGATGGGTTAAAAAACCCAGAGCCTTCACCTCTTTCTATTGCAAAGGCAAGGTGAGAATATTGTTTGGATAGAAAGGGCGCAGAGGAAAGCCTGTGTCAAGTGGGAGATGCTGCAGTGTCTTTATTCCTGTTGCTCAAAGGGAAATCAAGTCCAAGGAGAGGAAGAGACATGGAATAGCAATAGTCAAACCCAAGGAGGTTGAAATTACGTGATCTTTAAGGTGTCTTCCAACCCAAACCATTCTGGGATTGTATGAAAGACTCCTGCATAAGAGAGGACACTTTCCATCTCTGAGAGCTCTTTTTGCCTCCTCTGCAACACTGTCCTGCAGTACCTAACCCAGAGAAGGTGTAACACCTATTTGACCTTACAATAAGCAATAAATCCCCTCAGGCCTCCCTTTCAACTGGGTACCAGTGGTATTTGGAGCTGGGCAGTAGGGACTCCATGGTGTGGTTTCAGATGCAGTCCATGTTTCTCTTGGGAGCTGTGCTTCTTCAGCCACAGGAGATGAGTGTGGCATTGAGTGTCTGTTCCTGGTGGGGTCTGTCTCAGCACAGAAGGAGAAAACTTGGGCTTTTACAGGCTGGTCTCACTGACCCAAAGCTGTTGGTAGGATGAAGGACCCAAATCCCATCCCTGGAAGTGCTCAAGGCCAGGTTGGAGAAGCCTGGTGTGATGGAAGGTGTCCCTGCTCGTGGCAAGGGGCTGGAACTGGATGATCTTTAAGGTCCCTTCCAACCCAAACCAGTCTGGGTTTTATGTGCTTGAAAGCCTGATGTGTGTTTTGAGTTCTATGTGTTGGTCTAAGACAATAACTGACTCCCCTCACAAATTCCTTCAGTATTTCTGTTCCTTTCAGACCTGTTTCCCAGCAGGTCCTTCAAACTGTCTGTGTTCTGATCCTGTGAGATTTGCAGTCATTTGTGTGTGTGTGGGGGGGGATTCTGGTAGGGAATCAGCTGAAGTGTCAGTGGGAGAGAAATCCCAAAGTGGAAGGAAAGGCAGTGTGTGATCTGTGCCAGGGGAAAGGAGGAGCTGGACTGGACCACTACAGCTCTGGCTCAAATCTTTAATTGTGTGGGGCCCAAGACTGGAAGGAGACCAGGAAATGGGGACCCCTGCAGAGTTTGTGGGATTTTAACTTCAAACACTTTGTCTAACATTCCTCACACTGTTCCAGTGATTCCTGGAACTATTCAGCCCTTGGCCTCCCACTTTTGAACTAGTTAGCAAAACCTTTTTCCTATTTAATGTCCATCCAAGGAAAGCTGCTGCATTCACCACATGCCTTTATGATTTGTACACGTCAGCACGATGGTTTTCTCCAGCTGCATTACCCAAAACACAGACAACACTTCGAATTCCCACATCTGAGAAATCCTCAAATGCCTCTGGCATTTCATGCTCTCTGAATGCCTTTAAATCCCCAAATGCTCAATGCTTCTCCTGCTAGAATTTTACTAATTTGTTCTGCAATTCGAGAACAACTTTCCTCATATCCAGTCAAAAAGCTTCCATGTTTTAGCATCTTTTCTTTAACGGAAAATGCATTTTAAATTTGAGTGGAAGCCAACTGTACTCCACAAGCATTTTCCATGCAGGTTTCCTAGATTCAACACAAGAGATCACACTCACACGGCCAAAATATTTAGAGTCTCATCAATCCTTGCTCAGACTGGCAATGTTTGTTCACATTTCTTTGAGGCGCATTTCTGCTCAACACGCAGACAGGGGAAGGGTAGAAGAAATTCTTCTTTAAAATTCCCCTTACAGTCTATTGCAACATCCAGCAGTGGGAATTAAACTCTTCATTACTGATTAATTACAGCACACAACAAGTGATCATTCCAGTTTTGTGTAGGTGCATGAGGAAAGGCAGAATAATAAAAGAATTCTTCCTATTTGCACCAGAAAATTATCCTGAATGGAGCCATTCTCACCCCCAAACCCATGAAATCAGTGCTATTTCCCTCTCTTTAATGGTTTTCAAATCAACAGGAAATTGGCAGTGGCACTTGGGGTTTGTGATGGGCCAGAACAGAGGAAAACATCCTTCTATAGAGAAAGCCATAAATTAAGGAGTCAGGAATAAAAAAAAAGCAACTTCCTTCACACTCTTACCTCAAAATTCAGTGTATTCCTTGTCCAGAAAGTTTATTTGGGTTTATTTGATAAAGCATATTGTCCTTAAGTACCAGCTCACTGTAAATTGGAAGTGGGAGATGCTGGAGGATAAGAAGGAAGCTCATTTCCTCCACACGTATCCCCCAGGTAACTGCAGTGCTTTATTTGGGTTGTAAACTTTTGATTAAAGGAATATATTTTGTTGGATATCTGTACAATGCCTTGCACAATGGGGCACACATTTTCTTTGTGTTTTCCAGGAAAATAATATGAAACCTAGATGAGAAGATATTTGGAATATTGGTTTATTTTTTTTCATTCCAATTCCATTCAGATACTTTATGGGCTTTATTTTTATTTTTTTTGATACAGCTGTTGAATTTGGAACTGTTGTAGCAGGTAAGTGGTAAAAGTAGGGTGAGACTATTACAAGTACTTATATAACAAACACAGGGCAAAATTAATGTTTAAATACCTTCAAAAATAATAGTAATAAAAAATATGAAAAGTGGGAGCATCCCCCTTACCTGGGCTGCTTAGGAAGTCACAGTGTGCAAAGCCAGCAATGTCCATCCTCTTCAGGAAGAGAACCAGGCTGGTCAGCTTGGACTCCTGAACTTTGGCTGGGACATCTGCTTTCATTTCTTTGTCTGCAAATTCCTCAGGATACAAACAGAAGAGTTTTCCTGGAAGAGAATTCAGGAAAAATCACCCTTTTTAAATTTTTTTTTGCTGGCTTTGCCCACTGATTCTATTAATAATTTGAGCTAAGGCATTGAAATGTTGAGCTGATAGTTCTACCTGATGGAGACATGCCCAGAATTTGTTTATGCATCTCTGCTCGACCTTTGCTGATAGGCTGTGTTAGAACAGAGTCTGCTCTGATTCTAGGATTGTACACCTTTAAATGAAACAGATATTAAGCATCAGATAAGCACAAGAAAATTAATGGTCTCTACTGAGTTCTTCTCTAGGTCATTTTACAGAAAGTGTTGTAACAGTTTCATTTCATTCTATGTCAGTCAGCAGTGACAAAATGAGATGTTTTGCAGTAACTCTAAGGGTGCTCCAAGATAAATGTAATTGTCTTTTCTGAAGGAATGTACTTTAATAAAGCAGAAAATGGTGTCATCAAGAAAACCATCAGAAAAGTTCTTTATTTCTTCCATTGACGGAACCCCAGCGTTGTCTGATAACATCTTTTTCCATAACTCCAGATTTTTGTCTTAATACTGAAATCTGACAGCTCAGTACAGAAGACACGGGCTGTATCAAAGATGTGTGATGCCCTCTGTTATTTTTTTCTAAATGATACTTTATTTGGATTAAACTGAGGAGCTGATTCATTCACTGTTCTGACCACCAGATGATGTCCACAATCCCCATACTGGACAGCAGGAAACATAAAACTGCCTGAACAAGGCAGCACTTTGGTCATGTCATCTGAATTAACTTTGTCCACTTCAAGCAGAGTTTTAACAAAAAATTAAAGATAAAATGTCCTTCAGTGCAGGGGACAAATTTCTTTTCCTCCAGGCAAATCTGTGACACATCCCAGCTGCAAGTTCCCTCAAAGTTCAACTGACTTTCAGCCACACACATTGGATGTGAGTTTGAAGTGCTGAGGGATTTAATTGAATTAAAGATCAAAATGGCAAAATAATAGAGGTGTTTTGATGGCCATCAGGACTGTTGGAACTGATTTATTGCCATTGTTTTTTAGTTTAAATTCAAAGGAGTCTGGAAGCACTGGATTTGACTCCGGGCTCCAGGTTGTCATGGAAGTGAGATTCATTTTGCCACCCAAGAAGACTGCAGTTTCAGAAATAAGTTGGCTTATCATGGTCTAATTGAAAAAACTACTTTTAGGCTCTGCTTCCAAAGAATGACTTTTTTAAGCTTGACTTGAGAATGAGTTGGTTTACAACCCCCATATGAGAACCTTTAAAAAGGGCAGGTTTTTGCAGTGGAAATGAAAGGTACGGGTACTTCAGCAGCTTTTCCCTGAACTCCTTTCAGGACTAATCAGGATTAATGATCCCTGCTCCAAAATTTGACACTTGACTTCAATTTTGGTTATTCCACCTTGTGTTACAGAAAGAAACTGTATTATATTGTTTCTTTTGCCTGTTACTGGAATATTTATTTTGACTAGTAGGACATGTAGGACAGTTGCAAAGCCTCTAGCAGTGCAGCTCCCAAATTCATATTCCTACATAGTTACCCATTCTTTAGTTCATCAGTTTTGGATGAAGGAGAGAATTTAGGGGTATTTTCCAGGCTGGGAAACAAGAAGTGAGGACATATTTAGAATGAACTGTAAAAGTTCAAAGGTTAATTTAAATAAATTGCAGCACTTTGAGGTATTTGGGTGGTAAAACATATCAAGGAGCACCAGCAGGTTTAAAAGGGAGAGTTTCCCTGTATGAGCATCCCTTGGAGTTACATGGTCCACGGCACTACATGGATTATTAAATCATTAAACAAGGAAATCTGCCAGCAGGTACCCAAGAACTGATTGTATTTGGCTTTAGCTCTAAGGTCCTGAAGAGATAGTTATGACCAAAACTCAGGTGAGATACTTGAACTGTCATTGGTTTGGGGCCCAAGTGAGTGGCAGCTTCAGCTGGGAGGGTCAGTCTGGCTTTAGAAACTTGACACTTTTGGTTTCTGACTGAATTTAGGCAGTAATTGCATCTTCTTGCTTGGTTTTCACGCAAGATGTCTATGAAATTTATTTACATTTTATTAACTTGTATATTTAAAATGTCAGAGAACCTGATTTATGAAAGAAAAGAAATATATGTGATCCTTTAGAGACCCTTTGCATTAATCTGAGCTCTACATTTCCCTTTCCCCTCCCCCAAAAAGTCCCCTCTGCACAGTTCATTTGGGACAGACTCTGATGAACTTTACTGACCTTTCTTCTTTCCACACCAACATCGATGACAAAGGTGACATTTTTGATCCAAATCAGAGATTCCCCAAAGCTTGTGGTGAGCAGCACTTTCCTCCTGTATTTTTGGCAGCATTTGGGTTTGTCTGGGGTTGGTTTGGGCACTGGGTCTTGTCTTGTGGGGTATAAAGGGATGGGGATGAGTTCACCAAGGTCAGGGTTTAAATTAGACTGTTCCTCTTTGATCATATGATAAGCTTTTTCAATCTCCTGTAATCAAGAGAAATACATTTTTCCTCATGAAACCATTATGTTCTTACTCCCATTACAATACATAAAAATATCAACGTGTGCAGAAACCTCCCAGCTTTACCTTTATTATTATATTTAAGAAGATAGAAGTATTGGAAAGGTTTTATTTTTTTCCCTAATATCTCTAAGATGTGTTAATGAACATCACCTTTAAAATGGTTCACAAAGAGATTGAATATGAATGGTAAAAACTTTTTGTTGTTGTTGTAGTCTTTTCTAAAATAGAAAATCATTTGTGCTGTGAAAAACTTTTGGAAAGGCACACCAAATTAATTCTTAGGCTTGTTCAGTTTGAAAGGGATTTTTTTAAAAAGCGTTTTAGTAGCAATTGCAAAATGGAAAATCTAGATTGATTCTATCTGAGAGTGAAACCTCATTTACAGTAGTTATAGGTTGACAGGATTCTATATATATTGTTATCAAAATCTGAGAGTAGCATCTAATAGCAAGGCTGGCAGCAAGACAACACATAAATCTCAGTGTCCTTAGTTAATTCCTGTTTTTGTTGACAGCTGAGTGGTTGGGAACAGGGAGCCATCAGCAATATGAATTTACCTGTCAAAAAAACCCCTTGTGAGCAGAAATAAAACTTTCTTCCCAGACCATTGAAAAGGGAAGAGTGTGTGTTCTGTATCATCACCTGTGGTGTGTGTTTTCTAACATTACCTGCTGTAAATATGGGCAGTGATACAGGGAATTCATTACTTCATCATCTGTAAGATCTGTGTCTATAAAGCTTGTACCTAATTATTAACATTATTAAAAGTGTTTCATGTCCATCCCCCTTTTTACAGTGAAAAGCATGGATTATGGTGAATTATCTTTGCCTGTGAGAAGCCATTATTTCCTGAAGCTACTAAGTGAGTTTGTTGTTGTCAAACAGATTTAATGATACAAAGTTGAAGAGAACAACATTAATTTCTTTTTGTATCTATTTTAGTATCTATTTATATATTTTAATGTGTTATATAACTATTTAAATTAGAATATTTTATATTCTAATAAATATTTTAATGCTACTCATTAAAATGTAAATGAATCTATTTTAATAAAATACATTTTAA
>VXAU01005522.1:232374-255907 GCA_013399695.1 Formicarius rufipectus | reverse complement strand
ATCTATCTATCTATCTATCTATCTATCTATCTATCTATCTATCTATCTATCTATCTATCTATCTATCCGTCCATCCATCCGTCTTTATCTCTCTCTCATACAATGTCCTATATGCTATGCCTTTGAAGAACAACCCTACGCCTCTCAAACCCTCGGGCCCACCTGTCACCTGACCCCCTGCCACCAACCCCTCCAGCGCCAGCACCCCTGCCCACCCCTCCCCTCCTGCCCCACTCACCTCCTCTCCAGCCAGGAACACCACGACATGCCCGCGGTGCCCGGCGCGGTGGATGCCGAGCAGCAGGCGCAGCGCCGCCCGCAGCGGGTCTCGGTGTGCCCGGCAGGAGTAGACAGGGCACGGGCGGTGCGGGGCTCCCACTCGGAGCAGGGCGCAGCTCCCACAGTGCTCCCGCAGCTTCGCACTTGTGTGCGGCGCCGTCAGCAGCACCAGCCGCAGCGCCGGCCGTGCCGCCAGCACCCCGCCCAGCAGCAGCCCCAGCAGCGCGTCCGTGGCCACCGTCCGCTCCTGTGTTTGGTGGAATAAAAAGCCCTATAATCCAGTGATGTTAGACAGAGGTACGTTTATTCCAGGCCCGGGCACATGGGGGATTGCTCCTCCAAAACATGCGCTCCTGGTTGAGTTAACAAAGGGTTTATATGCAGCTAAGTTATACATATTCAGTTTTCTTTTATGCATAAATCTTATTTTCTTAGTGAAGGCAGGGTTATTATAATGAGTCTCAGGAACTGATTTCCATTTTCTCCGCCCCATGCCACTTCTTCTTGCGTGTGCACTGTTCCTCCTGGGAATTCAGGGCGGGGTCTTTGGTGATCTTTAGGGATGAAGTAAGGCATCTTCCTCCTGTGAACTTTTTACCTTTTGCTCAAAACTGGTCCAAACCGGTCTTGTTGGCAACTGTAGCTGGTCTAATTGGACTTATCTTGTTCTTTTGACATGTTTTCTGATTTATCATTGGGTATCCTGGCTGTTTTAATTGGTCCAAGAAGCTCTAGGCCTCTTGGTATAGCCCTTTCAAGAACACTGTGTGAGTTTTGCTGCAGTGAATTTCCTACTACTAAGCAAATTCTATGATAAGTATAAAAGCATAGAAAAGAAGCATCATCATAAGTCCTAGGTAAATAAGCATAAACAAAATAGGCATAAACAAAATGAGCCTCATAAGCCCTAAGTAAAATATAGACTCCCCCTTCCCCTCCCCCTCATCACCTGCACGTCGTCCAGGATGATGACCCCGTAGCAGCTCAGCAGTGGTGTGGACATCATCTCTCGCTGCAGCGTCACGTCCGTGCAGTACCTGCAAGGCAGGCGGGGAGAGCCGGGGGGTTGCTTGGAATAGGCGGGTTTGGGTTGGAAGGAATTGGTTTTGGGGAGGGGGGAAAGTGATCCTGCCCCTGTGCTCGGTGCTGGGGAGGTCACACCTTGAGTGTTGTGTTCAGTTCTGGTCCCCTCATTCAGGAAAGATGTTGAGGTGCTGGAGTGGACCCAGAGAAAAGCAAGGAACTCAAACACAAGTGCCCTGAGGAGAGGCTGAGGGAGCTGGGGATGTTCAGTCTGGAGAAGAGGAGGCTCAGGGGTCACCTCATCACTCTCTACAACTCCCTGACAGGAGGGTGTAGCCAGGTGGGGTCAGTCTCTTCTCCCAGACAACCAGCAGTAGGACAAGAGGGCATGGGCTTGAGCTGTGCCAGGAGAAATTTAAGTTGGATATTAGAAAAAAAATTCTTTCCAGAGAGAGTGACCAGGCATTGGAATGACCTGCCCAAGGAGGTGATGGATTCACTGTCCCTGGAGGTGTTTAAGATGAGACTTGATGTGGCATCAGTGCCATGGACTGGTGATCACAGCGGGGTTGGATCAATGGTTGGACTTGATGATCTCAGAGGTCTCTTCCAACCCAGGTGATTCCATGATTCTATGATACTGCAAAGCCTGGTCAATAGGAGCCACTCAGAGACTTTCCATCTTTGACCAGCAGGTATTTGTTTATTAGGCACTGGAAGAGCAGGGCATAGCTCTGCCAAACACTCCACTGATCCCAACAAGTTTACAACTCTTAGACTCAACTTTAATTATATTCATAGATCATCTTATTCATATGCATTTATAGGCAGTTCTGCTGCTTGCAATAAGTTTGCTGCAACCTTATTGGTTGACCTCTCATTATGCTCTGCTTTTGGGGTCTCTGTGGTTAATGCATAATTTCTTAAGTCCAAATCTCAATACTTAACACTAATTACAAACCTGAACCTGAAGCTTAAGGTCAAGTCTTAATGCTAATTACAAAATCCACAAAAGTCAACTCAGCTGCATCAGGTTCTTTCTGTTCTAGCAAGAAAGATTTGATAAGACAGGATCAGAGTCTCACTCTGTGCTTAAATCCTTCTTTACGTAGCTACAAACTCGGTGTGATTCAGTGACACTCAGTGGCACTGTGGTTGAAAGGATTCTCTAGTCAAAAGGAGAAATACTTCTGCCCTAAAATCATAACCTATATTGCTTTTTTTCTAAGCATATTACACACCACAAACCATTGCTGAGCTTGGAACTAATACTTGTAGATGAGCAAAAGAAGGAGCACTTGAGGCAGTGCCAGAACCAAGATAAGACATTAATTCATACCCTCATTTTTATCACTTATTATTCCTGCTCCTGGAAGTCTTTTAAAAGGATGTTATTTTTGTTGTGTTGCTCAGCAGGACTTTGAATGTTTGAACCAGGTTTCGATGTGTGAGAGGACAGGATTCACCTCCCTTTCACAGCAGGAGCAGCTGCAGGAGGTTGTGCTGCAGGATGAGGTTCACAGGGTTCTCCATGAAAAGAGCACGCAAAAGGAAGAGTGGCTGGAATTGATTTTCAGAAGGGGTGAGTATCCTCCTCTCCACTGGAAATCAGTGGCTGGGAAAAGGCTTGTGATCTAGTGTTGTGCCTGCCACATTAAGGAACCAGAGAAAAGAACTCTGCTAACTTCCTGGGAGGATCAAAAGCTGAATCTGTGTGTTGCTGCTGTCACCTGCCTGTAAATAATACATTAAGTGCATTTCTTATCTCTTAAAAATCCTCCTAAATACTTTTTTTCCTTTTGTTACTGAATGCACTCTCTTCTAGCCATGATTTTGGATGGCTTTTGAATTCCAGCTTTATTTTGGGACAGATGTTCTCTTATGCTGATGAACACTCCCATACTGGAAAATAGAGGGGGGAAAAAAGAAGAGGGAAAAATCTGGAGTCACTGAGGTGCTTAGTAAGTTTTGCATGGACAGTAACCTTGCCCACTTAAACCTCTGTGATGACTTTTAGCACACAACACCTCCTTCCAGCCTTTTACTGCTTATTGATGAATCACAAACCTCTGGTGTCTGCATTTTAGAACACTACACACAAGTTTGTGAAGCAGTGTTGGGGTTTTTTCTTTTCAAGGACTGCAGTGCTTCAGCTGTGAATGTTTGCACCTGCAAAGAGCTGTGAGCTACATGGTAATCACAGAACATCCCGAGTTGGGAGGGACCCAGAAGTACGATCAAGTCCAACCCTCAGCCCTGCACAGGACCAGCCCCAGGAGTCACCCCCTGTGCCCCAGAGGATCATCCAAACCCTCCTGGAGTTCTGGCAGCCTCGGGGCTGTGCCCACTGCCCTGGGGAGCCTGGGCAGTGCCCACCACCAACCTTTCCTTGAGATCCCCCCTGACCCTGCCCTGACACAGCTCCAGCCCTTCCCTGGGTGCCGTCCCTCGTCCCCACAGAGCAGAGAGCAGTGCCTGTCCCTCCCGAGGAAGTTGTCCATGCAATGAGGTGTCCCCTCAGTCTCCTCTTCTCCAGCTGAACACCCCAAGTGCCCTCAGTGTCCTCACACCTTCCCCTCCAGGCCCTTCCCCATCCTCACTGCCCTCCTTTGAGCACTCTCCAAATGCTTCACATCCTCCTTACTCTGCGGTGCCCAAAACTGCCCCAAGTATCCCAGGCGGGTCCACAGGCCCTAAACCCCAAATGCACCGACCTCAGGATAGTTTCTGGAGTGCAGCAGCTCTCAAAGGGGATGGAGTAGCCCACTTCGTGGCCGAGGTTGACATCCATCTCGTCAGCCACGCGCAGGGCGAGCCGCACCGCCGCCCGTGCGTGCGCCTGCGTGCACACCACCACGCCGTGCTGGTAGCGGGCACACAGGCAGTGCTCGGCGCACCACTGCGGCACCTGCAGGGAGAAAAGAGGGGGGGGAAATGGGATTTAGGGTTTGGCATGGGTGGCCCTTTATCCCTGGCCGAAGGGAAATATCCCGAGGCCCCCGAAACAATGGCTTCGCCGCTCCCTCTCCCTGCTGCAGGGAGAAAAGGGGGGGAAAGAGATAAAAACACATTAGATGAAAAGTGGGTTCTAATACTACTGAAGCAGTGTGAATTTATGCAAATACATATACAGAGAGGAAAAGGGAATTTAATATTACTATATACACACACACACAAACACTAAAGAACAAACAAACAAGGTCTACTTTCCAGAAAGAGACATGCAGCTCTCCCTGGAGAGATAGCAAGGTCCACGACCGATGCCCTTCACTGCCAGAAAAGGACTGACTCAAAACTTCCATCTATTCCTTCTTCTATCTAAGCTGACATAAAATAGGATGGAGTCCTTCACTTGGGTACAGCAAACCATGGGATCTGTCTCCCAGGAAAGCCCAAAGTCAAACCCCCACAGCATGCTTAACAGAGGCTGTGGTTCCAAAGCTGACAGGGCAGCACAATGAAGTGAAGGTGAGCACGCCCAGCTTGCTGGCAGGGGAGCTGTGCCATGAGAAGTGTGTAAGTATTATATTTCAAATCCTTTACTTAATCAACACATAAAACTAGGTGCATCAGCCACACCTAATTTATTTCTGTACAGTTTTATATGTTTCTAAAAATGTTTAAAAGCCAGCCAGCAAGGTGTTCCATCTTACTGAACTTGGTTAAGGACAATTTAAAAGCTAACATTTCTTACCAAGCAATTTGTTATTATACAAAGTTTGTTGTGTATAAATTGCAGTGGATAACAGGGGGTGAAGACTCTGCTGTCCAAAAATCATTCCAGGCACTAGGGGTGTGTGTGTGTCACTCTTATAGGAACATTTTCAGGGGGAAATGGGATGTCTCTAGTTCCATATGTGATCTCTGGCAGTGTCCAGCATCAAAGTCCCTGGCAGGTATGAGATGCCCTGCAGCAGGAATTGTCCAACAGCTTTACCTGCAGAAAGTTTTCTCCTGGTCCCAGTCATAAACAATATTTTGGTTTATAACACTTGAAAATTCCTCTCTGCTTGGTGTGGCAGCAGAATGAGGCTCTTATATATTGTTACAGAAAAATTTGATAGTCCTGGTTGATATTTGTGTGCTCAGAGTCAACTGAGATCTTGGCTACAGTGATGTCTTTTCACGTGGGTTCTGTAAAGTAGTTTTTTATTCTTGAAAAAAGGATTTGCTCCTGGCTGAAGTGAGGGAAAGACCATTAATTCTCCCCGAGAAGCAGCCCTACTGATTTCAATCCTTCATTCCCTGAGTGTTTTTATCCCCTTCACTTATGACCTGACTGCAAATCCACTGCATTTCTCTCCTGATACAGCACTAGTCAGAACCAAAACACACTTTCCAAGTAAGGATATGCATTGAATCCAAAACAGGCATTGCAGGATTTACCATTTCCACTGGAGTTCAATGTGGTGATGGACAAAAAGAGGGTGAAATGATGAGTTAATCCTGACTAACTCGTCATTTATGTAAAGGCAATAAAATTCTCAAAATGAACCAAAGAACAGCCAGGCTTGATACTTTCAAATTTAGCACCCAAAAAGTTGTAGTTTGAGATTTTTACTAATTGTCTATGACACTGTCAGACAATCACAGGCTGAGGAGTGGTACTCTTGAGCTGAACTTACCCTGAACCCTAAAAACATCATTAACCAAGTGAAACTGGCTTGTAACAGGCAAACAAGAAGTACCAATTCTTTGTGAATATTTAAGGAAACTTATTTAAATGTTGAGTCTATTTTAAACATGTATTTGACTGCATTCATCTTTATTTACCCCCTGTATTTTGGTTTCTCTCTCTGGCCTGAATACCTCGGATTGCAATAGTTGGCTGCACATCTGTTTCTACACTGAGAATGGCTAAACTCAACACAACTGTGTGTGTTTCATCTCTGGGTGCTTTTATTCTGCAATGCCAGGGAGTTCTCAGCAAAACAGGTACAAGGAAAATGTAAATTTGGATCTTGGTCTGCCCAATACAGGGTAACAGCAAATTGCAAAATTATTTTAAAAACTAGGTAATAATAGGGAAGTAGTTCTAGGCACTCTGAAAAGTGTACAGCATTAAATGTTCTAAAAGAATTCAAAAGAAATTCCAACCCAGTGTGTTTTACTGACCTGGGAGCTCTTGCCAGTCTTGGCATCTCCTGACACCATCACGATTTGATTATGGAGCAAACTTTCCATGAAAGTGTTTTTCTCTTTCCATATAGGAAGCTCCTCTCTCTCTTTCAGCAGTCTGTAATAGCGGGAGGAGTAAGGCAAGCCATCAAAAGGGTTCAGCTCTAAATCCTCTCCACATTCAAGTATTTCATCTTCATCACCATTGCTGCTGTCGAGTAATTCTGAAAAGCAGTGATTTTCTGGGGAAAAGCTTAAAAGCTCCATTTTTCTTGCATAAATTATTCCCAGCAAAACCACACTAGTAGTGCTAGGAGTCCTTTGTGTGCTGGTTGATCATTCTGGTTCCCTAAACCTGAGGAAATCCATTTTCCCTTGCTTCAGGATTGGTGTTTCACAGCTCTTCGGTTTAAATGTTCAGTCTTGGGCTCCAGCTGCCTCTGTGGTCTGCTTGTCCCACTCCAGGTGGCTTAATAACCTTGAGAAAATATATTTAAAAAATCATTCAAACTCTTCAAACCCATGATGATCCATCCAAGGGATGTTAAAGAGGAGCTGAGTAGCTTTTGCCCTCCGGTACCCTGTTCAGTCCAGCCCACGAGTCCCAAACTGTTTGCTCTTGTCTCCTGCTCGGTCAGGCTGGAGAATAATTGGGAAAGAGCACGCTGAGCCTGCCCTTTATCACTCCTGCTGCCGTGAATAGGAGGCTCTGGAGCACTTATTGTGATTGCAGGGATGTCATGTGGGAGGCTAATCCCAGCACAATGGGCTTCACCCCTGGGTGCTGCAACAACAGCACCGCAAGAGCCCGCCGGGCACAGCCAGGGCCCTGGCTTGGGGTGCTGCAGGGTTTTAGCAAGGCAGAGTAGCAAAGAGCCTTTTTATGTACTCTGTGTAGTAACACCGAGAGCTTGCAAGGCTTTGACAGCTTTTGCCATGGTTAAAATAATGCTTAATGTGTTAAAATGAAGCAGTTCTAACCCAACAAGGGCACCAGGAGTGGCCTTGAGAGAGGGTGGGAGAAAGAACTTACTGATGTCAAGCAACTCCAACTCGTAGGGCTCAAAAGTAACAAAATAGAGTTTCCTAATCTTGGCTGATCTGCACTGCAAGGCAAATATTAAATAACATTATTTATTTTAGCTCCACAGGCAAGTGTCCTGTTGAACAATGATGCTGATAATGTCTTGATGAACAGACCAGGAGCACAATGCTTGCATACTTTTTCTATATCAAGCCTTTTATGCAGTAAGTAATAGAATAAAAGTTATTGCCTCTTCTCACAAATTTTTCTTGTTTCATAGCTTTGGACCTTCCTGGCTACAATGTCCTTGATGCAGTCTCTGATGGCAGCAACAGAGAAAACCAGCAAAGAGGAGGAGGAGAAACTCTTTTGTTCAGCAGCCTGGATATCTCAGTGCAAATAAGATAAGTCTAATTATGTGCTGCTCACAGAACAGGCTGATTGTTGGCACTGGAGTGCCTGGCACAGGGACTGACACGCTGCCTGCTCTGGGGCCAGAACTGAGTGGGAGCTCCTAGGGGGCTGAAGGACCAGGTGATGGACCTGCCCCCTCTCTGGGGTGACAGTAAAATGGCACCAGTTGGGTCACTCAGCTGAACTCAGAAACCACTTTTCCTATGACCTTCATGGATCCCTCTGCTTTGGTTTTGTGTAACACCCTTCCCTGTTTGTTGCTGAGACTCCCTGCCACTGAGATCTCTGCCCCAAATCACTCAATAAGGCATAAATGTCATGAAAGGATTGAAAGTACAATCCTATGGAGGAGTTTTGGGGTAAAAATCAGCTTTAAATGACAGGAAGCAAACTTGAATTGCTATTATTGCACTTATTTTTCACATGCTTAGCAGCAGTAGCACTATGAGCACTCTGATTCCCTCAATTGCAGAACACCTTTACCTTCAAAACACTAAGATTTGGACAGCAATATTTTCTAGTTCACTGAAATTTGAATAGTTACGCCACAGCAATTTCTGTAAAACAAGAAAGCAAATGTAAATATTACCAAAGCAAGAGAAATGTTGATTCTTTGAAAATGAAGCCTTATGAAGCTAATATTCCTTTTATGATACTGAATGTTGTTGACTGATTGACCAACTCACTGCTAGAGCTCTGGCTCTAGAGGACTGACTTCTGCCTCTGTTAGCCCTTGGTTTTGGTGCTTGCCCCTTCTGTCCTGTCCCTGTCACTCCAACAACAAGTGTCTCCTTGTTCTTGGCTTTGCCTTGGCTCTTTAGGCAGATCTCTCCCTCCTTTTACAGTGTCACCCTTTTCTCACAAAACTTCATGATCTTCTCTTCTGATTGCTGTTATTCCATGCAAGATGTACATTTTAACATAACACAGAAGAATTTTATTAATTCTAATAAATAACAGAAACCCTTGCTGCAGATGAGTGCTTTTAGTAAACGAGGGGATAAGCTGCTTTCAAAGATATCCAGGAGAACTCTGCTCTTGATTTAAATTATATGTTGTTGTGCAAGTGCTTATGATAATGTGCTTCAGGAAAGCAATAAAGACCACATAACATATTCTGGATATTTAAGAAAGACTTCGTAATCTATAGGTACTCTTTGCAGCTTTGCTATTTAATCTTTTAGAGGAGGAGGATGTTCTGTATGCAATTCAAAAGAATTTGGATTTGTGATACCAATGGCATTGCAGAGTTCTTTCTTTGCTCCATTTTTCTTCTCCAGTTTTGGCAGCAATAGTTTGCAACTGCAATGGGAATGGAAAGGTATCACTTCTTCACCCCCCCACCCCCCTGCCATGTTGTTTAAATAGAGAGTTTCAGATTAAATTTACTTTACAACAAAGCAAATTAAGTCTGGGAAACAAGAAGGTGAAATATATTGTGGTTTAAAAAGCAGAATTATTGTTTATTGCTGTTACATAAAACCAGCAGATGCTGTCAAGAGCAGTTCCTCTTGCCATCCTTCTTTCCAGCACAAACCCTTTTGATGCCAAATCCCTCCAGCACTCCTGTGTATGTCCACTGGGATGTGGAGCAGCATCTTTGCAGCTGGAAGTGGAGGGGCTGTTCCTAACCTTGAATTGTGCTAGTCCTGGAGGCTGTGCTAATTTTCCCTTTTAACATTTAAAAAAAGAGATGTGTGCTGACGTGTTTCTGTATTTCCTTGTTTCTGTTTGTGTGCCTGGCACAACACCTCATGTCTCCCCTGCCCTCAGTTCAGGAGCTGCCAGCAGTTTGGACTCTTTGTCCTAATGAGGCCCAACAAGGGCTGTGTTTGACCTGCCACATAACTTAGTTTAGTCCCTGGATCATCTTGCTGAGCCACCTCTGTTTTCCCATGGCCTCAGGCTGGTGGACTCAGGGCCATGAAGGTGTCCAGGACAAGGAGAAGCCCAGGATGTCCTTGGACATCATCATCCACATCCACTGTGGTGTCACCTGCCCCCAGGGGCAGCCAAGGAGAGGGGTTAAGGTAGGTGGGCTGGGACATGGCTGGATCTGGGCATGTTAACTCCCCACTGAGGATGTTTTCTGTGCCAGAAGCAGGGCAGGGGACAGGGACAGGATCTCCTTGTGTGCAACACAAGCTGACCCAGTGACCTGTATGCACAAACCAGCCGGAGTCCATCACAGGGGCACCAGCAGAGCCTGGAGGTGAGAACATCACCCTGATTTATGGAGTCCTAGTGCTAAAAATGACACTTTAATAGTCTCAGCAGGGGTTTTGTTGTTGTTTTGGTTGCTTTTTATGCTGCTATGAATATGAAAGCTTGGTGCCTGGCCAAGAGACAGCACATAAATGTGGAAAAATACCCATCTCATTTGAAGGCTCTCTTAACTTCTCCCTTGGCCTACAGACAGCAACATTTAACCTTGCTTATACTGTAACTAAATTACAGTTTATTGAGCAAACTGTAAAGCTAAAATAGAGAGTTTCCATCTCATGAGAGAGGCTGCAGCAGCACAGACCAGTCACGCTTCTATTGTGTTTTAATTTCCACTTAAGGTTCCCTTGGCCAGTAAAATGTGAGTTTTGCATCACTTCTCTTAAAAGTACTGACAGCCAGTGATAGATTGGTTTGGAACACAGTATTTCAAATCAGGACATTAAAAGATGTCCAATTTTAACTCACTGGTTGCCCAGTGCTGGGTGAGAATGTAATGGGAATTGAGCTGAAATTGTGCAGGTAAACAAAATACATTTGCTTGTGTTTGAGATTCTTCACATTTATATTAAAGTAGGGGAAAAGTATGTCAGGCACTCCATGGTTCTTCTCCTTGTTTGCTAATTGTGGGTTTAAATTAGAAGGAGCTTAAAATCACAATGAAGTTTTTTTACATATTCAGGACTATTGAAATTGAAAAGATATTATTTAAAAATCCCAATCAGACTTATTAAAGAAAAGGAAATGTGGCTTCATAGCTAGTGACTGGATTTTTCAGATTAGTGTAATCCTGCAAGATTGAAGTCAAGAGAATATTCTCTGCTCTCATGGAATCTTTAGTGGTCAGAAGCTGTTTTGTCATTCCAGCAGGTTCTGGGCACTTTGCTCAGCTCAGTAAATCCAAACTGCTCCAGTTTTATTTCTACCAATGGTTACAGCGAGGTCAGGACTTCATATAGTTTGTCATAGACTGACTACAAGTTCATATAAGTTTTGTTTTTAAATGGATAAAAAGTCAATTAAATATACAACCCAGTATTTTGTTAGTTGTTCAATATCCCAAATCAGCAGCTTGAGCAAATTTAATGATTCTTATTGTTGATGTCTGGTAGCCCTTTGGGGATAATAAGATTAATTTTGCTCCCATTCTAAGTTAAGCAGTAGTTCTGGCAAGACCTGGTGTTTGGTCCGTGGGGAGCAGGAGGTGTTGGGTCCCCATTGGCACTGGATCCTCACCCCTTGTGAGCCACCCTGGAGCTGCTGTGGGGTTGGCTGAGTCTGCTGAGCACACTGATCTCTGTGCTGGGGGGTTGGAAGGGGACATGGGGGTGAAGAGAGGTTGGGATGGTACTGCCACAACCCTCCATGCCCAGGTCACCTCCAGAGCACAGTCTGAATGGCCTTAATTTTCATAATTAGAAATAAAAGCTCAAACCAAGCTCTTCATGTGTATTACCATATCCCTCACCAGCATTTGCTTACTAAAACCATATCTCCCTGTCTGCACTACAGCTGTGCTAGGACATGATCCACAGGGCTGTCAGCCTGGCACCAGGGCTGGCTTTACTCTGCATTTCAGGCATGACAAGAAAAGCAAACCAGAAGCTCTCTGTGTCTTTTGCAAGCACATTTTTTTTTCCTCAGCTGTTCTAGAGAATGGCTTTAAGCATAATTTAAACACTAGGACATCTTCAGAAGACAGATGATAGGAGGCTTAAATGGAATTTTACCCTGGTTTATTAGAGGTTTGGGGTGGGTTTTTTTTTAATGTAATGGGATGTCTTAATCTGTTTTCTCTTCTTTCTGTTGTTTAGAAAAAGCAAGACCAGCACTGTGTTTTCAGTTCATTGGTATAATATTCATGTGTGCTGTAGAGTTAATGCTTTGCAGAGCCAGAGGAGAAGGGAGAAATAGAGATAATTCAAAGGGAAGACAATAAAGGGTTTTTTGGACTTGGATTTGCAATGAGATGAAGAGTCAGCTAGACAGTATTAGTACAGTTTGTTCCAGATGACAGGAACTAGAGACAAGAACTTTGGGTGGGGGCCAAAACGTCTGATGGGGCAGCAGCAAAAACTGGTGCTGTGGCAGTGCAGGGAATAGAGACACTTCATGCTGTTTGTCAGAGAGATGCTGCTCCATAAACTGAGGAAAAATATCCCCTGGAAGTTTCTTGGAACTGTGTGAAAATCCTACTGATGTGGTGATATTTTTATTTAAAGGAGAAGGCAGAAATATTTTCATGGCCTGGATTATGAATTTGTGCATTTGGGGGTGATAAAGAGGAAGGGAGGCTGAGCAATGGAAGAGGAAGGTGTCAGTGTGGAACATGAGCAGTGTGGAGCTACCACAGACACTGGTAAACAGGGTTGGGGATGGATTTATGGGCAGCTGACAAGGGATGGAGGGGAAGGCAAAGCTTCAGTCACCCGGTGGCAGTGGATGAAGAGGAGCCAGGGTTTAAGCCAGAGAGTTTGAGAAGCAGTTATTGGGTGGTCCCAGTGGTCTCCCTCCCCATGAGAAGGTGTTTCCAGCAGTAACAGCAGAGGTTCTGCAGGGATGAGCAGCCCTGCTGGGTCAGCAGTGTGAGGCTCAGCAGCTGGTGGGGGAATTCATGCCTTCAGTTTGCTTTACAGCTCCTGGCAGGGGGTGTGAAACTCTGAGTGGTCACTGCTGCTCTGATGGATGGCAGAGGAACCTCTGTGCTCTAGAATGAATTTTCTGCATTGTAAGATGCTCCAAAGGCCTCTTTAGGATTTGATTGATGTGGCTGGTGTTCCTACTTGCCAAAAAAAACACATTACACACACATACCCCCGGCGTTTTTATGTCAGGGTGTCTGCCTTTCTCTGCACTGAGGTTATTCCTTTCTCTGTGGCTTTGGATTTCTAGTGCTTTAAATTCTGTGCATACATGAAGTTAATCTAGTTTATTTCTTACTATATTTTTAACAAGTATTTTGTAACTACTTTGTTGCACAAATTCTATTGATTGGTCTCATGTTGCAACAATTTTCATTTATTAATACTTTCTATCCTTACTAGCTTTTAAGGAACTTAACTTACTTAATGGAGCATGAGATGTGAGGACATTGCACGTTACAGATGTCTCCTGATGGCCAATTCTGCCCACCTGCACACCACAATGCTGCAACACTGCAAAGAAATCAGGCAGGAGGGGGAGAACTTTGCTTTTGGGAAGGATTGACTTTGCATGGTGGGCTTGGACATCTTTTTGCCCCCTCTGTTTGAGCCGAGCTGATGTTGCCATGGCTGTTCCCTGGAGCTGGCAAGGCTCAGTGTGCTCTGGCACCACAGCTTGCTTTGGTTTGCCATGGGGAGGCTGTTCTGCTGTGGCACTGCTGCACTGGGTTCCATCACAGAGCTCTGACCCAGAGCATCCCACGTCCTGGCTTTGGACACGTCTCTCTTTTTTGGTTACAAGACTCCAGCCCTAAGCAGGTCAGTGAGAGTTTTGTCACAGGCATCAGTGGAGTCGCTCCTCATCCTTTGGCTTTTACTCTGCAGTCCTCTTTCCAGCTGTGCTGGTTTAGAGTTAAACCAGCAGGAGAAATGAATCCAGCTCAGAATGGGATGGCAAAGCAGAATAACAATTTAATAAAAGATCACAAAATACACTGAGACAGAAGGAGAATTTGTTTATGCCACAAAAAACCAGATGTACAGCCCAGCCCAGTGGGGGACGAGCAGGATGGAGCTCACCAACCCCTGTGCTGAGCACCACGTGGATCCCCTGAGTTCAGAGTAAGAAGAAAGGAAGAAACCTGCTGGTGACAATGATGGTGGCAGTCTGGTGGCAGTACTAGTCCTGGTGAGGCTCTGCTCCTCCTCTGGATCTGATGAGAACTCCCAGTCCCAAAACTCCAAGCTTATATCCACTTGGGCTCAGATGGGAACGCCCAGTCCCTCCCCCAGGGTGGGGAGTTTCCCAAGGGGTGATTTACTCTGGGAGGTGAACAATGGCATATTTTTGGCATCCCTGCTGGCCCCTGAGCAGACATGACCCCTCAGGTGGGTGTGGAGGCAGGAGAACTTCCTTATCTCACAGAGGTTCCTAAACACCCAGCTTGTCCCCTGAGGGGTGGGGTGTGCCCTGGGCAGCTGCTGCCAATGGGCCATTGTGAGCAGGTCATGAGAAAAATGACATAGAGGGTTTAGAATCCACATCCACCCAGTGACAAACTGGGCCTGGCTACTCTAACCAGGACACCAGCCAAAACCACAGGGAAGCCTCTGTGCCTGGCACAGCTCTGCTCTGCCACATGAGGCCTTCCTGGGTGCTGGATGTGCAGATCATGTAGAATGTGAATGTCTGCTTCAGTACAGATGGAGAACTAAATGTCTGGCCTTGGAATTTAATGGGAATTTTCCCATTGAGAGAAATCAAGCCAAATTGTCTTCCAGAAAATGCTGTTAATGTGCCTGTGATGTGTGTGTGGTTAAAGGGATTATGGAAATGCAGCTTATTTGCTCAGGGTGGAGGGACCCTCAATGTGGGGTCACACTAAGTTGGAGTGTTCAGCTGCAAGCAAAAGAGCAAATGTCAGATAATGAGTGAGCTCTTGCTCTTGAATAAAAAAAAAAGTAATTGTACATGCTGATTAAGAAAAATACCTGCTTTCTTATCCTTTAGCCATTCTCAGTAATTGTGTTGCCTCTGCTGAGTGAATTTCACCTTTTATGCCACTATAACTCTGAGAGTTTACAGAGAGATAACTTTGACTTTTTCCCTTGATGGAGAAGCTGCAGCACCAGAACATTTTTGGAATGGCTAAGGAAGGGTCATGGGAATTAAACCTGGTACCTCTTATAATAATAAATACTGTGATCTTAAAAAAAAATTAGGGGGAGATATAATATCTTTACCTTTTGTAGGTGTATTTTGTTTTGCACATCAGACTATAATGGGATGGACTGCATGGTATTGTTGGTTTTTAAGGACTACACAGGTTTTCATGGGCTTTGAATGAACTGTTGAATATTCAAATTCACCTTCCCCTTATTTCTACACTTTATTTTCAGTACCTTTCAGTCATGACCTTTATTGAACAATCATTAAGAACAGACTCAGAGAAGTGGGTCAATGTATCACAGTTTGGTTCTAGCAAGTTATAAAGGAGCAGGTTGTGTTCCTGTAGGTAAAATATATCAATTAATAAGCACTCTGTTGTTTATGCCTTCCTGCTTAATGAAGAGCAATGATGTTTGATGAGATGCCAGTGAAGGGAGACGAATGTGATTCCAGTTAAGGGGAGACGGGGAAAAGCTTTTAAGAAATAATAGTTAAAGCAATAAAATCATACTCATGGAAATCTGTGTGCAGACAAGCTTTGGCCTCTTGGGTGGGGAATCCAGTGACCAGATCATATCATGTAAGTGTATGTTTGAAGATCATTCAGGAAATATTTGAATTTTTAAGTTCCTTTAAGTAGGTTCCAGTTTCCTGGGCAGGGTGGCAGTAGAAATGGAAGAGTCCAAGGCCAGGCTGGACTGAGGTTGGAGCAACCTGGAACAGTGGAAGGTGTCCCTGCCCATGGCAGGGAGTGGGATGAGATGAGCTTTAAACTCCCTCCAACCCAAACCAGCCTGTGATTCCATGATGCTGCCTCAGGGCTTTGCAAGAGAGACAACTTTTCTGCAGGGAAGTGAAATGGTTCTGTCACAAGAGCAGAAATCTCCCCCCACTAACTCAGGACCTTCTTCCAGGAACAGATTTTGACTCTCTAATACCTCAAACTGCCTGTTGAAAGGGATGTGCCCTGAAACAGGAATGTCTTACACAGAGAGGAGGTAAAAACGTGCTCAAAGCCTTGATGCCACCTGGGTGGAGAACATGAAACTGGTTAATCAGTGCCCCGTGGATGCTGCTGAACCTCCTTACTTTCCACCCCAACCCACCACGTTTGGTCTTCACCATGCACAAAACTGATGGCAGTTTTCCTGCCAAGGGTTCTAATCAACTAATGACCTGTTAAGAACGTCTTTTAAGGTATTTTTTTTGTCACAAGAGAAGTAGCTGAGTTACCTTTCAGCTCCCAGAGGCTTGAGGGAATGACTGCAGGACAGTGTGGAGCAGAAGGAGGGTCACCAATGAGTGGGTTTTGTTGAGCAGGACTGTTACTCATGGCCTTAGAAATAGTGTTGCTCTGTGTTGGTGCAGCGTGGTGTCACTCACAGCAAACACTACTGGCTCGCTCACCCTATTTTCTAACATCTTGCAAAGGTTTAAAGCCTGACTGAAGAACCAATTTTTTTTTTAAGGTAACTCTAAACAGAAACTTCTTAAGGAAACTCAGCGATATTTTACTGGAATTCGGGTAAT
Source organism: Formicarius rufipectus (assembly GCA_013399695.1). Taxonomy (NCBI): domain Eukaryota; kingdom Metazoa; phylum Chordata; class Aves; order Passeriformes; family Formicariidae; genus Formicarius; species Formicarius rufipectus. The sequence goes on along the minus strand of VXAU01005522.1, from coordinate 239,484 downwards.
GTTTATGATGCTGACACTTTAAAGTTTGCTTTTTACCCCCTTTATGGAAGTAAATTTATGTCAAAATGGCATTTTACTGAGTCAGCTGCCAGTGCTGGTGTCCAGAGCCAGTGTTGCATCCTGGTGGAGCCATTTACAGGTCGGTGCAAAGTTAATGTGGAGCTGTCTTCAGGTTTATAAAACATTTTAAAAGCTGGGAGTGGTTGAAATCGGAATATTTGTGTATTTCAAAAGCAAAACGTAAAATCAGATAAAATGAACTTGTTCCTCCAAACTCTGGAGTCACTTTTACCAAAGCAATACTTCATGTGCTTAAATAATTCGCTTTTTAGGTTCTATCCTGAATGAGTCCTGAGTGTTTGTGTTTCCCTTTCCTTGGAACTCAGTAAGGGCTGGTGGTAGGAAAATTCGGGGTTTCTGGTTTGGTTATAAAGGCTCCACAATTTGGTTGTTTTCTATCAGAGAAATGTATTTTCTACTGACAGGGAGTATTGTCCTTCCAAAATTCACCCGGGGCAGTTTGTCAGTAGGTGGCACAATCAGACTGTGTTAGCACCAACATTTCCTATGGTTCATCCAGTTGGCTTCTTTCTGTTCCCAAAAAAACCCTTTGATTATACCTAGCTTTCAAAAACCCCTAAATATTGCAATAAATTCTAATAAATGCAATGCTTTTAAACGAATCATTTTTAAAAAATAGCAGGTACACTCTGCTGGGCTCCAGATTTGTTGTAAATACGTGATTAATATTCACTTCGGGTTTGAGGCAGAACCTGCTCATTTTGTGAAGAGTATTGCAAGTATTTCAGCATTCACATTTTTAGATGCAAATATAAACATGTTGTTCCCCTTTGCTGTTTTCCAAAGATGTTTAATATTCAGATATTGCCTTAGCTACAAGTGCAGATGAGGTATTTCTATGTGAAGTTGTCTTTTCTGGTCTCTAAAAGCCATTTTTCTTATGAGAACCCCAAATTCACAGGCACATTTAAGGACATCTATAAATCAGGGGTTTTTTTTCCTGTGAGGGGCAATTCCAGATCTCTTTATTTTGGGACACCAGCAAACTGGAAAAGCCCTGACTGGAAAAACAGTGATCACAGCACTTGTGCTCTGGTTTTAATTAGTTATATTGCAACCAGTCCTGGTGTTCCGTGGAGGTTGGAATGTCCTGGTGGCCGGATTTGACCCGGACATGGGGAGGAGCAGCGATGCACCCCCAGGACAGGGATAAAAACACCTGCTTTGAAAACCCCGTGAGGATATCTCAGGTCTCTTCCTCTGTGCTGAAATGTTGGTGTGATGGTTTTCACCCGGTGTCCACCCAAACCTCCAGGCCCCCCCTTTCCCAGAGGGAAAGGGAAAAGGAGAAAAGGCAAAAAACAGCTGAGAGATAATGGCAAAACAAACAGACTGGGTACTTAAATTTATTACTAACCAGATAAGAACTAAAACTAAAAGCACTAAAACTAAAGAGTAAGAAATAAATCAGTCCCCAGAACACCCCTCTCCTCCCACTCCTCCCTCCCCCCAGCAGTTCCAGGGAGCAGGGAATGGGAGGTTTGCAGGTGGGTGTTGTTGCTGCCATTGCTCTTGTCCTGGGGGTCACTCCATGGGGGGCAGTCGGGTCTCTGCCCCCCGATGGGCTCCGTGGGCTGCAGGGGGACAACCTGCTCCCCCACGGTCCTGCCCACGGGCTGCAGGGAGAGGGGAGGGGAAATAGCTTTCAGTCCTTCCCCCCACCCTGCTCCAGTGTGGGGTCCCTCCTTCTCCTCCTCCTGCTCCCACCTTGGTCTTTGTGTTGTTCTCTCATGGCTGGAGTTTTTTCAGCTGGGCAACACTCCTGAATTCTTCACTCTGTGATCCCAGAGCTGTGACTGTGATTTTTAATTGGCTCCACTCTGTCCACCAGCAGGAGGTCCCTCCTGGCCCTGGCTGTCCTTGGCTCCACAGCACAGGGGAAGTTCTGGCAGCTTCTAACAGAAACCATCCTGGAAGCCCCCACTTCTACTAAAATTCAGCTACAGAAACCCATGACAGTTGGGAATATTTCAAGGAACATGGGAGGCTTCCTTGGCTTTTCAGGGATGTGCCACACAGCCCGTGGTGGGTGGCCCTGAGCTCACAGTGTCCCACAGGGCCACCAGCCCTAAAGGAGCCTCTCCTTTTGGTCCACTTATCCCCGTGGTCCCTACTGGAAAGTAGTACAGATTTTAAATTATAATGAAATGACTCATTCAAGGCCTCCTTAGATGGGTTTAAAGAAAAATAAACGTGTTTTCTGAGCAGGCACAAGGGAAATCACATCATTTTACTTTAATCCTCAGGTTAACTAATATGGACTAAAGTTATTCTGTGCATTAAATTATAGCTCTAATAGTCTCTGAGTGCTCTCTGGCATAATTAAAAAAATTATGACTAAAATGCTACTTATTTTCTTCTAATTTTTTTCAATTTTTTTTTCTTAGATCTTTTTTTCCTTAGCCAAGTACTGGTTGTTCAAGGTGAGCAGGTGGAGAAGCATCTGTGTGTGTTTTATGTTGAGTGTCTTGTGCCTCCTGGATTCAGCAGGAAGCTGATGATGCTCCCAGAATTGGCAGTGCAGACATTCATGCTCTTACTTAGAACTTTTTACTGAGAACGTGTTTGAATTTCTCTCCAGGTGTCTGAGCCACTGGGCAGGGAACACTTTGCCTTGGGCATCTTTTTAACTTCTGAAGTTGCTAAAAATGGCTTTTGGAGGGGCCCAGTGGGGTGGGACCAACTACAGGAAGGGTGTTCTTAACAGCAGAGCAACTTCTCTAAGTGGGAGATGTCCAGCCTGCAGGAAAATAAGATGAAAAACACTAGCAATGAAATAATAGATACTTCTTTTTCCTAATAAACATTCTCAATCCTGAATAACATCTGCTTGGAACCAGCAAACACATTTCCAAGGTTTTCAGAAGTTCTAGTTTTGTATATTTTTTAGATCCCATCGAAATCACTTCAGGAATTAGGTCTTTTACCAGGAGCCTTTTCCATTAAATCACCAAGTTGGAATTGCAGTTGGTTTTTTCCACAGTGAAGAAGAGCTCTCCTAAAAGGTGAACATTTGTTTTCGTAGATGCTTTTGATGCCTAAAACTGGGAGTATTTAAGAATTGTTGTATGGAATATTTGAGGCTTAGATGCAGCAAAGTGAGCTTAAGCAGATTCCTTTGTTTTCCTTCATGCTTTTGTAACAAACCTTCAGCTTTTCAAGGAGTCAGAGCTTGCTTAAAATGAGTTTTGTAGCTGAAAAGTGCAACTGGACTCCTTGCCCCGATCATTGCAGGCAGCACCTCCTCTCTGCCACAGCCCAGGCAGCAGGGCCTTCATTTGGAATTCCTGCTCATGGCTGAGCTGCAACAACCGTGGAGAATCCACTACAGGAGTAGGTAAATTGTTCCAGAGATTAATTACCCCGTGTTCAAAAGGTACACCTTGTTTCTGGTGAATACTTCATTAGTTTCAGTCTTCACTCCATGCATCTTCCTCTGCCTCTGCCAACCACTGAGGAGCTGAGGTGGCTGCAGCAGCTCTGGCTCCCTTTTTGGACCCTTTCTAATTGCTTTTGAGCTTTTATATTTTTCACCAGCACAAAGCAGAAATCTCCCTATGCAGTGTTGCTGTAGGTGTCTCATATACATGAATATAAAATATTTCTGTGTGGATCTGGCTGTGTCTACACATGTGGACTAAAGAGAAAAGGAAGGATGGAACAAGCCTCAAAAAACTTCTTACACCAGCTGGGTTTTTTTTTTTTAAAGTTTACTTCTGATTAACCCTTCAAATATTTTAACTCTGATTTTTCAGATCATGTCTGCATTTTACACACAACAAAGCAGAGTAAGTTTCTAATTTGTATTCAGCTGCAGAAATGTTCTATAAATCAGAAGAGAAGTTTTCTCTCCCCCTTTGGTGAAGTACAAGAGAATTCTGCTTAAATGAAGCATGCAATTTTAATCAATTGTACCCTAAGAAAAGAAGACAAACAGCTGCTGCTGGTTAATTGGTGAATGTCTCCACCAATGGACCCATCATTTATTCCCTGCCTCATATTCTGAAAATAAAGGTGTTAGCCCCATGCAGAAGGACTGCCTGCACGTTTGCAACCCAGCAGCTCAGCTAATACATGAAGAACTTCTTCCACAAGCCAACTATGTGACCTTCAGCCTCCCAGATTCATTGTTTTCATCTAATCATCACATCCCCTGTGAAAGGTCACATCTCCTGCCTGAAGCCACGGGAAAAACATATTTAATCTCTTTAGCTAAAAGATTCATTCCTTCTTAGAAACGACACCAAACTGTGAAGGTTTCCCCCCTCTGGAAAAGGGTTCTGGGGTAGAACCAGACTCCCGTGGGTTGGAAGGGACCCACAGAGGTCCCCTGGTCCAAATACAGCAGGTCACTCCGTGCCTGGCTCAGCTTTCCAGGGGTGGGCATCCCACAGCTCCTCTGTGCTCCACTTCCAGTGTTGGACCATTTCATTGGAAAATAAATTCTACCCTTACACCAGGACAGAATTTGCCCCCCTCAAGGTGGTGCCCACCCATCCTTCCCCTGGGGAAGAGTCTCTTCATCACCTCCTCCCTTCCTCTTCTCCACAGCTTTTAATTTCATTCTGTTTATTCTCCACAACCCCTCTGTTTCTTTAATTTCTAGCTCCACTTCGGGGGTTGGGATTTTGTCCTTCTCCCTCTCTCTCATTTGCAGGTTTGGGAACTTTTCCAGGGAAATACCACAGTGAACTACGAGGCTTCAGTTCAACTCGACAGAAGTTGCAGTGTTTTATTCTCCTTCCTTTCCTTTTCTCCCCAGCCTTGTTCCCTCCTGGATTTTCTTTTCATCCTCCCTGCCAGTCATTTTTGCAGCCACTGTGCTCAGTTGTTCTGTTGTTATCTCTTGTTTTGCCCTTGCCACTGGGTTTGTTCTTCATATTTTGGTTTTGCAGCCTGTGACTTTGAGCCTCCCTTGTCCTTGTTTCCCCTCTCCCTACTCCACATGATCCTGAGACTATTCCAGTCTCAGGTATTGACCTGTAAAACATTTCCTTGGGGTTACCTGGCTGATAAACATAAAAATCTATACAAATGTAAAATCCAAGCTCTGCATTTGTGTTTGTTTGGTTGGTTCTTTGTTTGGTTTTTTGTTTTGTTTTGTTTTGTGGTTTTTTTTGGTTTTTGTTTTTTAAGAAAACAAAAGTTTAAATTAACTGACAACTGAAAGGTGACAAACACTTCACTTGATCCTGCGCTGTTTCCTTTAAAATGTATTTTAAAGGCACACTCTGAAGCCATTTCTGGGTCTCTGAAGAAGGCAATATCTGAAATATTTTGCCATAATAATGATATCAGATCTTATCTCAACTTTGACTAATGTGTCATATGAAACACACCGAACTGAGAGTTGTGGAAGGGGATCTGCTGTTGGGGGAAGTAAAGTGGAAACTAAACCATGTCAGAACATTGTACTATGAAATGTGAAGATTAATCATCTGCAACAGTGGCTCAGTGCTATGGAACTCAAAGGAATATGTTCTACTATGTCTTGGAAAAAATGGTCTGTGCTTTTCTTTCTGTGGGAGAAGCAATGAATGGAGAACCAGTCCAATGGCTGGTACAATGCAGAGGCATTTTTGGACATTCTTCAAGGAGGGGAAGAAAATGTTCTGGGCTAAAAGAGCAGATTTAGAAGTGTTAAATAGCATTACAGTGTTATTTAAATGTTTTAATAACGATGCTGCACAGTGTTCTGTAAATGTTATTTACATTATAATTGCTATTATAATGGTAAAACGCCATAAATGAGATGCTATTGTACTTCCAAAATTCAATTATCACTGGATCTTCTATTGTATCAGGCTTAGCTGTTGTATTTGCAAATTTTATCTAAACCTTACTCTGCAAGCATCTCTGGCAAAGCAAAAAGGGGCAGAAGGATGGGAGTTTGAGACAAGGACACTGAGATTCTCTTTTCTTTGTGGTAAAGAGAGACTATTGCTGTGTAGGGAGGGCCACGTGAATGTCTATATTAAAATAGGTAAACACTCTTTATGCCATTGCTTTTTCATACCTGGAGATTCTGATTTATAATCTTGTTCAGAGCACAGTTAAAAGTCATCTTGGGTTGTCTGATGTTTTCCAGATTTTGCTAAAAGGGGACAGCAGTTCAGTGCAATACCCTGCTCTTGCCTCAGCTCCGAGCACTGAGGTCGCAGTGGTGTCTTTTAGGTGGGACCTGAAGAGAGGACACTCCTGCTGTTCCAGTTCTTGATGTGCTTCTGAAGGTCTGCAGGGGCTTGGCTCCAGCCAACATTGATTTTTTCCCCTTCACTATTCCACATGTGCACTGGTGGGTTTGCAAAGAAAGAAGTCAAAGAGAATTTTCATCTTTATTTCAAATTGCCTGTCCCAGACTGGGCTGGAACAGACTTCCCATGACGCTGCCAGGTGATCCGCAGGCACCTTTCCCCGTGTCAGACCTCTCCCCTTCATGTCCAGTTGGTGAAGAAAACCTGTTTCTCTGGATTCAAAGGCAAAGAACCTCAGTGCATCACTCTGCTGATCATCCCCCCTTGCAGCCTGGAAGGAGAATGAGTGTCATGGGTTTCTGCAGCTCGATTTTAGTAGCAGGAGGGGCTTCCAGGATGGTTTCTGTCAGAAGCTGCCAGAAGCTTCTCCTGTCCTGTGGAGCCAAGGACAGCCAGGGCCAGGAGGGATCTCCTGCTGGGGGACAGAGTGGAGCCAATGAAGAGTCACAGTCCCAGTTCTGGGATCACAGAGTGAAGAATTCAGGAGTGTGGGGCAGTTGGGAATTCCAGCCATGGGAGAACAACACAGAGACCAAGGTGGGAGCAGGAGGAGGAGAAGGAAGAACCCCACGCTGGAGCAGGGTGGGGAGAAGGACTGAAAGCTATTTCCCCCCCCTCCCTGAAGCCCGTGGAGATCCTTCGGAGTGCACAGACCCCCCTGCAGCCCCTGGAGATCTTTTGGGGTGCACAGACCCCGCTGCAGCCCCTGCAGGAGCAGGTGGATGCAGAAGGAGCTGTTGTCCTGTGGGAGGCCCAGGATGGAGCAGGATCCTGG
>VXAU01005522.1:213783-227293 GCA_013399695.1 Formicarius rufipectus | reverse complement strand
TTTTTTTCCTTCCCCCTTTTTCCCCTTCCCCCATTTTCCTATAAAGGACTCCTGAAAAACTGGAAACTTCCCCATGAATTAATCTCTGTAGGGAGATTTTCTGGTTCTGGGTGGACCTTTTTCAGGGTATTTCCTTCCCCCCTGCTTTGTTTGGAGCGTGGTCAGTTTGCTGGGAGGCAAAAGGAAAGGACCAGGAGGAAAAGTGCTTTTTCCCAGCCCGGGGAACTTTGGTTTGACCCACCAGGAAGGGGATTTGTTGTCTCTCCGATGGTGTCACTGGCCTCTTTCACCTCCATTACTGAGCTTTCTGCCCTCCAAATGATGGGGCTGAGCTTCCTCCTCGGGGTGTTCTCCTGTATTTCTGTGCCCCTCTGGGATTTACAGGCACTGTTTTCTCCCAACAAACCCTCTTGCAGGCAGAGTTAGATGTAAAAAAGCTCAAATAAACGAGCAGACTTTTTGGCATCCCCCTGAGGATGTTACAAACTGCCTCTAAGCTGGAAATTAAATGGGGAATTATTTCCTTTCTTCTCTGCTTCTTCCCTCTCTCCTTCCTGAACTCCTTTGCTTTAGTGACTGCCCCTTTGGTAAACCAAAAATTAGCATTTCTTCCCCAACCTTGTTAATATCCATCTTTAAATTTTCCAAGGAGATGCTTCTTTACTTTCAACACGAGCTGCTTGTGCAGCAAATGTAGTTTCAGCTCTAGTAGTGAAGAATAGGTTCAAGGTGTTAAGACATCTAGTATTATTACAGAAAATCAGGCTAAAATTGATGTATCTTTGTAAATAGAATATATATATATATATTAGATTTTGATTTCAGAATTAAGAAGTGATTTACAGCTTTAATAGTAAAATAATCTGATATAAATGGCCTGAGGTATTCCTGAAAACTATATTCTTATCTCAACTCCTTTTTTAATAGGAGGCTGTGGGAAGAGAGAAGTGGTGGGTAATTCCTGTAGACTGGTGAGGAATATTTGTATTTGAATACAATTTATATTAAATTTTCCCCGTGGGAGGACCCTGCAGAAGGAATTGTGCCCTGCAAACTTTGGGAACGGGCTGGAGGAATTATTTGACCTCCTCTTACCCCCCAGCTTGCATTTGCTGGTTGCCTGCACATTCCAGCACGGAATTTGTACAGACTGGTATTGCTTTGGAACTCTTTTCCAATGCTTTGTGATCCCTGCCAGGCTGCAGGACAGGGGGGTTGTGCTGCTGCCGGCTCCTTGCTTGGCTCGGAAATGCCACCCAGACAGGGCACCTGCTTGGCAAAGCATGAGGTGGAGGCTGGCCCTGGAACAGGGTGGCCTTGAAAGGTCCCTTCCAACCCAAACCACTCTGATTTTATGTTGATCCAACACTTCAGGGGGAGGAAAACCTCTGAAGTTGCCACAGGAATGTTTTATTTTACGGGTAGAGTGGTGCGGTCTCCCCGTGATGTTCCTGTACTGTCTCTTCGACTTTAGCAAGCAGGACCGACCCTCTTTCAGGCCGTGCTTTCATCTCTTCCTTTTGTCCAGGTAATTTTTAATTTCTCACCTTCCTTGGGGCAATGTCTGCAAGGAAACTTCAACCTTTTAAAGGCAACAACCAAACCCTTCTTCCAAAGAAGCCCAGACAACGTGTGGAGCTCAGTTTTCTTTACGTGCATCTTTATGTGATGCAAACCTCAAAGTGGAGAACTTCAGGAACCTCAGAGAAACCTGGAGGTGCAGGAAAGGGTTTGACCAGGCTGGGAAATGGGAGGAAACAAGTCAGGAGGATGTGAGTGAGATGAAAAACTGGAAATTTGCTGCCTGAGACCTGGGAATGGTGAGCAAAGAGGGGTGGGCTGGGTCCTGGAGGTCAGGAGGGAGGTGAAGTCCAGCTGTGATGGAGCTGAAAACCAGGATGGTCTGTTGGCCATCCTCTGTGACACTGAGCATCAGATACGTGGACATGTGCCTCTGGAAGGCCATTATTGCTGCCGGGGGTTACAAAAACAGGGTGGCCAGGTGGAGTCTGGAATGCCAGGCCAGGTTGGACAGGGCTTGGAGCAACCTGGGATAGTGGAAGGTGTTCCTGTCCAGGGCAGGGGGTGGAACCTGATGATCTTTAAGGTCCCTTCCAACACAAACCACCATAAGGTGTAATTTCTGTGGTGTAGGAGTTTAAAAAAGTAGTCTTAGATGTCTTGATATCAGGTAACATCAAGACTGCAAAGTCAAGCGCTGACAAATGCAAAACTAAAGCTGCTTTAAGGAAAAAAATCAACCCCCACACAGTGATTCCTCCAAATCAAGACACTTGAGTTTTGCTGCCTTTGTTTCAGGTAGGAAATCAGAATTATTTATTTTTTTTCCCTCCAAACTACTAGAAATCTGTTTGGCCATGTCTAGGGTTAGGTCATAACTTTGGTAGAGAATCCATTCTTGTAGTCCTGCAGTCTGAGCTGTAAGATGAAATTCCCTGGGTCCCTGAGCTCCAGCTGCTTGTTTTAGAGATGTTAATAAATAGTTGCTAGTTAATAAATTGGGCCCATGGCTCAGTGTTGGTGAGGTGGCTCCTTGCAATGGCAGGGACAGGGTGCCCTGTATTTTATTCCCCTTTTCTAGACTTGTAAGGTTGCCCAGGTGGGTCACACTTCAGTTGATACACAAGCCAAGTCTGACCCAAGCTGCTGCCATCAAATTCAGGAGTTTGTAAGGTACAACTTCTGCTGCAGATAATACAAACTGTTAGTTTTGTTACCTCCTTCTTCTTTCCCTCCTCAAATTTCCATGTTATGGCTTTCAGCAGCATGTCTGCTAAAAATGGGAGTATTCAGCTAAGCAAGGTGAGAGCAGGTGGCTGCTTCAAGTCAAGATGCCCCTCTCCCTCCCTCCCCCACTTCAGATAAAAAAAAGAAATTAATGCTTTAAATACAAAAAGTGCATAAAAAGCATCCTTTTGGTTGAGCCTGGGATGTTTGCATCCTGCTGCCCTAGTGCTCCACAAAGCCTTGTTGTTGCTAGGAGGAGTTGCTTTAGGAATTGAATACTTTTGTGAGGCATTTCCTTTGCTATTTATTTTGGTTTGTTCAGTTTAGCAACAAACAAGAGGGTTAAGTTGTGGGTTAAGTTGCCCCAGTTAGGAACAACTGGGAAAATGAAACACAGTTACACATCCTGAATTAAAAGTTTCTATCAATGCTTTTATTTTTGCTTACAGAAACAAAAACTACAAGCAATGAGGAAACCAACCTCTAGAAGGTAACAGTTCCTTCTCCCTCTGTTTTCCACTGCTCTTTGACCATTGTGGTTATTCCAGCACAGGTGAAACAATTGTGTCCAGCAGCAGAGGAGGGAACAGCTGAAATGCTACCCCAGAGCAGAGATGAATGATTTTTTTTTCACCCCCCCATATCTTAGGATAACCAAAATACACCTTTGGATTGGAGAATTAAGAAACCCCCAGCAACATGGTAGAAGTTAAATACAAAACAGTAGTAAATATGCAAAATACAGGTGATAAGCAGAGCAGTGAGGCAAAAGGAAGACTAGAATAGTTGATGAAGTGTAAAACTCTTTGCCATGCTTGGCTTGCCCCCAGCCCTGTGAGCAGGGCAGGGTGAGAGCACCCAGGAGGAGGAGGAGGCAGGGGAGGGCTCATCTCTGCCTTCCTCCGGGGTGGGAGAGGAGAGGGAGGTCCCGAACCAGGGGTTTTCTGCCCTACAGTACTTTGTCAGTGAGACCTTGGGGGGTGCATCCTCTCCCAGCACAGGTTCTTCAGCCAGGACCACCACAGTCCAGTCCAGAGTGACCTTTGGGTTGTTAACCTCCATGGGTAACCCCTGTGACACCCCTGTGGGCACTGCACCATCTTCAGGAGGGCTTGGTCCTGGTTTCACCCTGACATCTTGGGTCAAAAGTTTCTTCTGAACCACTGAGTTGGTGACATGTTTATCAGCACTCCTTAAAGAACAGATCAAAACTAAGAAACCTCCCTAGGACCAACAGAGAGTGATTCAAGTTCAGTGAAACAGTACAAAACAAAACCAAAAAAAAGGCTTCCTTTTTAGGAAAACTCAGCTGTGGTAAAAATATCTACTACAGTGCACTGCACTGTAATAAATATTCAACATAAATTAATAATTTACAAGTACCTGAGCAAGTATACAGAGCACCATAGCACAGCACAGCACCAAAGGCAGTAGCTCAGAATCTTTAAAAAGAATGCTGTTTGAAACATTAAAAAGTCAAAGTACTGTCATAGAAATGAACTCCAGCTGGAGCTGAAAGGTAGTGCAAACTTCTGTCTTCACTTTTGAAAGTAAAGGTGACAGGATTTCTGGTCACTTCACATCCCCAGTGCTGCTGGACCTGGACACCTGTGGTGGGTGTTTGGGAGCAGGTCTGCTGGAAGGAAAGGAAAAGAGCAACTTGTTATGGTAATTCCACTCTTGATTTCTTTAGGTGCTCAGCAGTCTTGGACCTGCTCAAAAATGCTCCTTAATACATTGCAGAACCCCCCTGTTTCCAAACGTTGGAGCAGTCAGCTTGGAGGTTGTTATTTCCAGACTATCTTACCTGGAATGGGCAGCCAGGAGTTTGTAATCCAAGTCCCACCTTTAAGTCTTTTTGCTAGAAATATTACAAAGTTATTTTGATTCTATTTTAATGCTCCTGAGCAACAAGAAAACTTCAAGCACCACTTTTATCTTCCTTGGAGCTCACTTTATTCACAGGGAAGTGAAGAATACTGGGGAAGAAAACCTCATTGCCTATAGTTAGTTAGCTTCCTGATTAATTGTTCTCCAACATATCTGACATTTTTTAAGTCAACAATTTCGGTGCTTTTTGACTGTTTTAGGTATTATTTTCAGATGACTATGAATTGGAAGTGTGTGAACAGGGAATTAATTTAGTGGTGGTCCATCTTAACAGCTGCACTTTCCTGTGGGTGATTGTATTTCTTGGCCAGGTTTAGTGAAGACCCAGTCAGGTGTGACAGTGAAACCTTCCCAGGGTCAGAAATTCTCCCCTTGCTTGGAAGCCAGAGCAGCTGCTGGGGACAACCACATGTTCCTGGGAGAGCAAACAGGAGGGATGTGCAGCTCTCAGCTCTCAGTCCAGGCAGGAAGGGCTTGCTACCAATGGAGGTGTTTCTGAGGAGGACTCACCTGGCAGGGGTGGCCCTTGTGTGTCCAGGCACTGCTGTGCAAGTCCCACGTGCTCTGCTCAGAGGGTCTGCTGGGAGAGGCTTCCGAGGAGGGCTGGGCTTGGGGGGCTCCTGGGGCAGAGCAAAGAGCCTGTGAGTCTTTAGAGGCGACAGAAAACCCTTAGCACAGCAGCAGATGAGATTAATTCGTAGAATAACAGGCTGGGTTGGGCTGGAGGGATCTTAAAGATCATCCCATCCCACCCCTGCCATGGGCAAGGACACCTTCTACTCTTCCAGGCTGCTCCAACCTGGCCTTGGACACTTCCAGGGATGGGGCAGCCACAGCTTCTCTGCCCAACCTGTGCCAGGGCCTCCCCCTCCAATAATAATCTTCAATTTAGGCTTATTTAGATATCTAAGTCATGATTTAGTCATATAATTTTTAATAAGCAAGCACTTCTATTTTAAAACAAAAGTTGAACACTGCATTTTAGTGATTTTGTGTCTTCTCTCTAGAAATACAGGGTGAAGCTCCCCTGGGGTCACTGATTAATTGGTGGTAAATGCAAACAGCAAAAACAGAACCCATAACATCATAAAAGCGGTTCTAGAGAAAGATGGAAATGCTGCAAATCACTTTAAAATGGAAGGTCAGATGGCCACAAACCCAAACTGCTCCAGTCTGGTTTGCATTGGGAGCATCTGTGGAATTATATTATTTTTCTTTTTTAGAGCTGTTGCTGTGCTTTCATTCTGTGCAATTAAAGGCCTCACTAATAAAGAACAGAAGTCATCTGCTGCCAGGCAGGAGCCAGTGGCTCTCCTGGGTGGTCCTCCAAGCCCTCAAACAGAGGAACATCTCTATTTGTGGTCTTCCTCATGAAGAGCTGGGACAGATGAAGTGGCTCACTCAGGGCACACAAAACTCCTGTCAGATCTGTCTCCTCCTTGAGTTCCACGGCCACACTTGGCCCAAGGAATTTGATTCTTCAGCTTTAGCTTTCCAAAACCAGCATTAGGAGAAGGAAAAAAAGGCAGAGCTTACAAAGCCTGGTTAAAGATCCCCTGCAAGATGTAACCAAAAGAAGCAGTCAGAGCAACAGGGGATATTCATGAATAAAGTACTGGCATTGTTTTGGGGGGGCATCCCTTTGTTCTTCTCACTTCTCAGGGTGAATGTTGCTGATTCAAGAAGGAAGTGCAGGTGGATTATCCACAGGCCTTTTCATGAGGAAGAAAACATGCAAGCTTTAACAAATCTCATAGACAGATTTGCCACAAACCACATGTTAAAGTTACATTTCATGTCCCTCCTCTTTTTAACTCGGAATACCTGAGTGAATCAGAAACAGCAACAAGAAAAACCCATCCCAATTTCAGTCTCTGCCCAAAGCCAGAGCTCACATTCAGCATTGATGCTGACTGCCACTCAGAGCTTCCTCTATAAAGCAAGACAAACACATCCTGCTCTGAGAAGATTGTCTGAAAGCTCTGTCCTGGGGGGTAGAAACAATTACTAATATTCCTAATTACTAATAATACTGCATATCAGGCCTGAAAAACACTGAAATAAGCTGGGAGTGCTCCATGGAGCCTCATCTCGCAGAATTTAGCAAAGAAAGTTCTTGAAAACACAATTATTTCCCCCAATACAGAGCTAGAACCTTAAAATTATGAAGAGAAGAAACCTTAGCACCTGGATTTCTAAACCAAAGCTTGTGCACTACATTTCTTGCACTTGGAAATCTTTACTGTGCATGTTTTGAAGTGAAATACAGAGTTTTGGAGTAAGTCAGATCCCAGCAGAAACTGGTGCTTTGAAAATAACCCCATCAGCTCTCCAGTGGGATGGAAATTTAAGGTGCTTCTGAAATAATGCTGTTAAAAGCCATCCTGCTTCTGGCATGGGAAGGTGTGTGTGTCATCTCCGGGGGGACAGCATTTACAACTGGGACAAACACAGCAGGAGAAAGACACCAAAAACAACCAGGGCACCTCTGGTTAAAGCCTTCACTCCCTGGGCCCTTCCCCTGGAGGATTTCACACAATTAATGACACAATTAATGTGATGAGCATTCCCTGGGTGCTCCATCAGTCCCCTAATTGCCACTGGACAACTGGAATTTACTCTTCAAGAGGCAGAATCCTCCTGGACCAGACCTGGGAAGGAGAAACGACCCAGGCTCAGTGGTCTGGAGACACAAAAGGGTGGAGAGGCAAAAACCTGGTCAGGATGAGGTGAGGGGGGAAAAAGGAGAGAGAGAACTGCCCTTCTTCATGTCTTTGTGTTTATTAGCTGGGACCTGTGTCTCATCACAACCTGGCAACAGGCAAAGGTTCAATTTTGGAGCAGCTAAACACTAATGGGACTTCAGGTCCTTTCACTCCAGGTGAAACATCCCTGGGTGGAAGGGTGTGGGAACAGAAGTCACTGCCAGGACAGCCCTGCTGGGCACACGACACCCCACTGATGCATCGACTCATTTCCCAGAACTTGCAAAAATGTCACCCTTTTGGTGAGATCCTGGAGGAGGAAGAAGCCAAATGTAATGGGGTAAAGAGGGGTAAAATAAGGAAAAAAAAATATGAAAGAGGGAGGGAAGTCTGATAAAAATGGAGATGGAAAACGGGTAATAACTGAGATGAAGCAAATTGGAGCAGCACATGATAGAGACCCCAGCATGGGGAAACACCACCAGGAACAGCAACACCTTCTCAGGAGCAGAGGAAAAAAAGCTTTGAGGGATTAAATCCCATCCCCAGGCTGACTACAGGAGGCTTTTTTCTACTGGTTGTGTGCCCCAGCAGCATCCAAACCCAGCCAGCTGTGTGTGGTGACACTGGTGGGACCTGCTGGAGCCTCTGAAGTGCTCACAGCCCCACCTTGGCTGTGCTGCCCTGCTCAGCCCTCCCCTTTCTCCAGGCCCAGTTCCCCCTGCAGAGCTTCAACCCTTCCATAGAAAGAGTTTAGGGATGGATTTCCTTGTCCAGTTTAATCTTGGCACTCGATGCATTCAGTCTGTCTTTGGGCAAGTGCTGCTTTAAATCTTTAAATACTGTCATGAAAAATGTAACTCTCACGTTGGAGCAGCTACAAAGACATCAGGGGCATGAAATTCCCTTTTTTTTTTTTTTCCCCAGTCATTTTTAAATAAGCAACTGGATGAATGCTCTTGTCTGACCTGCACCCCAATCTCTTTGGATGGGAGCCTGATTTGTGTAAGCCCCCAGTGCCTAAAGCCAGGCTGAGGAGTCACAGGAGCGACTGGGGCAGGAGCAGGAGCTGAGCCCAGCTCAGTTTTACTGAGTAAAAACACAGAGCTGCAAAATAAGAGGTGTATTTGGGTAATGAGATGATGGCAGTATCAGAGGCAGCAACTGAATGCTGAGAGTAGCAGAACCAAGGGGAAGAAATCAAATGCTCTGCCTGAGCTGGAGCCGTGGATAGGATAATCCTGCACCTTCACTGGGGCTGGGCTGGTTTATGCTGACTGTGAGCTGGCCTGGAAATAAAGGGTAGTTGCTTTGCAAGAGCATCTAAAAGAAGGAAAAGCTGTTTATCAGTCAAAAGATTGTTGAATATTCAACTTGGCAACAGCTCATTTGCTAAGGATTTTTTTTGTTTGTTTGGGATTCTTAAGCTAATCAAATTCTTCCAGGACTTGAAGGAGTAAAATTGTTAACTTCAGAATAAAAGATTTTCTCCCTCTGCAGTCCCCTGTTGCTGACTGTGATGAGATTATGGACAGAGTTCTGAAGGAAGCCCTTCTTGCTCATCCTCTGGGTTGCCTTGAGTCAATGCCCTGCTTGTCCAGCTTCTGTTTGAGGCAGCAGCTGGAAATGGTGATATTCTGCTTGATGGAACAACTGGCACAAGTAATTTGAGCTGCCAAAAGCTCTGTGGCAGTTCCAGCTCTGTCAGTGCTTGTAATGACAGTCCTGGAGAGCTGGAATTTTACCCTGCACCTGGTGTGGGGTTTGGAGCATGAGGCACTCAGGGATGTGAGCAGCAGGGGAGCACTGGGCAGCTGGGATGTGCAGGGACTGAGCCACCAGCACAGTGAGAAATGGTTACTTTTTCTTGGAGAGCCTTTTCTTCATCTATATTCTGCCCATGTGCATCTAAAACCTTAATTTTGACCACCACAAATTATGCAGAATGTTAAAGAGAGCAGGAAAATGAGCAATGAAACCACTGGAGCTAAAGAC
Source organism: Formicarius rufipectus (assembly GCA_013399695.1). Lineage (NCBI taxonomy): Eukaryota > Metazoa > Chordata > Aves > Passeriformes > Formicariidae > Formicarius > Formicarius rufipectus. The sequence continues at coordinate 217,955 of VXAU01005522.1, read as the reverse complement.
AAGCAACACAAACCAATACCCCCTCAGATTTCTTCTAAGATTGATTTTAGAAAGAATCAGTACTTTCCATTCCCTGAAAAGAAGCACAGCTATCAAGATGGACAAGGGAAGAAGAAAACACTTCAATACTTTGAAGGCACTTAATAAACTGGCCAGGCTTGTAACAATTGGTCTAACCTGAGTGATTCAATGTTCAGACTTAGGAAATTAAAGCTAGATACACTTTATTTGCTGTCACAACACAAAAGCAGCCTGCCAGGGCAGCTCAGTGCTGCCTCAGAGAGTCACAGAGTGCTTTGGTTTGGAAGAGACCTCAAAGCCCATCTTGTTCCAGCCCCCTGCCATGGGCAGGGACACCTCCCACCAGCCCAGGGTGCTCCAAGCCCTGTCCACCCTGGCCTGGGACACTTCCAGGGATTTCAGGGGCAGCCACAGCTTCTCTGCCCAACCCATCTCAGCTCTGTTTGTGTCTCTGTTCTTTTTCCAACCCCCTTTTCAAAGCACTTTAGTCTCACAACCCAATCCTGTGAGTCACTGGGGAAGTGTCTCAGAGCAGCTCACAGGAGGCAGCCTGGTGTTGACAACATCCACTTCACTGTGAGCTTGTACCACCCCCAGAACACACCGTGTCTACAAAACCCCTCCCTGAATTCCTGCTTCCCTGCTGAGAAACACTCACACTACAAATGGGACCTAAAGAGAGCAGCCAGTGACAAGAAAAGGGACTATTTAATATAGACAACCACAACAGACACCTTCATCTACTCTGAGCATCACCCCGAGACGCATCTCATCCAAGAAAGAGAAGCTTTACCACCTCTATTTAAACACTGCAAGGGAAAGGTTTGTCTACATGAAGCAGTGTGGGCAATTCCCAGCCTGCTGTTCAGGGCTGAGCTCTGGGGAACAGAATGCACTTCATGCCCCCCTTGGCAGAGCACGAGCACATCAAACTAAGGCACCTTTTGCTCCTGCACATCCCACCTGCGACATGCCCCCTCAAGCCCTGTCACTGTGCTTGGCACCCTGGCACCAACCTGCAGGTTCCCCTCTGCTCGGGGAGCTGGTGAGACGAGGCTGTGTCTGCCTGCAGCATGGACATTGTGCTGCTGGTGCCCTTGGAGTGGTGGAAAGAGAGCTCAGGACCCTAAATTTGAGCATCACAACCCCATAAAGCAAAATATCTCCCCTGCATTTCTAAACTCACACAAAGTGTGAAGGAAACACGGTGGGGAAGGAGAAGTGTGAAAAGGCTTCACTGCTCCTCTCCACATGCAGATTCTCAATAAATAGAAGAAGACCAATGGTTACCTGGGAGAACCTCAGTGAAGGGGCAGCTGGCAAGGGTCTTTCAGGCCCAGCCTGGTGTCCTGGCAGCCGGGGAAGGGGTGGTAGGACTCGCTGGGGTGTTTTCAGTGGAGGCAAAGGGTGTGTCTTCGCGGGGTCACTGATGTCGATGATCTGGTAGGGCAGGGGCCGTCTGGGGCCATCCCTCTGTGGAAGGACAGCCAAAGCAACAGCCACACTTTGAGGGCTGGCATGGAATCACAAGTTATGGACTTCAACAGCTGGCACAGAAGCACAGGTCATAAACTTCAAGAGCTGTCACAGAATGGGTTGGGTTGGAAAGGACCTTAAAGCCAAACTCATCCCACCCTCTGCCATGGCCAGGAAACCCCTTCCACTGTCCCAGGTTGCTCCAAGTCCCATCCAGCCTGGCCCATTTCTACTTTAAAATCCACAGTATTCTAGTGCTTTTCCCTTCTATTCTTTTTTCATTACCTTCTGCACCTCTGCAAGCAGAGGAGCAGTTGGCAGCTTCCAGAGCCCTGCCCAACCACCACCCCTCCCTGCCCCAGGTGTTCTGATGTAAGAACTTGCTCTATTCTTGGACGTAACTCTGTTTCTTTTCTCCACTTGACACCTGTCTTAGAATTGGAAGCCATAAATGAATTTTGAGGCCTACATCTTCTCCTATTTTATTTACTGTGAACTCTACATTCATGTGATATTTGCATTATAATAAATCGCTTGAGATCCAAAATATATGATTTAGGTTTCCTTCCCCCACCCTCTTTTTTTTTTAAACCCAAATTGTTTAGGGACTCACTTTTTGTATGGTTGTATTTTGTGGCTTCATGAGGAGGTTTTTACTAATAGATGTGGTGTGGACATGATTAGGCTCAGATGAAGCAGAAGGTCTTGCTGGACTCACAGACCTGCAATACAAACATTTATTTGTTGAACAGAACATTCTCCTTTTCAACATTTCTTTTTTTTTTTTACAACAGTAGCCTCTTTTCAGAGTGAGATTTTGCAAGGACTCTTTGACTTGTTATAGCAAACAAGGAAAGTAAAAATTGTCTAGTGCTCCTGCAAGAATAAAAATAAATATTGATTTTTGGGAAAGCAGCAGTCTGTTAAATTAGCTCCTGCAATCTGTGGCAATGCAGCTTTGTAACACCCAGGAGACTATTCTAATGAATCTCACATTTAAACAGTAATGACCTCAAATATGAAAGTTTCAGCTCACTCCACTGAGTTTAGATAAAAGGCCACACAATGTAATGGAACTGTTTCAAGCAAATGAAAACAAAGGCAATACTTCCATCACTGCTTGATTTTGTATCCCAAAAGGAAAGGGATATATTCAAACCAATACCTACATTATTTACTGACTCTCAATGAAATTAAACCCAAGGAAAACACTGCTGGGAATGCTTGCTGCACAGTTTTGTCAAGGTTGGCTGTCTCTAACACATCCACCCTGCTGTGGGGACTGCCTCCTTCCCCTCATTAGCCATTAAAGCATAATTAGGGAAATGATCTTACCTTAATTTCTCTATGGTTGTCTTCTTACTTGTAAACAACCATCTCATGAAAGTCTTCCTTTTGAGGTACATGATTGATCCAGCGAAGACAAGACACAGGATGGTTATCAACACCCCTATGGTCAAACTCTTCTTATCTGCAACAGAACACACAGATGCACCTTTACCCAAATATGTTATGGGTGGGAAGCAGAACAGCCCTGCCTGGCCTGGCTTTCTGACTGCAGTGCAGGTGGGCTCAATAAACTCTTAATTAAGGACTAATCAACCCCTTTCTTGTAGCCTGATGTTTGAATTAGAGCCTATTGGAAAGTTATTTCTTTAACACTGGGGGGAAAAGAATGGTTAAAATATGACATTGTAGGTCCCTTCCAGCCCTTTCTCTTCTGGTCCAAACACGAACACCTCCATGAACTCCCTCTCTTTCTGCTCTGGTGTTCAGGTCCTGCTTGGGTTGTCACCTGCAAACAGGGCCATAGGGTGCCTGGGCTGCTGGCCTCATGCAGACACCCTGAGGATGATGATGGCCATGCCATGCCATGCCATCTGGGTTCCCCTCGTGGGCTGCCAGGGTGGGAGGGGGCTGAGCGGCACAGAAAAGGGTCAGAAATGCCGAAATCATGGCTTGGGGAAGTTCCAACTTGCCCATACTCCCCCACCTCAGGCACCAGCAGTGAGCCAGCTCCTCTACAGAGGGGTTTTGGGGGTTTCACTGTGCCCCAACACCAGGCAAGCTGTGTGGACTCCCCCCTGCTGGGGCTCAGCCCAGATGATGCCAACTCAAATTCAGAGGCCAGCGAGGAAAACAGGGTTTTCCTCGGAGCGATGCTCTGCCCAGAGGGAGGAACTGCAGCCTGCTGGACCTGCTCCAGGTTCAGAGTGCTCTCAGCTGCTCCAAGCCCCTGGCTGGGTGCTGGAAGAGGCACAGCAGTGAGAATAACCCTGTCTAGATGACTTGCAGCTGAAGGAAAGCGGCAGCTCCGACGGTGCCGGGGGTGAGAGGATACCATCGTTGCCTGGAGGAGAGGATGTTGTGGCTCTTCAGGACTGCTGACTCAAGAGATGCACAGTCCCAGAGCAGGGGAAACCTCCTTAATCCCTGCTCTGCTGAGCTGTCCTCACTGGCTCTGGCTTGTCCCATCTGCTTCCCAGCCAGCTGGAGCTCGCTGGGATGCTGGGAACAGTCAGCACTGAGTGGCCACTTGTCCAGGTTTTGGTAGCCAGGATCAGTTTGGCACTGGGTGGGTGTGGATTCTAAACCCTCTATGCCATTTTTTCTCATGAGCTGCCCACCATGGCCCATTGGCAGCAGCTGCCCAGGGCACACCCCACCCCTCAGGG
>VXAU01005522.1:122480-204233 GCA_013399695.1 Formicarius rufipectus | reverse complement strand
TATTTCTTATTTTTTAGTTTTAGTGCTTTTAGTTTTAGCTCTTGTCTTGTTAGTAATAAATTTCAGTATTTAGCTACTCTGAGTTTGTTTTGCCATTATCCCTCAGCTGTTTTTTTCCTTTTCTCTTTTTTCCCTTTCCCTCTTAGGGTGGGGCTGGAGGTTTGGGTGGACACCGGGTGAAAACCACCACACCTGGTCAGAATTTTCAGCCCAGGCAAGGTGCTTTCAATCCTTTCCTTTGGAGCTCCTCGGGTGCTTTAGGGGAAGGTGGGGTGTGAGCTGCACAGTGATGATCAGCATCTGGATCAGCACGCTCATGGAAGGGCCTGGGTGGGAGGGATTGCCACTGCTGTCTGCCTTGGCAATGCTGAGCAACAGACAACTCAGAATTCATCCTCTTTCAGGATTTCTTCAGATGATATCCCTCTTGTGAATCCTCCCAGGACACAAAAACTTTCAGCAAATGCCAAATCTTGCTTGGTGGAGACAGGCAAAGGCCAGCTGGTGAGTTAACTCCCTTCTCTGGACAGGAGTCCGTGTGGTTCTAGAGACACCCCAAAGACAATTCCTTTGGAGAAAGGCCTGAATGCAGTTCAGAACAAGAAAACCAGAACAAATGTAGTTGTAAACTGGAGTGCTGTGTATCTGCAAGGCTGTGGTGACATGAGAAAGGGAAACTGCTGCTCACCCAGAGGGATGTGTGGGGAGGGGAAGGGAACCCATCCCACCTTGATCCTCACGACATCCACTCCTAAGAGGAAAGACTGACTTGAAAGAAGGGCCATTTCTACCACGGTGGTACAAGCAGGAATTTGGGAAGACAGGCAGCATCTGGTTCTTATCTACTGTGGCCTTTTATGATGGAGACACATCCTGACAGCAAAGGAACTTCCCTGGTGGGAGTAGGAGTGGAAATGCTTGTGCAGGCAGATTACTCATCCTTACATTTTCGAAGTTAAAGGTTACTCACACAACATCTAATGTTTTATACAGACAATCTGCTGGCCATTTCCCCCAGGTTATGACCAGCTATCTTCTAGGGGAGGATGGATGCCCTCATCTGCAATGGCCAAGAGGTGGAGGATCTGCTCCCCTGCTGCAACCATTAATTAGTCCATGTTTAGAACTTAATCCCTTTGTTCTACTCTGAAGTGTGGCTTTGATTTCCAGCCAATAAGTGCTGCTCCTTGCAAGATTAAGAGGCCCTTTGTTAGGGCTCTGGTATTTTCTTTCTGTGCAGACAATTAACAGCCCAATCAGGTCATTACCAGCAGAAGGAGGGTGGCTTGGAGCACACCAGTGCCCTGGCTGAGACTCTGAGCAGAGCTCTGCCAGCTGCATTTTGGTGCTTCTGATAGATCAGCCAGACTGAAGGCAAAAGATGTGGCAGCAAATGATGTGATGGCCTAAAGGCTGAGAACACACCATTTCTGTTCCTGATCTTTAGCAGAGACACAACAGCTGATCTAAAGTTACTTTCTGCCAAATGTCTCGAGCCACTTCCAAGTGTGGATGCCTCTAACTGTGGGTAAGACATTTATTTGAGCCATCCTGAAGATTTCATTTCAAGCCCTTCAAAGAAGAAAATGCTCTTTTTTTTTGTTTTCCCAAAAGAAAGGGGTCAGATTCCTGGAGAAAAAAAACACAAACATGATTGTAAAACTTCCAGTCAGTGTGGATCTTTTCACTAAAAACTCAGAGATTAAAACTTCAATCAATTATCTGCGTTTCACAGCCAGAAGCTTGACTAATACTGTACACTGCTGAACAGCAACTTAATGCTATTAAGAACAAAATATTAACACTTTGAGAGGCTTAAGCTGGCACTCTCTTTTCCCTCTAACATTTTTACATACTAAAATTGGAAAGCTGAGAAAGAAAGGCACAGAAGGAACAGAATATGAGCTGTGGGTTCCCTGGAGAGAAGGACAAGAGCTTGAAATTCTTTGCAAGATTACGATCAAGCTTGCTGAGTTCTGAATATTTCCTCAAATCTGGGACTATTAAAAGGGACTCACACAGGATTCCTGCAATTCTTTTCATTAAACTACAAGCAATAATCAAAGCATCAACAGGAGCATCCAGACAAGGTGCTGGGCAGAAAAGCAAAAAGCAAATTCCCATTTTCTACGTGTAGATCCCTCCTCGTCTTTGCGGGGCTGGCACATCAACTGTTCAGCTTGAGACAAACATTAACATGTGCATATCCTCTGCCAGTTTCAGGAGACACAGGGAGGGAGGGGAGGGGAAAAGCCACTCTGTGAGCAAGAGGCCAAGTGTAACTGCTTTTCCTGAAACCGAAAACTCAAAATGAAATGAAGATCAGAGTGAATGCCCAAGTCCCGTGCTTTGACTGCAAGGGACGTAAAGAACGGTGTTAAAAGGAGAAAGGGCTCCCTGAAACTTGGAGACTGAAACACTTGGAGGGTTTGAGGTATTTATCTGCCTCTTTCACCTGGTTAAACTCTTTTGGAGTGATAGATTTTTCCTTCTGATGTAGAAGCCCAGTGGCCTGCAGAGGATGGAGAGCATCCTGCAGGAGGGAAACGCACCTCAGTGTCCTCACGGGGCTCAGCCAGCCAGCCTGGACTCCAAGCAGGGACTCTTGACAAGAAGAGAGACCTCCTGGAGCACAGAAGAGCTCTCCCCTGGCAGGCTTGGAACAGCTGTGAGGACACCTGGTACCCAGCCCTCAGCTGGGAACCAACCCCAGCCTGACTTCTCCCCGGGGTGGAACCAGCGCTCGGCACTCACGTGGCTCTTCCCTCTCCCACTTGGCTTCTCACAGTATTTGGGCTGGTGACAGAGGAAAGGGGAGCAGAGTGGAAGATGCTGAGCACATGGAGCTGCCAAGTTCAAAAGGAGGTTTTCAGAGGGTGCTCTGAGCATTCCAGAGAGTGGAATGTTGTGCTTCTCGGGGAAACCTCTTTATTGGATTGCAGCGCCCAAGCTGAAGCAGAAAGTCCTGTCTCCCTCCATCCTGCTGCCTCTGCAGGCAGAGGCAAAATGATTTGTGAAGGATTTCTGGTGGTTATTAAGTGCTCTGAGCTGGATGAGCAGAGTTTATTTCCCTTTGCTGCTGGTAATTATAGTATCATGACCCTGTAATTAAGGTCCTGTCAGGCTTTCCACACCGAGCCTTATTCAAGGGATTCAATCAACCATTTGAAGCTGCACAAGGTCAAAGCTCAGCACTGCAGTTGTCAGCCTGGAGACTGCTTTTTCTCCAAATGTGTACAGTGATGTGCCCACTTCTTTCCCTGGAGAGGTGCAAGAAGAAAAAACATGAAAAAGAAGAGATGTTGTTGCCATTGGGAGTGGCACAGAAATGCTGTGTCATTTCCGCCCCGCTGCGAGGAGAAAACACCCTCGGGGGCTGCCAAAAGCAAAGGGAGGAGTTTCTGACCATGGTGCTGATTCCAGGGAGAGGAGAAACACCCACGACCAGGCTGAGAGCAGGAAAGGAACACGGCTCAGTTCAGTTCTCAGCTGCCTGTGGGTGTGGAGGGGTCAAAAGCCAAGCTGTGAGGAGCAGGTTGGGGCTCTGCTGCTCAGGTTGGGCCAGCCAAGCCCACGAGCTCCTCTGCAAATAAATATAGGCACAAACCCACAGTTCTCTGTCTGGATTTCATCTCATTTGTTTGTTTTGCTGCACTGGTGGTGCAAAGCAAACCTGCCACAAGCTCCCCTTGGCCTCCCTCCCCATCCCCTGTTGTTGCATCTGGGCAAGGGCAAGGTGGGCTTGAGCATTTTTTGCATTTAGGGGGCATGATGTCACCACCTCCATCACTTCCATCTCCAACAGAAAAGGCCTGGCCATAAATCTGAGACTATCAAAACAGTTTGATTTTACTGAATTCAAACCTTTGCAGCGCTTGGATAATTAGCATTTTTGCCAACCCCACCGGGCCATGGTCAGATAACTGAGATTTTTGTCTGTAGGGTTGTACCTGGCAAAACCTGCAAAGTTCTTACACCAGTGACAGGTCTTTGTAACAAATATTGACGTGAAAATTAAGAATGTTCCTGCCTAAACAAATGGCCATGTCTGTGCAACACGTTTAAGTGTGGCCTAATTATTAAGTCAATGCCTGCCATTGGCTCCCCCAAATTACTGCTTTTTTCCCTTCTGGGGAAATATAGGAAAACACACTGAGAAACTTCTTGCCTTCCCTAAAGAATCGTTTGCTTGTCAGTGCAGAAAAGACCAGGAGTCTGAAGCTGAGAATCTCCTATTCCTTGGTGATCAATAATTTCTCTGCCCTAAGCTGCTGTCTCTGTGTCTCCGTTTTCCTGGAAATGCCAGTGGAGCAGCAGCCAGCACACAGAGACACCACTGCTGATGCCTCCCTTAGTCACTCCACTATCGATAGGTCAGATCAGAGCAGGTTGATATTTCTGGAATATGAAACAAAAAAGGTCACAAGCAGTTCCTGCACGCTGCTCCTTAAGGATAAAAATGACATGAGTTATGGTGAGAGAGAGAGAGCAGAGAAATGTGGGTGTTCTGGGAGCACACTGGAACCTCCTTGTGCTCTAAGAGGAATCTCTGCCTGTTTTCAGAGACCACTCTTTCTCAGCAAGCTTTCCATGCAGATAGGAAAGAGCAAGAAACTATTCCTCTCTTTGATTTGAATTGATCTGTTGAAGGCAACAAAAACAACCCCAAGGAAATGCCAGTACTTCTTTCTGGAAACAGGTTCCTATTGCCCAGCCTAATGTAAACAGGCTCTGACAGCATTCATCATTTTTCTGTAACTGGATCTAAAAATATTAAGATTGATGGTTATCATTGGGCTTCTGGACATCTGTAACCTGATGAATAAAGAAAGATGTACAAAGGAAGACATTAATAAGGAACTCAATATACCCAATATTATTTCAGGAGAAGTTATTGCATTTTGTTCTGCATGGCTTTCTCCTACTGGGAAAACAGAAATAAGAATATAATAAAAATGAACTGTGATCTGGTTTTTCCATTATGGGATAGAATTTTGTTTTAGAAAGCACAAACCTATTTCACTGCAACACAGGCAGTTGCTGAAAACAATTACAATCAAAGACAACAATCTGGTAAAAGGTTCCAAGGAATCTTTTTGATACAAAGTCCAGAGACAACAACGCCTTAGAATGTCAACTCTCTCTGTGTGCTACAGGCAAGGCTGCAAAGACTTTTACTTTCTTTTTTTACCTGTACTAAGGCATTTTCCCTATTGCATGACCCCCCTACCCCTCTTCCTATTCCACCCCACATCTGCCAACTCCTGCTTCAACCAGATGTGTGATAAAGCAGTGGATACTCATGTCCCTATTCTTTAAATCCAGAATATTGGCATTATTTCAAGTGTCCAAGGCCAGGCTGGACAGGGCGTGGAACAACCTGGACTAGTGGAAGGTGTCCCTGCCCATGGCAGGGGGTTGGAACTGGATGGGCTTTGAGGTCCCTTCCAAGTCAAACCACTCTGGGATTCTATGATTATTTCTAATTTATACTTCCAAAATAATGAAGAATGAAGACTTTCAGTTCAGATTTGGTCATGTCCCTTCTTCCTCCTTCAAAATCCTTGTCCTTGGGCATACCCGAGAGACACAGAGTAAAAGTCTGTTTGAACTCTGTTCTTAACACCTTTCTCACAAGCAGCCCCCCAGCCCTGACCCCTGGAGAGAGCAGGGCCCATGTTGACCAGTCCCAGGGAGGGAGACAAGGAAGAATCAGAGGAGCCCAAGGGGGGTGGAGGACCTGCCATGTGGGGCAACACATGTGCCAAGGGAGCTGCAGCAGCTCAGCTCACTGACCTTTAGAGGAGCTTTCCTCAGCCACTGAAATGATTAACAGTCTCCCCGAGTCACTTTCCATGCCATGGGGAACTGGTTGAGGAGCAGATTTGGCTTCATGCAAGAGAAAAATATCTCTGTATTCAGGGGATTAAAAAATCCCAGTATGACTAAGGCTGGAGGCTACAATTGTCCATGCCTGTGTGAGCACACACGATTTGGGGCAGAGGATCAGATGTTCCATGCTTTGTTCCACGTGAGGAGCTTCATTTGGAACTGGAACTCCTCCTGCACATGTTCCCACACCCACATGGCCAAGCTGACCTGCTGTCTCCAGCAGTGGTGTTTTAGTGCTCTTTTAGAGAGAATTTGTGAATGGTCCATGTCCCTGGGAAGACGACAGATAAATTCTTCAGTAGTTTTCTGAGGAGGGTTTTGACCAAGGGAAACATCTGTGTGTCATTATATTGATAAGTTTTGGAACAGAGTTAAAGGCAGAGAGATGCTGTGCTGTAAGAGGCTAAGGGAGCTGGGAAAGTATTAAAAAGAAATAATTATATCCATCTCCTCAGGAGAGGTAAAAGTGGTGTTCAAATTTGAGACAGAGTCATAGAATCATAGACTGGTTTGGGCTGGAAGGGACCTTAAAGCTCATCTCATTCCACCCCTGCCATGGGCAGGGACACCTTCCACCAGCCCAGGTTGCTCCAAGCCCCATCCAACCTGGCCTTGGACACTTCCAGGGATGGGGCAGCCACAGCTTCTCTGCCCACCCTGTGCCAGGGCCTGCCCACCCTCAAGGGAACAGTTTCTTCCTAATATCTAACCTAATTCTACTCTCCTTCAGTTTGAATCCACTCCCCTTGTCCTGTAAATAAGTAGGTAAATGTAAGTAAGATGCTGAAGGAGACACAACTTGTCCATGGCCGTGCAGGAGGCAGCAGCAGGAGGCTGAGTTAATACTTGCAGGTCAGGGGAAGGGCCACGGGGTGTTCCAGAATCCCAAACACTTTTCCTGGGATACATGACCAGACCAACTCCAGAACCTGTGTTAGTAGATTTCTGCAGAAGGGAAGCAGATTCCCAGGGGACAATGACAGCCCTGCTAGGAGCCCTGTCAGGAGGCAGCTCTGCAAGGCAAGCCCAGTCCATAAAACACCCCCAAGGACACAAGAGCCTCGTGCTGATGCCACATCCCCAGCCCTGCTCTGGGACACGGGCAGGCACCTCTGTTTAGCAGGTGAGATGTTTTGAGCACAGGGGGAAGCTCACACACCAGCCTGAGAGGGATGTGATTCCAACCTGCCAAGAGCCTCCTGCACTTTGTAGGGTGACTGAAGGCCATCTCAAAGCTGGTATAAAATGGTTTGTCTAAGCTCACCTCCCCATGTGCAGCGTGTTGCAGAAGGAGCATTGTCGCTGCTGCAAGGCACGAGCACGACAGCAAACCAAGGCTCACATGGCTCACAGAGTGATCCCCTCATTATTCACTTCTCCATTCCAGGAGAACAGATACAGATTGGGGCTGTATGAAACCCCTCCCAATCACCTGGCTTGTCTTGCCCCCTCTAAAAGCCTCTCTGACAGTGAACTGTGCTGTGCCACTCACCTGGGCCCAGAGGGTGATGCTCACCTGGGTCCCAGAGGGTGATGCTCACCTGGGCCCCAGAGGGTGATGCTGTGCCACTCACCTGGGACCCAGAGGGTGATGCTCACCTGGGCCCTAGAGGGTGATGCTGTGCCACTCACCTGGGCCCAGAGGGTGATGCTCACCTGGGCCCAGAGGGTGATGCTCACCTGGGCCCCAGAGGGTGATGCTCACCTGGGCCCAGAGGGTGATGCTGTGCCAGTCACCTGGGCCCCAGAGGGTGATGCTCACCTGGGCCCCAGAGGGTGATGCTCACCTGGACCACTCACCTGAGCCCAGAGGGTGATGCTGTGATGCTCACCTGGGCCCAGAGGGTGATGCTGTGCCACTCACCTGTGCCCCAGAGGGTGATGCATTGCTGTGCCACTCACCTGGTCCCCAGAGGGTGATGCACTGCTGCTCGTGGGTCTGGCAGATGCCATTGTAGCAGTAGCCGTCGATGCCGTGGCAGCGGTGCCCGTCGTGCAGGTACACGTTGGGTGGGCACTGCGGGCTGGAGCCCGTGCAGAACTCGGGCAGGTCACAGGAATTGCTGGAGCCTCGGCAAGAAACCCCTGCAGGTTTCAGCTGCAAAATAGACAGGGGTTGGAACTTCTGGGGCAGGACAGGAGTTAGAACTTCTGGGGCAGCACAGGAGCAACTCGCCCAGGGCACAGGGAGGGGACTGCATGGCTCTGTCATTACATTTATTGGACACTTGTTGGGGAGGGGTTTGCAGGAATCACAGAATCAGGTGGGCTGGAAAAGACCTCTGAGATCATCAAGTCCAACCCTTGATCCAACCCCACTGTGATCACCAGCCCATGGCATTGATGCCACATCCAGTCTCATCTTAAACTCCTCCAGGGACAGTGTATCCATCACCTCCTTGGGCAGGCCGTTCCAATGCCTGGTCACTCTCTCTACAAAGAATTTTTTATCTAATATCCAACTTAAATTTCTCCTGGCACAGCTCAAGCCCATGCCCTCTTGTCCTACTGCTGGTTGTCTGGGAGAAGAGACTGACCCCACCTGGCTACACCCTCCTGTCAGGGAGTTGTAGGGAGTGATGAGGTGACCCCTGAGCCTCCTCTTCTCCAGACTGAACACCCCCAGCTCCCTCAGCCTCTCCTCATGGAACCTGTGCTTGAGTTCCTTACTCTTCTCTGGACCTGCTCCAGCACCTCAACATCTGTCCTGAATGAGGGGACCAGAACTGGACACACACTCGAGGTGTGGCCTCACCAGTGCTGAGCACAGGGGCGGGATCACTGCCCTCATCCCACTGACCACACCATTCCTGATCCAGGCCAGGATGCCACTGGCCTTTTTGGCCATCTGGGCACAGTGTTGGCTCATGCTCAGGAAGGAGGGTCACACTGGAGCTGCAGACACAGCTCACATGGTTCAGAGCAGAAGGTAAAGCCAACCCAGATGTGGGCTCAGAACCACCAGGGGCTGCACTGCCAGGGGGGGTCTGTTAGGGTTTGGTGGGATCTCAGGAAAAGGCTCTCTCCCCAGAGGGTGGTGGGCACTGCCCAGGCTCCCCAGGGCAGTAGACACAACCCCCAGGCTGCCAGAGCTCCAGGAGGGTTTGGATGATCCTCTCAGGGATAGGGTGGCATGTTGGGATGGCTGTGCAGGGTCAGGAGTTGGACTTGATGATCCTTGTGGGTCCCTCCCAGCTCAGCACATTTTACAGTTCTGTGAACTTAATTACACAACTAGTCCATGCAACTGTTCCTGTCCTACCCCAATTTCCCTGGATAAGTGCATTATTTTGGAGCTGAAGGCATCTAACAGGCAACTGTAGAATGTTCCAGCAGGAGCATTCACTTCTCAGCACCAGGCACAGAAGAAAGGTGGGCGCTGGGGACAGCCCTGAATTTTAATCACTTCCCCTTTGGTAAAAAGCAAAGAGGAATGCAGATTGATTTTGCTCAAAAGCCTTTGCTGGCTGTGGTGAGCACTGGCTGCTCTGAGCTCCTGGGCAGATGGTGGCCCCAGACACGATGGGAACTTGCTAAATGCTTTTATCCCATATGCAAAGGATGGTTTGGGAATCCCAGCAGGTAAATGCCTCTGGCAAGTTGGCTTTTATAGCATGTTAGGAGACCACAAGGACTGATGATCTGCTATTAAAAATACATGTGCTGTTGATAGAATTAATATTTCAAGAGCCTTCCCCAAAAAGACAGTTCAGCTTTTAAAGACTGCTTGACACACAAGCATGGAAAAAACCCCTCAGGAATGCAAAATCTCCCGAGGAAGAAAGTTGTGTGTGAGCAAGTGAGGAGGCCACAAACAGCACAGACACCATTTCAAAAGTCTGTTGATTGTCTCCCTTTTTTTTTAAAAATAAAAATTCCTTACATGCCATGCAAGTGTCTCAACGCTTATTGACCCCACTTTGCTGGTTCTCCACCCGTGCCCGCTGCTCTGAAGGTGGGAAAACCATGAAAATTCATGGAAAACCACCCTCCCCACCCAGGAAAGAGCCACTTCCCGAGGTTCACCTGGCAGTCCTGGCAGCACAGCCCGTGGGCACACACTGCTCCCTCCTTCAGGGCGCACGTCGTGGCGTTGCAGCAGCGGTTGGTGCACTCCTGCAAGAGATCCAGAGGGGGAATTTAGAGCAGACCACCTTCAGCCACGGCAAAGCAAGAGGCAAGGAAAATCAGCCAGGAAATCCTGAAATATTCCTGCCAAATTCGACAGCTTGATCCAAACAGCCTCGGCTGCCCCTCGACTCAACAAGCCCCATAAGGGTAGTACTGATGAAGGGGAGGGGAAGGGGGAGCCTGTGTTTATTTTACTTAGGGCTTATGAGGCTTATTTTGTTCTACTTATGCTCATTTTGTTTATGCCTATTTTGTTTATGCTTATTTACCTAGGACTTATGATGATGCTTCTTTTCTATGCTTTTATACTTATCATAGAATTTGCTCAGTAGTAGGAAATTCACTGCAGCAAAACTCACACAGTGTCCTTGAAAGGGCCACACCAAGAGGCCCAAAGCTTCTTGGACCAATTAAAACAGCCAGGATACCCGACGATAAATCAGAAAACATGTCAAAAGAACGAGATAAGTCCAACTAGACCAGCTACAGTTGCCAACAAGACCGGTTTAGACCAGTTGTGAGCAAAAGGTAAAAAGTTCACAGGAGGAAGACCCTTTACTTCATCCCTAAAGATCACCAAAGACCCCGCCCTGAATTCCCAGGAGGAACAGTGCACACGCAAGAAGAAGCGGCACAGGGCGGAGAAAATGGAAATCAGTTCCTGAGACTCATTATAATAACCCTGCCTTCACTAAGGAAATAATGTTTATGCATAAAAGAAACCTGAATATGTATAACTTAGCTGCATATAAACCCTCTGTTAACTCAACCAGGAGCGCATGTTTTGGAGGAGCGATCCCCCCTGTGCCCGGGCCTGGAATAAACGTACCTCTCTCTAACATCACTGGATTAGAGGGTTTTTTATTCCTCAAAACAGCCTGTGGCTCTGCCAAGGAAAGCCAGCCAGGAAATCCTGAAATATTCCTGCCAAATTCGACAGCTTGATCCAAACAGCCTCGGCTGCCCCTCGACTCAACACGCCCCGCAAGGGTAGCACACGTTGAGGGACGCTGCTTTATCCCAGCTGTGGATCCAATCCCAAATGCCCCAAAGCAACTCAAGCACCCTGACACCAATCCTGCCTCGGCACTGGGGTGTTTTATTGCCACAGAACGGCAGTGGAATGGTTCCATTGCCTCCAGGGAGGAGCCAGGACCTGTGCTGCAGCTCTCGAGCATCGCGACGACAGCTCAGTTTTGTGGGGCTGCCACTGACAAAGATGGGGACACAATTCCATGTAATCCCTTATCAGGATACAGCAGTAAGGGAGCTTTAAAAAACAGGATGGGTATGAATTGCAGTCTCACTACCAGACACATCCCAATTTCACACTTGTGGATTAGATGGTGCCATGTGTGGCTCTTTGCCAACTTTATTCTCAGTAGAACGAGGTAATAAGGAGTTTCAGAAAATAATGGATTTGTTTTTCCAAGGTTATTCCCACAAGCTGCAAGTTACATCAGCTGAGCCGGGATCTCATCTCTCGAACAGAAAATAGCAGCAGATAAAATTGCCCTTCAGCTGTGTTAAGTCGGTTTGACTTAGCAAGGGATCACTAACAGTATAGGGAGCACAGGAAAAATAAGTGGTTTAGAGTGATGTTCACAGCCTCTTGTCACTTCATTGGCTTCTCTGAAGCTTTCCAGGGCCAACAGAATGGTTCTCAGCATTCCACTGTTTTCTTAGACAGTATCTTCCTTAGGTAATATCTGCCTGATTGTACAAAGTCGACTGCCCTGCTCCCAGGCAGTGGAACAACGTCCTGCCCCTCTTTCTGACCATGCTGGAAGGCAGCGGGCTCTGGGAATGTTCCTGTGCAGCTGCTGCACTGAAACACGTTTCACAACTCTCCTCAAAAGCAACCTGAGAAAAGCAAGAAAGCAGTGTCAGCCCCATTTAGGTCCTTCTGAAACAGGCAGCTCCTCTGCCCCTGCAGCAGCCCTGGAGAGCAATCAGCGTTCCAAAGGCAGAGTGGGATGAAGACCCAGCTCTTTGAGTGATGCTACAACAGCCTCTGAAATTTCCAATTGCTCACTCACTTCTTACTCCTGGTAGCAAATGAGCTTGGTAAATAGTTTTTGTATCTGGGCTATCAAATTGTCAGGAATGGTTTTAACATAAACAGGCAAACAAACAGGAAAGGCTCTCAAGGCTTCTGGAGGAAAATGTGTTTGTTTTTGGAGAAATGACTGCTGTGCTGTAGTTTATTACTGTTAGTTCTTATTGGGAAAACCAGCAACGGTGGGAGGAGGTTTGGAGCTCTCCTGGCTCATCAAGGCCACTCCAACAGACCAATGCCAGAGCAATTCCAGCACCACCCCTGTGATGCCAGAGACTGTCCCGTGGAGAGGACACCTAGTTTGCACCCTCTCTTTTCTAAGAACACATGACAGACCCCACTGGGACAGCCTGCAATCCTTCTCTCCTTGTTGTCCCCTGGCAGCAGCCAGGGCTCAGGGCCAGGAAGGTGAGGGGACACAGTTCCAACCTCCTGGCTTTCCCTTGGCTCCACGGGCAATTGTAGCCCCTGTGACACCAGTGGGAAGGAGCTTCCCTCTGATCAGCACAGTCAGGGGAGCAGCTCCTTCTGCCTGTTCCAAACCTGTCATTTTCCACCTTCATCTCCACACTCCCTGGCGGGGAAATCGCTCCCCTTTTCCATTTTGCTCATGATTTTATCAGCTTCTGTCACGTTTTCCTCCATTGTCTTCTTTTCCTCCAAAACTTGGAACCACCCTCTTGCTTTCCTTCCAATCTCTTTCATTCTGGGAGGGGCAGGGAAAACCTGCACAAGCAGTTTCAGGCACAGCAGATTTATGGGGCTCTGCTGGTGCTTTGTTTTGTTTTCCTATTTCTCCCCTAGTACTTTCTAACAGCCTATTTACCTTTTAGACCACTCTGGAGCACTGAGCTGACATTTTCAGGAGACTATTTATTGCTGTATGAAGTCTTGTTCCTCTGTGCTCAGAGTCAGCTCTGAGTCCATCATCTACTTTGTGATTTCTGGAATGTGCATCACTCCTCACCGAGTCCCATTTCTCATCCTAATGCCTGGTCCAGCTGTCTCAGAAGGTTTCTCTGCAGTCCTTCACAGCCAGATTTCATCCCTACCAGCCTAACTAACACCATCAGCAAATTCAGACTATTCTTCTCCCCAGGCTGTTTATGAAAATGCTGAATTGTGTAGTGCCCAGGACACATCTCGTGGATACATCACAGCAGATCCCCTTCCACTGGATAAAATGGATTATTTACACCTGTATTTCCTACCTTTTAAACCCCTTTCTGCCCATGCAACTTTCTCTCACCCTACCACTGCTTAGTCTCCTGGAGAGGCTTTGGTGAGAGCTTTGGTCTAAAGCCTCTCTGAGTCCCTCACAGGCTGCAGTGACAGCACCAGCCCTTTCCATCCACTTGTTAAGTCCTTCAGGGCAATGTGGAAGGTTTGTAAGACAAGATTTCCTAAGAGAAGATTCCCTGACACAAAAGCCACGTTGACTCATCCCTGACATGTCACAGCTCTTTGGGCATGAGCTCTTAATTACATGTGGAAGTAATTTGTCTGACTCCTGAGTTACCAGTCGGTAGTTCTCTGATCGCCCTTGCAGCTGGTTATAGAAGTTGCCTCATTTTCACCTTTTAAGGACCAAGAATTGTTAATTCCCCTCTTTCTTTTATCTTTTCACCTGTAATTCACACTAACCCTCCTTCCACAGACAGGAAGCACATCAGACACTTTTGGTCACATAATCCAGAATTAAGTTCAAATCATAAAATAATGGAATAGTTTGAGTTCAAAGAGACAGAGAAATCACCCAGTGCCACCCCCTGCCATGGGCAGGGACACCTCCCACCAGCCCAGGGAGCTCCAAGCCCCATCCAACCTGGCCTTGGACACTTCCAGGGATGGGGCAGCCACAGCTTCTCTGCCCACCCTGTGCCAGGGCCTGCCCACCCTCCCAGGGAACAATTTCTTCCTGATATCTAATCTAAATTCTAGAATGGTTTGGGTTGGAAAAGACCAAGAACTCCTCTAGTTCTAAACTCCCTGCCACGGGCAGGAGCAACTTCTGTCTGCTATCCAGAATGATATTTAATTCTGATCCCTGATAAAATACAACCAGTGCATGTTATAGCACAGCTTTCCATGCAATAAATCCTGCAACACTATTGACAGCACTCAGCTGCTATAAATGACTGGGCAGTGAATTATTAACCAGTCACAGGGATTTTTTGGAACCATTTAGATTGGAGCAGTAAATCCCAAATGAATTTACTTGCACCCACCCTGCAGTTTTCCAATATAATTAAGAAGGAAAAAGGATAGAAGGAAGAGGCAAATCAAGCCAGGGCTTGCTGCCATTAAGTGGCTTTGACTTGAAAAGGTATCACTAACATTCAAACCCAAAAAGCAGAAAGATAACAGGGTTAGAAGGACATTTGCAAGCTGCTTGCACTCTCTTGGCTTTCAACAAGAAGACAAGCCTGTTTCCTCCAACCTGGTTACCCTCAAGAGTGAGGGAACTGTCAGGAGATCCTTATGGCTTGGCTAAATCCAATCCACTCCATAGACAGGGTGCAGCACTGTCTTGCTGTTTTAAGTGCCCCATCTCTTTTGTCTGCAGGGCTGGGTCTGTCACAGGAAACAAATCCCTTCTCTGCTGATGCTTTTAATTCAGCTCATCAGAGAGAAGTTTGATAAGGCCAATGAGGATGGGATGTAAAAGGGATAGAGATGTCAGCTTGGGTATCATTTCACCCCCAAGTTTGGCCTATGTCCTTCTGGTCTGAGAAGTCCTCTGAGATACCCACTGAACTAAGTGGAATGATTTTGAAGTGGCAGCAACGTGCCTGGGGGTCAGTGAAGGCTATTTCTGTTGGTCAGGTGGGAAAGGAAAGGCTCCTCGTGAAGGAGGGAAAGGTCTTGTACCCAAAAGCTGAAGTTGCAATGAAAGAATACATGGCCAATATTAATATTTATATAGTGTTGCATATAAAGGTGGGCAGGCCCTGGCACAGGGTGCCCAGAGAAGCTGTGGCTGCCCCATCCCTGGAAGTGTCCAAGGCCAGGTTGGATGGGGTCTGGAGCACCCTGGGCTGGTGGGAGGTGTCCCTGCCCATGGCAGGGGGTGGAACTGGATGGGTTTTAAGGTTCCTTCCAACAGAACCATTTTATGATTCCACAATTTCTGTGGTTAAATTGATATTATTATAAATACATGAGTGGCTTCTCATAGATGGAAACAAACCTTCAACTAATGCACAGTATCGTGAGAAATTTGGGCAGGAATTTTGTTCACAAATTTGAGTTCAGATGATTAGCTAACACCTCCAGGGGTTTCTCTTGTTAGGAACACAATGGTCATGGTCAATCTGCTGGACAAGCCACGAGAAGGTTTGTTCTCTAAGGATGAATTGAGAACATCCTTAACTCAAGCCCTGCCTGAACTTCAGGAACTCAAATGCAGCTCAAGAGAAACTCCCTGCATTTCTGAGGACTCTGAGCTCCAAGTTGCTGAAAGAGAAGCAGAATTGTGTTTTACACCAGAGTTAAACATGCCAAGCCAGTCCTTCAGTGCTAAAATGCTACAGGCAGGGGGTGAGCAGTGACTCTTGCGGGGGGGGACTCACCTCAGGCTCCCCACAGTCACACTCCTCTCCATCTTCCACATAGCCATTCCCACACTTCTGGCCACCAAAGGATTCCTTGACTTCAGGCAGGTTAAAGAGACACATCCCCACTCCTTTTTCCAGGCTGTTTTCCAGGTCCTTTCTGCTGCAGCTACTGAACACCATGGGAAATGGATAGCTGGAAGGAAAACACACAGAGACAAAAAGGGAGGGAGAATTATCAGATGAAGATCTCTCCTGTCACACTGGTGACCTCTCAGCACATCTGTGCACTAACCAGAAGATTGTGTTCACTTCTTATCACCCTTTAACACAAGACTGAGAGACAACAATTCACTGCAAAATTAAGCCAAACCCATTTATAACAATTCCAAACCCATTTATAACAATTCCTGACTATGACTAAGAGAATTTTCATTGGAAGTGTTCACAGTTGAAATTCCTTCTCCCTCTTTTGCATATGGGGTTACAATGCAAGTTCTGATCCCGAGCCTAAAGAAATGCTGGCCTTGCAAGTAGGATCCCTGCATTTACAGGACTGCAACACATCCTAATCCTTCTTGGAAAATTCAGCCTCAAGTAGCAAGCTCATTCATCTTGCCCTGCAGAATAGCAAATTTCCTGCTTCTTTCAGGGGAAAAAAAAAATAAAAACAAAAATAAAAACTACTGTTCCTTGATAAGAACCTGCTTCTTCAAGTCATCAAAGTTGAGCTTGGGAACTGTGTGATTAAAGCACAGCCAGTTTTGATTTCAGATCATTTTATTTCATGACTGTAAAGGCACCAGTGAAAACAGCCAGAGTGAATTCGCACTGCTGAGGGCAGGATTGGGCTGTGCCATGCAGGGCTTTGATGTCCTCTGCAGAACACACAGAGCATGGCACCAAAACCACCCTGGGCAGCACAGACAGAGCATGGCACCAAAACCACCCTGGGCAGCACAGACAGCACACACAGAGCATGGCAGCAAAACCACTCTGGGCAGCACAAACAGCACTGGGTAATTGGTGTTTTCCTTCGGGAGAACTTGTTTCTGGTTTTGCTCCTCACTGTTTGCAGAGCGACTCACGGGTAAGAGGCAAAGTGACACCTGGGGCTGCCCATCAGAGTGGTGGCCTCAAGGCTGCTGTGCCCTCTCTGCACTGGGGGGTTGTGGAATCATGGGATCCTGGGATTCTGGGATCACAGACGCACTCGGGTTGGAAGCTCATCCAGCCCCACCCTGTGCCAAGGGCAGTGACACCTTCTGTAGCCGATGACTTTTTGCACTGACACAGTTTTGGTGTCTCAGGAAGAGGCTTATAAACTTTAGTTGTTAATAAGACATCCTGACTGCATCAGAAACGAAAATGAGAGTTTATTCCTCGTTGTCTGAAGTTCCAGTTCTACTCAGGAGTGGCAGAAAAGGCACTGGGTGTTTCCATTCTTGCCTCTTTATGTTCCCCTGCACAGGGATTTCAAGAGTACAAGACAGGACTGTATTGACACACACTTAGACATATTTCTAAAACTAACCCACTCCATCAGAACTATCTCACAACACACAGCTACAGCTAAACATCAACCAAGATATATTTTGTATTTTTTTTGTGAATTCACACAGTGCTTATCCATCTTAATTTTAACTTTATTAATAGAGCCCTTCACTTGTATCATTCCGTGGAACATCAGCAGGTTCTCCTCTCAGGTCACTGTTGGCCAAGGTCATTTTGCAGATCCCATGGTTATCACCGAGGCCTCTGTCTTGGGAACTGCTCCTGACCCCTCAGTCTGAGAACCTGCAGGGCTTCCAACAACCATCCACCAGCCCAGGTTGCTCCAGCCTGGCCTGGGACACTCCCAGGGATGGGGCAGCCACAGCTTCTCTGCCCAACCCGTGCCAGGGCCTGCCCACCCTCACAGGGAAGGATTCTTTCCCAATATCCAATGAATCTGTACCACAACCACGTTGCACAACAGCACCTCCCCTAAGCCTTGGCACCTTCATCACTGCCACTCCCTGGTCCAGCAGCAGTTCCACATTTTGGCAGCACAGGAGCCAACTCAGTGATTTTATCTGACTCACTTCACTCATGAAACGCTCTGTGTCACCCACGTGTTATTAGGACTATTCTCTTCACAGACAAGCAAGATAACAGATGGAAATTCTGCACTGCTGAGCTTCAGACCTCAATCAATCCACTGCTGTTTCCAAGACACTTGAAAGGAAAAGTTTGTTTGGGGAATGATGATGCCTGTAGGTATCAGAAAGGGATCATTTCTACTAAAAGGAAAGAACTGTTTGGCAACTCCCAGGGCAATAGAGCTTCCTATGCTGGCATAAGGAAGTTAATTAGGATCTTCTAGAAAGTTATGGGTACCTCACAGAACAGAATTTACTTTGTGCCTATTTAAAATTACCTCTTTTACAGTTCCTTTTGCAATAAAACAGCCAGCTCACTGGAAAAGAACATAAACGTGACTCTGAAGAGGAAAATAATTTTCCTGTATCACTACAGGGCTTGTCAAGGTAAACTAAACAGTTTTGAGTTTCACTGACTTATGACTTCAGAAAGTTTATAGGTATCCCCACTTAAACAGCTGCTTTCTGGAAAATATCAATGTTTCAGCAAAATGACAGAGTCTAAGACAAATAAAGAGATTTCAAGAGAGCCTGAGGTACGAGCCAGGCTGTGAACTGCAGCTCTGGGCCCTGAGGGAGAACAGGGAAGGTGCTCAGAGTCAGGGAACAGAAAACAAAGGCACTTGGAAAACCTCCTGCTGACCATTTTGTCACTGAGCAACTGGAGATGTTCTGAACAGGACACGACAAACTTCTCTCCCACCCTTAGTGTGACTGGCATGGAAGTTCCCAAAGGTCTGTGCAGGTGGATGTGCAGCCCTGAAAACCCCAGAGAGAAACAAAGAGATCTGAGGGACAAATCCTGCCGAGAGCTTGATCAGACCCACCCTCATATCAAAGCATGAACACAAGAGTCCTGCAGCACCAGCAGGACCTTCCCTTGAGGGACCCACTGAGGTGACCCAGCCACCCCTTTGCAGGGGCTGAAATCCATTCAGGAACACAATTCATGCAGATTCCCCTGTGACCCCTCTCAGCCCCACACGGGTCAGGAGAACAGCCCACAGTCAAACCTGCCAAGGTTTTAGGGCTGTTCCTTTGCATCCATGAGTGCTCAGGAGCATTTGCATGGATGGCAGAGGTGTCTGTCCATCAGCAGGAGGACAGAATCCTTGCTCAGTACCAGAGGTGAAGCAGTGCCACTGCTAATGAGTGAGCTTCATGTCTGCCCCCAGAGGAACCCCAGCCTGTTTCCTAGTTTGAACTCAGACATCCATCCATCTTCTGCCTTTTCCTGCTCTCGACACCCATTTCCTCAGCTGACATCAGGGCAGCACATGGCACGTGATGACACTTTCTGAAAATGCTTTCATTTATCAAGGAAGCCCAAAACAAAGTGACACAAACCCAGACATGAACCCAACAAGGGGGAACAGCAACTGCAGGGTGATCACACTGTGCAAAAAAGGGTCCCACATCAATTGATGCCAGTTGGCATTTCATTGGAAACTGCATTGATCTTTCATGCCTTCATGTTCTGACACACAACTGTTGGAAGCCCTGCAGGTTCTCAGACTGAGGAGTCAGGAGCAGCTTCCAAGACAGAGGTCTCAGTGATAACAACGGGATCTGCAAAATGACCTTGGCCAACAGTGACCTGAGAGGAGAACCTGCTGATATCCCATAGAATGATACAAAAGCGAAGGGTTCTATTAATAAAGTTAAGATTAAAATAGGTAAGAACTGTGTGAATTCACCAATTTTATAAAATATATCTTAGTTGATATTTAGCTCTAACTGTGTGTTGTTGGATAGTTCTGATGGAGTGGATTAGTTTCAGAAATGTCCATAATTGTGTGTAAAGAGAGTTCCTTCTTCTACTCTTGAAATCCCTCTGCAGGGGGTTGTTGGAACCTGTGCTGGTTCTCACACTGAGGAGTCAGGAGCAGTTCCCAAGACAGAGGTCTCAGTGATAACAACGGGATCTTGCAGGACAACCTTGGCCAAGAGTGACCTGAGAGGAGAACCTGCTGATGTCCCACAGAATGATACAAAAGTGAAGGGTTCTATTAATAAAGTTAAAATGAAGATAGAGAAGAACTGTGTGAATTCACAAAAAACCACAAAATATGTCGTGGTTGATATTTAGCTGTAGCTGTGTGTTGTTGGATAGCATCACTCAAGTGGTAACACCATCCCTCCTTCTGGAGGTTCTCTGTGCGCTGCACAGGAGGACAAACCAGGCTCAGCATATCCTGAAAACTGACATTTTTGACTATTCTGATTCTCACTACCCAATCTCACTTTTTATCTCTTATTCAAGAGCTGCAGAACTTTCACAAAATAACTGCCTGGTTCTCTCAGAGATGTTGGTGTGGATAGACACACACACACTCTGTGTATTTACATTTCTGTTTATAGAGTTAATTTATTCCAGTTCATCCCCCAACCTGATTATTCAGCATTATGGCAATGTTTATACAAAGCCTTTTACCAAAAGACCCTGAAGTGTTTTACAATTATTCACTCCATTAAAATGCACAAGAGCCCCAAAGAGGTCTATTAAGTACCACCAGGCCTCCCTCCCTGAGGTGATATGATAATTGGAGATTATATTAATTTTAAAGGGAGCAGCAGTTTGATTTTCTGGAGAATACTTACAGAAAGCACTGTTGGTCACCTCATTTCCAAAGGTGCAGAAAACTGGGACTGGGCTTTGTCCAGAACTCCTGAAAACTCAAACCTGAGGAGCCACAGCTGGAAACAGCTCACGTATCAGCTGAGGGGTGCTGAGACCCAGCCCTTGGAACCAGAATTTCACTAGTCCAACACCTGGATCTGCAACACATCCCACGACACCACATTGTCTGAACATCACATCGCAGTGACTCTGTGTCTGTCTCGACCCTGGGACCCTCTGAGAGTCACAAATATGAATATTTGCTCTCCTCAGCCTCCAGAATTCTTCATTTTTGGCTGCACAGTGGCTCCCTTACAACTGGAGAGGAGCAGAGCAGTGCAGACCCTTGAAGTGGAGTCTGGAAATGGTGAGTTTGGGCTCCTTCTTGTCTTACACACCAATATGTGGATTTTCTCTTGCACACCCCACTTTTACATTGGTACTTAAAACCAAGGGGATTTGAGCTTAAATAATAGAGATGGGGTGGGTTTTATAATACTGATGCAAGTGACTTTTCCACATGGCAGCACTATGGGCAGTAACACAGGAATAAACCTCTAAATACAAGCAATCAAGCACCATGAATGTTTCCAGACCAGAGAGCTGCTGATTTCAAGGAACTGTGACAATTTTCCAGCCTCCTCTAACTCCTCACCTAATTGACAACATCCTTTCCCACTAAAAAGCACCCCCCTTGGTTTTCACCTTCCAGACATTATTACTGCTCTGCCCCTTTGAAAACAACCCAGCGTGGTCCCCTAAGAGAGATGAGCCTACCAGAATAAAAGTGAATTTGCAGTTAGATGACATTTTTTTGACACTCCAGCTCTTCTGTACAGCATTTGTGTTAATGAATTAGTAAGCATAAAGGACTTCACAGTATTAGGTATCAAGCAGGAGATAAAATCCATTTTCCTTTGATATTGAAATAGGTGCTCCAATACTACAGGTCCCTTCATGTGTCAGGTTCTGTCATGGCAGGTTATTTCATGCACCTCATGTTTTAGCAGCAATTGTTGAAAATTAGACAAGTGCCATAATATGGAAGGACTTTTTAATCTATTATTTAAACAATGTCTTATTTTCTAAGTACTTTTGAAAGACACAAATGCAGCTCTAGAGCAGATCCCAAGGAGCACAACAGAGGGTGCCCTCAGAGGTGCGTGCACATTGTCTCAACACCCAAAGTTTTTCAGCTGGAAGTCACAGAGGAAAATTGGGCTGAGTGGGCCCTTTGGGGCTCCTGGAAGATGTGCAAGCAGCACATGACAGAGCTTTGTCCAAGACAGAGGCTCAGAGCTGATGGGACACATCTTTATCAGCAGCGTTGGGAGGATTTAGCTAAAAAGGTAGAATGGGTTTCTATGTATATAAAGTATTTAAATGGGAAGTTTGCTCAAAAGGCAGTAGATGTCTGACAACTCATACTTCATTTCCTAGCCTATTTTTCAGTCTCTTGCTCCTCCTTTACAGTCTGAATCCCTGGAGCATCACTGATGTAGAGCACAGAATTGGGCCATGCAGTCACACCAAGGCTCTGGCTGCCCTGAGTTACGGTCAGCGACTGAAAACCAAGCCCAGCTTTCCCCTGCAGCTTTTGGCACCTTCACTGCCTGCTGCTTTTCACCCTTCCCATCAATATCTGGGATTTTATCACACTGGTGGGCAGTGTAGCTGCCTTGCTCCAGTGGAATTCCCAGGGTTATGGACAGGGAAGCTTTTCCAAGGAAACGCTTCAGCCTCAGCCACAAACCCTTTGAATTCAGCCCTGGGGAGGCTGCAGATTCCCAGGATGCATCCCAGGGATCTCCCTTCAGCTTCCCACACTGCATTGGCACAGCCCCTACTGAGGCTTCACCTCTGCTGTGACACCAAGGTGAAGATTTACCTACCTGGAATATTCCAAAAGTCACATTTATACCTCTGGGGGGGATGGGGATGGGCACTTGAGGGCAGAAAGCAGCGACAAAACAAGAGGCTGGATGAATCCCAAAAATCCCTTCTGCAAGGGAACAACCCTGAGTGGCTTTGGACAGGATAGGTTGACAGGGCAGGCACAAAACTGCCAAATAAAACATTATCAGCAGTTACTTTCCCTTTGACAAATGGACAGTCAGAGAGGTTTTTTTTCTCATTGAAAGGACTTAAGGGGGGGTGTGAAGCAACACTAAACCAATTTATCAGCCCTGCCAGGATCCTGACTCGGTGCTGGAGTTATCTGCATTGCAAAACTCCATGGGAATTGAACTCAGACAACTGCTCTTCCTGTTGGAAAGCAGACAGCCCAGGAAAGGAGCTGTAATCACTTCGAATTTGCCTCTGGCTCATCTTTTGCTCTGTTTCCTTTTAGCCCACTACCTCATTAATAAAAATTCACTGGATCGCTGAGAGTTCAGGTTTCACGATCCACTACTTAGAATTTGAGGCCAATGCAATGCTGACTCCAGGAAAAGGGAAAAGGCAAGAGCAGAGGGAGGGATGGAAAGGCCAGGTCAGGTCTGGTCCCAGGCTAAGGAAAAGTTGCTGCCAGTGAAGGAAACTGCAGATAAGGAGCACAGCCAGGATGCCCTGGGTTGAAATTTGTCACACCAAACACAACCTCCTCAGCATGTGAGGAGCAAATAAAGACAAATGGTCCATCCCTTTGCTCAAAATACCTCCTGGAGATCAGCTTCCTACAGACTCTTGCTTAGGGAAAAGGTACTTCATTTGCTTCCCAACATGACTGACAATCTGCTTTTGTTCTAGGCAGCTACACGAGGATTTTCTGCCTCAAAAATCCTTGGAATTGTTTGTATAAAATGGGCCAGGAGCAGATCAGGAGGCAAAGCAAGGTCTGAGTTCAGCAAGCAGCCTGAAGCCCTGCCATGCTGTGGGTACTTGGCCTCGGGAAATGGATGTGGGGGAGGATGAGCCTGGACATGAGGAGAGCAGATCAAACAGCACCAAGAAGGGCACTCCAAGGAGGGCTAAACTCCCCCAGGAGGGATCCAGGAAAGGGAGAATAGATTTCATGGAATCAAAGAATATCCTAGCTTGGTGTGGACTCACCAGGATCAGCAAGTCCAGCTCCTGGCCCAGGCCAACCCCAGGAGCTCACGGAGAAGGTGCCTCCTGGGAAGAGCAGTAGCAGAAACACCAAGACAATGAAGTGCATGGAAATGCCAGCTGGTGGGATGTGGGGGCTGGAGAAAACCATCTCAGCCCTGGAAAAAAGCTGGAAATAATCCCTTCCTGGGGCACAGGCTCATATGGATTTCACTGAACACCTGCCCAGCCCGGGCTCTTCATAAATCAGGACTAAAGGCAGGAGGGGCTGCCTTGCAAGCAGCATGGCTCAGGTTTTTAGTTTTCCTTTGAGAAGATCCAAAGCAAAGATAAGTGAGACAGAACAGTGCTAGAAATCAGACCACATTTCCCCAGCATTTCCACCTTCTTACTTCTGGTAAAAGAAAAACACAGTTTGTCCCCATGTCACCTAAATCACCTTAACAAATGGAAGTGGAATTATTTTTAAAAACCCCATAAATATAAAATAACAAGGAAAAACTCCTTTTCTCCCCCCTCCCAGCTTCCCTTTTCTTTATCGCAGAGCTTGAACAAAGAAAATACACTACTTAGTAGCCACATTGTATGTAACCATGATTTCAAGCCACGAGAAAAGAATGGATCCAGCCATGAGCCAGGACTCAGGGATCATTAAGTGAGCAAATTAAAACTTTCACAGAACAGGAATGAAAGGCTTCTGATAAATCTAAAAAAAACCCCCATCTGTATCCTGGTGAAATCCTGGCCTCATTAAAGTCCACAGGAGCTTTCCCAGCAGCTTTGAGGGAGCCTGGATTTGAGACCTGGTGGTGGTGGGCAGCCAGGAGAGCACCAGAAACGGAGCTGGACACAATTCCATGCTGTAAGAAGCAGCCAGAAAGGCTCTGTAGGACACCAAAGTTATTTCACCTCTTCATTTTCAGTGACTTTACACTAAAATTGGTGTTTTCTTCTCTGAATTGACCCCTGGGGCTGTGTCATTCATTTCCCAAAGCTGCAGTGGAGCCTCCCTGAGTCTCTGCCCCTGGAACCCCCCTGCAGCAAACGTGTCCAGGGCTTTGTGATTGGCCTCGACACCAGAAAAGAATGACTTGGCAGGAAGGAATTGTTGGGGTAAAATGACCATATCCCCCCTCTGAATTTGAAATATCCTGCTCATCCAGCCCAGGCACAGAAGGTTCTGTGATTCCCATGTGGCAAAGGCAGCTGAAGACACCCCTTCATCACCGCGGTTCAGCCTCCCAAGGCAACATCAGCTCCTCCAAGGGCTCCTGGCCACACCACACAAGTTGTACACTCATGTGGAGTACACAGGAGCACTCGTGGGACCTTCAGAACATGCCCTTGGAGGTGTGTTTCCATGATTAGGCTGGGAATTTGGAATTCATGAACACCAATTACGGGTGGGCGCTGTGCTTCACTACAGATTTATCCCTGCGGGTTGGGAGGTTTGGGTTTGGTTTTGGGGTGGTTTTTTTGGATGAAACAGAAAGCTGAGATAAAGGGAACTGTCCTTATATGATTTGTTCTCATAGGTCATGGCAATAACAGCACTGCAGGAGAAAAATGTCCCTCACTGAGCTGTATTTTCCGTGGATGTTACAGCAACAAGACAAAAAGCAGCCGAGCTCTCCCACCCCGGCATCCAGTAAAAGTGTTCCCGTTCTGGGGACAGCTCAGAGGAGAAACCACAACTTGTCCTTAAGTACCTGCTGTAAACAATCTCAGCAGAAGTAAAATGTGCCTTCACCGGAGAAGTCACCTCTGTCCTTGTCAGCTTCACTCACATGAAAGTCCTGCTGTCAGTCTGGGTGAGTTCTCGAGAATATACCAGGAAAGCCAAATATTTTCACCTCTAACAGCACATCTACTGAAAAGTCAAAGATTAACCTAAAGAAAAAGCTATTTTATATATACATAAAATGTATTTGTGTATATATATACTCATTTAAAGACCTGCCCCATAGCTCAGAGTGCTACTTGTTACCACTGACCCACTCCTGTGAAAGACTGGCAAAAATTAAACGTATTTCCACCAACACTACTGATTCTTCATCACAGATCTTATTTATCACAAGGATTAAAAATATCTGCAAGGTATGGAAGTTATTAACAACAAAAAAAAAAATAAAAGAAGCCAAATGCACTGCAGACATGGGGCTGCTTGGAGTGAAGGGAAAGACTGACATAAATCTCTGCTGTAATCTCGTGGCTGCTCCCTACAGAAGGAAGGACCACAATGCAATGTGCTCAATTACTGGGGCAGAGGGATGTGTTGCTTAAGGTTTTTGCTTTTCCAAAAAAAAAAAGAAGAAAAAAAAAGGCAGTTGCACTATTGGCACAACAGACCTAACTCTGTCACAAGTAATTTATTGCATCAGTGTATCAACTTTATTAAAAAAAAAGGCAACAAAGAAGCCTGTCCTTGTGCCGAGCTCAGCTCAGACTGGTCTGGAAACATAAACAGCTCCAGAGTTTAATTAGAAACTGTTTACATCTGACAGATAATTTCATTTGCCTCCAATTGTAACAGGGCTAATTCCAGATAGTTCTGCTGACTCCATGGTTTAATGTCTCGGAGCTGCCAGGCTGAAAAATGCCAAGGGAGGTCTGGACAGCTGAGAACTGACGGAGAGGGGTCAGGAAATTCTGTGCTAATGGTTGGATCATCCAACATTTAATGGCTCTGCAGCTCCAAGATGCTGGGAGATGTCTAGAAGGAAAAATGGACCAGCAGCCAGTAAAGCAAAGCCTCCTTTCCCACACTCTGTTTCAGATTGCTGTCCCGTCCCCACCATGACCTTTGGCATGTTTGAAAGCCAAAAAAAGTGTATTTATTTATTTTTAAATCGTGTGAAGTGTGGGACAGGGTGTTTTTCCCTTGGAGCTGCCTTGGGAGCACAGCCAAGATGCTGTTGCCATGGCACACCTGCCTGGCCCCTGCAGACACGGAGCTCTCTGGAGGGGCTGTGTTGTCACAGCCCAGATTTGGGGGCTCCAGCTCAGGGCTGGAAGGACCAAGAGGAGGGTGACCTTATATCCTGCTTCAGGAGATCATTTGCCACAAAGAAGAAAAGTGATTGAAACTAAATACTTTACCCAACTAATGCCACAAGAGATTAGTACTTTCCTAACTTGTCTTTAGTAGATTTTAGCTCTGCTTTATTTATCTAACTGCATGTTTGTAATGCAGTTAAATAAATATTTTTTTTGTAGGATGGTTTGGAAATCAAACCAAAGCAGGAGACAGAACAACAGGGCTCCCTACAAAGCCCTTGGAGAACCAAACCTGCTGAGCAAGGCAGCTCTCCAGGAGGCATCAGCTCCTGTCTCACATGCAAACACACCCTTGGGGAGTATCACATCAGCACAGATTTACTGCTGCTGGCTCTCTTTGGATGTGCAGCCCTAAAGCTCATGGATGGGAATGGGACAGGCAGGAAGGGACCTGGGGGTGCTGATGGGCAGGAAGCTCAACATGAGCCAACAGTGTGCCCAGGGGACCACGAAGGCCAATGGGACCCTGACCTGGATCAGGAATAGCATGGCCAGCAGGACAGGGCAGGGATCCTTGCCCTGGACTCTGCCTTGGGGAGGACACACCTCGAGTGTGTGTCCAGTTCTGGGCCCTCAGCTCAGGGAAGATCTTGAGGGGCTGGAGCAGGTCCAGGGAAGAGCAACGAGGGTGGGGAAGGGACTGGAGCACAAGAGCTGTGGGGAGAGGCTGAGGGAGCTGGGGGGGCTCAGTGTGGAGAAGAGAAGGCTCAGAGGTGACCTCACACTCCCCCTGAAGGGAGGGTGTACCCAGGTGGGGTTGGGCTCTGCTCCCAGGGAACAGCCCCAGGACAAGGGGGCAGGGCTGGAGCTCTGCCAGGGGACATTGAGGGGGGATATGGGAAAGGAATTCCTTGCAGAGAGAGTGACCAGGGATTGGAATGGCCTGTCCAGAGAGGGGGGGATTCACCATCCCTGGAGGGTTTGCAGCTGAGCTTGGCCGTGGCACTGAGTGCCATGATCTGGGGAAGGGACTGGAGTTGGATCGAGGGTTGGACTCGATGATCTCAGAGGGCTTTTCCAACCCAATCCATTCTATGAGTCTGTGGTTCTATGACCTACTCCATAACTGATCTGTGCTGTGACCCCTCAGTGGCTCTGGGGAGCATTTCCAGATGCATCCTTAGACCCCAGGAATTTGGGGAAGAGGGAATGCACCAACTGCTGGACTCCTGAGACAACAGCCACACAGGAGTGGCAAACCCTCAACCCACCCTGCCCCTGCACTGAACTCCAGAGGGACCTCCTGAGCACTGCAGCACCTGAATCAGAGCACCAGCAAGACCTTCAACAAGGTGGGACAAGCACGAGATGGGGAGGGGAGAGGAGGAGACAGCAAACAAAAAGCTATTTTAGGGGTCTCTGATAATACACTGGCCACCACAGGGGCTGTCAGTGGAGGGGAGCCAGGACAACCTGGGTGGCTTTGCCAGCAGAAATGGGTGCTCATCTCCAACCCCAAATAAAGCACAATGCACCTCTGCTTGGCCACTGAAGTAAACCCAAAAGGAAAGCATCAGAGGTGACTGTTTCTCTGGCAGCCCACCCAGCACTGCACTTCCAAAACAACTGGGAATTAATCTGGGAGGTGCAACAAAGAGCAAGTTTCCGAAACCAATCCTTGTACCTCCGGACTGCTCCTGCAGGGGGGCAAACAGGAATGCTCACATTTAGGGTGTCCCCTCTGTGCAACTTGCTTAGGGTCACCTTTTAGCTGCTCACATCATCTGGTACCATTACTCTGGAAAAAAACCCCATTCTGTTTTCCCTTAAATATTTTATTTAGCCTTAATTGCAATGGGTGTACTCGGTGTCCAGTGCAGAACATCTAATTGTTCCCAGAGGGAATTAAAATCCAGGAAGTGCCAATGCTCTTTTCCAGTGGAATCTCGAAGAAGCACACCTGGTGGTCCTTCCCATCTTTCATTTGTCCCCATTTCTCCTCAGCAGTGCTTAAATGGAGTCAATTAGTTTAATCTGAGGCCGTCACTGATTCTTAAGAGATCACATTTTGCCTTCACTCTCATTCACAAATCTGCAGCTTCCCGTTGTCTGTCTGCTTTAATTCTAACATAAAGGTTTGAATTTTACTTAAAAACCTACTGATAACAGCAGGGGTCTTCTGGAGTGGTTAGAAAAATGTCCTCTCCAAAGTACCACATAAATGAACCAATATTTTAATATGTATGATTTCCACTCTGTGTTCTTTCTCTGTTCCTAAGTGTTCTCCTCTCCCAAACCTGGCCTCCAAAACCTCCGTAATTAAAGGGAAATTGTGTACTGAAAGGCAATTAGTCAAAATTAGCTGCTCTTTTCTACCATAAGGCACAGTTCCCCCAAAATCCTCTAAAATAATGACCTTTAGCTGAGAGATTGAGTTGAACTCTTTTCTCCTCTCTCTTCTCTTACGATCATCCCTACACCAAACACAGGCACTGCCACCAGCAGTGGCACAGCCCAAGCTCCACTCCCCTGAACACACAGTTATAGTTATCTGAATAAATTCAATTTATAGTCTGACTGAATCAGAAAGACAGAAGGGCTTTAAATTCTGGTTGGGAGAATGGAAAGGGTAACACAAGATCCAAGAGAAGAACAGGAGGGGGGGAAAGGCAGACATAGGAGGGTCCAATTCATTCTGACTTTTCAAAGGGGAGTTGTTGGGTTGAGAATTTCTCTTAGAGAAGCTGCTGCCTTGTTTGTGTGAGTGCCCTCCTGTGTCCCTAATGCTTCGTGCCACCACTGGCATGCAAACCAGGATATTGGAACTCCTGGAACAGAGGATAACCAGGTCTAACAGGGACCTAGATTATAATAAAAATTTCCTAAGAGATATTCTTTCTTTTAGAGCTCTCTTAAGCAAATGGCAATGGCCAAGCCCTCTTTCACACATCAAAATTTGCACTTCTGAAATATCTACCACTTGTTTCAAGACATGAAACAACAGTGTTTACTTCTAAGATTTTGTTCATTTGCATTCATTGAATCTTTTCTCCACCACGGTCTTTGAGGAGAAACTTCCACATCAGTGTGAGGTGTTTTCATCTCATGATACCTTGCAGAGAGAAAGAAATGGCGTGTGGGCAGCAGGACAGACCTGCAGAAACATCTCCAGCACTCCCACACCAGGTGCAAAAGGGGACTGGAAGGGAGGCAGCAAAGCAGCCCTTTCCCCACCTCATCATTCTCTTCTTCATCAGCAGCTTCTGTGGGAGGACACAGAGAGATGAAGGAGCCACCTCCACCAGCTGCTTCTGTGGGAGGACACAGAGAGATGAAGGAGCCACCTCCACCAGCTGCCTCTGGGGGAGGACACAGAGAGATGAAGGAGCCACCTCCACCAGCCACGGCTGGGATGGTTCAGCAACAAGAAACGACCCTGGTGAGAGGGCAGGGAAAGGACAGCTCCTGCAGCAGGTCATGGGACTCCCACAGGGACATATTTAGGGTCAGCATCTGAAGGATCTTGGTCGAACTAGCTGTCCTCAGTGAATTCCTGGTCTGTCATTAACATCCAAACTTGGAAGGAGGAAACAAAAGACATCCAGGACAACTTTCTGTGAGAGGGAAGGAAGAGAGAGCTTCCAGTGTGCTCCACTTCCCTGAGAAGAAGCTGGCTGAGGAATCACCTGCACAGGCACAGGCAGACTACTCTGCTGGCAAAGACACAGGGTGTGGTGAGGGGAAGGATCAGCCAGGGTTTTGCAGGGGGAGGAGAAGCCAAACTGGGGACACTGGGCTTCCCTTATGGCTGGCAAAAAAATGCCAGGCAGATCTGAACTCTGAAGCTTTCCACTCCTTTGGGGGAACTCGGCTCATTTCAACCCCCAGGGAGGTACCTGTGCTCAAGGTTGATGAAGGAGGACACAGGAAAAGTGCATTTCCAAAGTTCTTGACTAATCAAGCCCTGCTAATTGGCAGGGCTTTGCTCTGCTGTGCTAAACTCTGCTGGTGGCTGCAGAGGTGGAAGTCTAGACCAATGTCTTGGTGGCACCAGAACTCTGTTGTGCTTCCTGAGCTGCCAGGAAGGATATTTTCACTCCTAGGAGTGGGCACCTCAGGGAGATATTTGGAAAACAAGTGGAATTCTGAAGTGGTCTCACTGGCTCAGCTTTGCCCCTCAGTTTGCAGAGACTTTGATCTCAGTGAGAACATTCCCAAATCCCTGGTACTCCTCACATCCTTTTCTTTCCCTTGGAACAGTCTATGGGCAAAACAAGCTGAAGAACTGGAGAAACATCTTTACAACATGTGCCTTATAAAGCAAACAGTGTGTTAGTATTAAATATTTCCATATTGATAGTGTTTTTATAGCAACCTCCCACATTTCTACAGAGGGATTTGTGTGATATTCATAGCAAATATTTGAATCTCTGAAAGTCCTGGATTGACTCAAATTTTGGGAGTTTTCTTGTTCTCAAATGATGTATTTTGCTAAAGGAGTAGGTCTTTAGGCATTTGTAGCTCACACACAACTGGCACACACCTTGCTGGTATCTTTTAAGAGTAAAAACTACATGAAGCTCATTAAAGGATAGATCCAACAGAGTTTAAATACCACACTGATCCCTGGAGAGATTTTTTCCACCATGAAGTCATTTCCAAGACCTCTTCAGAGACTGCAACATTAGAACTGAAAGAGATTACAATAATGGATGAAATCCCTTGCAAGTAAAAAGCCTTTAAAACGTTCCCTTTTGCTGCACGACCACACCAGTGACTCCAGATTGAATCCACAGAGGCTTTTCTGTTTTAACCTGTATATTTTCTATGCTTTTCAGGTCTCAGGTAAGGAGTCCTCAGTACTTTCTACAGCAGCTGCAGCCCAAAGCCCTTTTTTTTTTATTCTTCAACTCTACGTTTTTTACTCATCAACTCTACCTTAAACCACTCAGGAGAGCACAGAGTGAGTGCAATGAGTACACTGAGACAGCAGGCTGCCTCTCCAAAGGGAGGTGGCTTCCCTGAGATGCTCTTAATTTTGATTTTTTTGGCTATTCTCAGAGTGTATTTCAGGTAGGGAGCAT
Source organism: Formicarius rufipectus (assembly GCA_013399695.1). NCBI lineage: Eukaryota > Metazoa > Chordata > Aves > Passeriformes > Formicariidae > Formicarius > Formicarius rufipectus. The sequence continues at coordinate 172,707 of VXAU01005522.1, read as the reverse complement.
TCATTTGGTCTTCCTTTCACAAACACATCCCTCCAGAGAGGAAAACTCCTCAGTATTCCTTGAAAAATGAGGAATCCTGCTGCTGGGCAGGTGCTGGGGAGATAAATATTCAGTGTTCATTTGAAATGGGTAAAAAGCAGCCTGGCTGGAGGCAGATGTTCTCCTGGAGTGGTTGTTGCAGATGGACAGCAGGGGATGAAGGCAGAGCCTAAGGCTGTAAAGCTGCTCTTCAAGTGGCCATTTAGAGGTCCATCATTTCTGCAACTTCTCCATGGACACTCCCTTGTCGTGGGGGAGAAGCTTGTGTGCTGTTATGAGGTTGTGAGCTATGCTGGCAGTGGTTTATGCCTTTGGTAGGATCTCCCATACTGGTCAGGTCTCAACTGAAGGGTCAGACAAAGTGTGTCCTCGGGCAGGATGGGCCCCTCACATCACCAGAGGTGAATCAGAGCTGAAGTCAGTCCAGCAGTTCACTTATCTGGGAAGCATCATTTCCTCGGATGGTAAGATTGACAAAGAGATTGACAACAGCTTAGCAAAGGCAGACAGAGCTTCTGGAAAACTCCATAAAAGAGTCTGGCACAATAAACACCTGAAGAAAAGTACAAAGATCGGTGTCTACAGAGCCATCGTACTGTCTACTCTTCTCTATGGGTCTGAATCTTGGGTCATCTACCGCCACCACCTGCGACTCCTCCAACGCTTCCATCAGCGCTGCCTCCGGACAATCCTAAACGTCCCCTGGTCTGATTATGTGACCAATGTGTCTGTTCTGGAACAGGCAGAGGTCACACATGTGACCGATGTGTCCGTTCTGGAACAGGCAGAGGTCACACATGTGACTGATGTGTCCGTTCTGGAACAGGCAGAGGTCACACATGTGACTGATGTGTCCGTTCTGGAACAGGCAGAGGTCACACATGTGACTGATGTGTCCGTTCTGGAACAGGCAGAGGTCACACATGTGACTGATGTGTCCGTTCTGGAACAGGCAGAGGTCACACATGTGACTGATGTGTCCGTTCTGGAACAGGCAGAGGTCACACATGTGACTGATGTGTCCGTTCTGGAACAGGCAGAGGTCACACATGTGACTGATGTGTCCGTTCTGGAACAGGCAGAGGTCACACATGTGACTGATGTGTCCGTTCTGGAACAGGCAGAGGTCACACATGTGACTGATGTGTCCGTTCTGGAACAGGCAGAGGTCACACATGTGACTGATGTGTCCGTTCTGGAACAGGCAGAGGTCACACATGTGACTGATGTGTCCGTTCTGGAACAGGCAGAGGTCACACATGTGACTGATGTGTCCGTTCTGGAACAGGCAGAGGTCACACATGTGACTGATGTGTCCGTTCTGGAACAGGCAGAGGTCACACATGTGACTGATGTGTCCGTTCTGGAACAGGCAGAGGTCACAAATGTGACTGATGTGTCCGTTCTGGAACAGGCAGAGGTCACCAGTGTCGAGGCCGTGCTGCTGAGAACGCAGCTGTGCTGGGCAGGGCACGTCTCCAGGGTGGAGGATCACCCCTCCCTAAGATTGTGCTCTATGGGTGAACTCGCCACCGGCTGCCGCAAGAGAGGAGCCCCCGAGAAGAGATACAAGGACTGCCTGAAACAACAACACCTCAGCCTTGGCCATAGTGACCACCATCAGTGGTCCACCCTGGCCTCCAGTCAGGAGATGTGGAGACACACAATCTATAACGCTGCTGTCTCCTTTGAAACCACACGCAGAATCAGCCTGGAGCAGAAAAGGCAACGCCGAAAGAACCGTGCCCTGATAGTCCCACCTATGGAAACTTTCTGCTGGGCCTTTTGCAACCAGACTTGCCCATCTCCCATTGGCCTCATCAGCCACCAGCGCTTGCAGCAAGCGTGGGGAAAACCCTCCCAAATCTTTGTTCGCAAAGTCTGGCCGTGATGATGATTTCTGCAAACAAAGCATCCTGCTCGAGTCTGTGGAGGCCACAGCCCTGGGTGGAAATCCCAGGAGAGGTTTGCCAGGTGTGCCTGACACCCCCTCCCCAGGGCTGGGGGGGCTCTGGGGTTGGGCACCTGGGAGGTGCTGCAGGGAGCCCAGCAGGGAGCTGAGCTGCTTGGAGTCGTGTCCATGGAGGGAGAGGAAGGAAATGCCCAAATCCTCCCATCCTGAGGAACTCACAGAGTGGTCACAACCCTGCCTACAGCCAGGTATCTGCACTGGCATGTCCAGCACCCAGGATGGCTTCAGGTACACAAGAACCAGGGAAGAGCTTCCTACTGTCATTCCTGTTCCTGAGAGCACCCCTGGAAGAGCTGGATGCTGAACCGCTAACTCAGCTGAGACGACCCAAGCTGGAAAGCACCTTCCAGGAGCTCAGGGCCACCCCTGCTTACCAGCTGCCACCCCACCCCACCCCAGAGCACTGCCCCAGCCTCAGTTTGCTCCCACAGTGTGCATACGAGCCCTGACAGGCTGCAGGATGCAATTCCAGATGGATAATTGCTACCTATTGTTTGGGAAGAGCCAAGCTGGTTTCCTTTTCCAGGCTGCAGGACTCGCTCTCCTTCTCCTCCACGCACTCAACTCTTTTGTTTGCCCCTCAACTTGCTGTGGTTGGCCTCTGGCCACAGTCCCTCTCTCCCTGCCCTGAAGCAGGGTGACAGCTCGCCTTTGAAGGAAGGCCAAGGCTGCTGTTGGGCTGACCAGCAGGGAGCAATCCAGCCCAACACTCCCTGGCCTCTCCCACATTGCTCCCCTTCTTTCCCAGAAACATGCACTCTTGGAAAAGGCAGAGGTGGAGCCAATCACATTTCCCAGAAGAGGTTTTTAAGCAACAGATGAACTTTAATCACACACAGAGAACACTGGAGCTGGAAGAGACATCAGATGATCATCTAGACCATCCTCTTGCCCTGAGGCCCACCCAGCTGTACCTGCAGTGCTGGCAGATATTGGCCTGACTGGTTCTTACTGGTTCCCAGTCACAGGCAGCATCATTTATGCAGGCAGCCCAGCTCAGCACATCACTTCCCATCAGAGAGCTTTGGGAAATCTTTCTGAAAATCTGTTCTCTCTTACTGCAATTTAGTCCTGTTAGTTCTGCTCTGGACATGGACATGGGCAGCTCGTTCCTCACAGCCTTCTTCTCCAACAGTTCAAAATCCAGCAGAGCAAGCTGTGACTGGTCACTCTGGTCACAGTGCCTGGACTTTTACTGTCTGCAAACCCACTCTTCTCCCTTGGCACTGTGCCTTTACCAGCAGCAGGGCAGCCCTCCAGTTCTGACACAGAGAGCCATGGAATGTCCTCACTTGGACCCCATGAGGATCATGGATCAGCTCCTGCCCCTGCACTCAGGGAGATGACCACGGGGTCACTGGCTTTATTTCTTGGAAGATCTCCCTCTGGCCAGGGACCAGCCCTAATCCCACCAACCTTCCAGGCTGAATTTGCTCCCGTGCTCAAACTGCAGAGGGTGAAATGCAAAGGGTTGTGCAGCACTCACCCCCTTCCCTGCACGAGGCTTTGCAGGGACTCTGAGGGTGCATTTCCTGCACTGCTGCATTTCCTACCCTGGGCCTTGGGATGTTGCCCATTTCCTCTTAGGACTGAGACTCAGTTGGCAAGATGAGAGAAAAGGGGAAATTCTGATTTTGCTTGGTTGGGATTCTATTTTTATTTTTTTTTAAATTAACCAGTTGCTTCCAGCACATTTGTCTCTCACACTGAGAACCTGCCAATGAAAAGGTACAGTGGGACAGGTCACTCTCCACTAACACCTTCAATTGTCTCATCTTAAGGGGGTAACTGTGAGAAGATCTGACAGCTGTTGAGTCTCCTTTTCACCTTTCAGTGTTCCTGAGACACAAACTGGCCCCCCCAGATGTCCCATTCCAGCTGGAGCTTGCCAGTCTTACCCCTGCACTTACCCAGTGGAGGGGTTCATGATGCAGCCCCCTTTCTCAGTAGAAGCTTTGCAGCTGCAGCCCCTCTCCAGGGTGTCGTGGTTCATCCCAAAGTTGTGCCCCAGTTCATGAGCCAGGGTGACTGCAGCACCCAGAGGGTTTTCTGAGTGATCCTTAAAAAAAAAAAGCCACAAAAGGACTAGTCAACACATAAAACCAATGAAAAATACACACTGCCCCTCTGCTGTGCTCCTGCCTGTCCTTTGAAATGTTCTACAGACTGAGCTGCAGTTACTCTGTTGTCAAATCAACTCAGGGTTAAATTCCCCCCCAGACACCAAGTGCAGACTGGGAATTTCAGGAGACCCAGTTGCCCCAGAACAACAGACATTTGAGGCCACTGAGCAGCTCTGAACATCTGGGTCATCTCTTTATTAGGGCTAAAAATTCCCCTGTTCAACAAATCCCCCAAACTCCCGAGACGTGGAGTGTTGGGAAGGACCATCATCTATGGGTGAGGATGAGTGTGGTGAGGGAAACATGAGAAGATCCTTCATGCCAGCAAGAGTTTCCACTGGATCAATTTAATATTCTTCAGGCTGTTTCTTTAATATCAGAATATCCAAGATCTCACAAGTGGCTTTGAAAAGCCCCTTTTTAAAATGAAAGGCCAAAGCAAGTTAAAACCTTCCACGGCCTCTTATTAACACCTACGAATATGCTAAATGTTGCAAGTGTCAATTGGAAATATTGACATTAATCCCTGCAGAAATACTGATTGGGGGGACAATTATTTCTGAGAAATTCAACTCCTGATCTGATTACAGGCTGCTGATCAAAGTGATGTTCTGGCCCAACCACAAATGAGAGACTTTTCCACGTGGATCATTTTCCTTGAGGGGAAAAAAAAAAATCCACGGTGCTTGTATGAAAGCTTCCCCTGAAGGCATAAACATGTAATATAAATGCATGATCCACTATTTATTAGTCAGTAAATGGAATTACTATGTACAGCTGCCTTCTCTAAAAGCCTGTATGAATATATTCACTTGAAATAACTCTTTTACTATCATCTAAGCCAAACTCCAGACTAAAAAGACAGGTGAAACTGTCTGAAACATTATCTGTGTACTAATGGAGGCCTTAATACACAACTTGGGGTATATTTAAGAGTTTCTTCTTTCATCTGTCTGGGCTATTTTTTTTTTTTTTAGTAAATCATCTCTCAAATAGCAAACAAAATGAAAAAGAGGATACAGCCTTCTGAAAACAAGAAACTGTTCTTTCTGCCTTTGTAATAAACTCAAATGTCTCTTTCTTAGTTCCTGCCTGAATTTTAAAATCTTGATATAAAAGCCTTGTGACAGTCAGTCTGTCTGCAGTTTGTCCTGCACGTGGAGATCTCTTATCTAAGTGCAGGTCAGACACAGATGGATTTATCTTTGTACACACAGTAATTTATGGAATATTTAGAGAATTCAATGTAATTGAACTTGATGTCATAAAAAGAGCACAGCCTCTCAGTCAACTGGAAAAAAGTGCATGAAGAAAGATGAAGAAAACAATGAAATAATTCCATATAATTTACTGGTGACAGGTTGGATGATGCCTTGAAATTTAGGCTACCTGACCAAGACAGAAATTCCTCTAAATACTGAATTATCCAGACAAACAGCAAACTGAGCTCAGATTTTATTTTTCTAGTATCTCTTCTACTTACTGAACAGTGAGGATATTTCTCTGAATAGTCTAAAGCTGGCAATTAAAAATAAAGACAAGAATCCACACAGTCCACTCCAGAAGTAGAGCAATAAATGCTGTGAAATGTGGTCTGGGGCTTGAAGAGGCAAACAATGATTACAGCCCAGGAGGTTCTCATTACTTGCTCAGATCCACTTGGAATGCAACTTTATCAGCTTCTGGAGGGGATGTTTAGAAGGAGGAATGTGATGCCTCAGCAAAAGAGGCTATTTGAAGACAGCATAAATGAGGATTATCAAAACAAGCACTGACATGTCCCATTAGATACCGAGACCATTTAAGCAGCACGAGGACTGAGGAAGGGAACAGCAACGTGACACTGATTTATTCCACCAGGGTCTTTTAAAGTGAACTCGAGCGGCGAAAGTCACCACCAAACAGCTTCACAGCCACTGAATAAGCAACCATGCCCTGCTAAGACATGAGAAGCTGTTGCACAAAACATGCAGCTGCTCTCAGCTGAACTCTGCTTCATCCCACCGAGAGCCAACTCCAAGCCTGCCAGCAGACACTGTCACCCACAGCCACGAGGGGCACGTCCCCCACCCTGGTGCTGGCCACGTTCACTCGGGTCACAGAGACACACAGTCACAGAATCCTCTGGGCTGGAAGGGATTTCTTAAAGCTCATGCCATGGGAAGGGACACCTCCCACCAGCCCAGGTTGCTCCAAGCCCCGTCCAACCTGGTCTTGGACATTTCCAGGGATGGGGCAACCACAGTTTCTGTGCCCAGCCCATGCCAGGGCCTCACCACCAAGAGTTGCCTCCTAATATTTAATCTAAATCTCTCTTCTATTAGTTTAAAACCATCTCCCATTCCCCTACCACTCTCTGCCCACATAAAAGAAACACTCTCCCTCTTTTTTTGTCATACATCAACCCAGTAATATTTTACTTTTAGCTCTGTGAATTCAGTGGGCAATCTTTTGAAATGACTGAATCGTGTGTCAAAGCCTTCCTTTAATACCAGCTTCTCTTTGGTCCTTTTTTAGGACACTACAGAACCATCAAGGCAAAACAAAATTCTAATGGTCCTGTTAAAGCTTCTCCCACCCCGATGGTTGCTCCCCCCACTTGGAGTTTGGTGGGAGACAGGGTGGCACCTACTGGGAGAATTCAGCCCTACAGAGAAGAGGAGATGGGCAGACCCCTGGGGAGGTGAGGCAGAGGAAGTCAGATCCCACAGCAGAGCTGTCTGGGTGCAAAGAGAGTCAGGACAATCAGCTCAGACAAGACCCACTCCAGGTTTTGCATTCAGATGTCACTTCTGAGGCAATCTCTTGTTGCCTTTTCTTCCAGCATGGCTTTTGGAGTGTGGGAGCTGGAGGTGTGGAGTGTTTGGGGTGGGATGGGTGAGGGCTTGGCTGAATTGTGAGGTTGGCCAAACCTTCTGTTGCCCACTGTTGAGACAGTTGAGCATTTCAGCTTCCCAGGTGATTCGTTCTTACATAGAATCACAAAACCTTTTAGGTTAGTAAAGACCTTTAAGACCAAAGAGTCTAACCATCCCCCACGTCCCCCAGAGCCACATCCACATGGTTTTTAAGTCCTTCCAGGGTTGGGGGATCCACCCCTGCCCTGGGCAGCCTGTTTTGGTACCCAACAACCTTTTCCTTGAAGAAACTTTTGCAAGTACCCAACCTAAACCTCTTCTGGAGCAACCTGAGGCTGTTTCCTCCTTCCAAACACAGAAGTCCCTTCTGTAGGTCCCACTAGATATAAATACTCTTTGGATACACCTGAATCCTATTTTGTTATCTCAGGGGGAGGTTGGACACCTGCACACCTGGGTTTTGGGGGGGGAGTGTTTGCTTGATTTGAATTTGGCTCATTTTTGAGGATTTGCTTGAACAACTGGAAAATATTTCTATTTGTTGTTCTGTGCAAACCTCAAGTGACTTTCCACCTTCACTAAGGTGGGAATCTCTGGGGAACTGCAGGCTCCCCTTGATGACCAAAGCTGCAGCCTGGCCCAGGATTCACACATAGGCACTGGGTTCTTCCTGGACTTAGAAATCACCCCTTCTCTGTCTGAGCATTAAGAGCACTCTGAAGAAATGCTGATTCTCATTTTCTTGTTACTGGAATGAACTCTTTGTGATTGTTTCTATTTAAAATGGCAATTTCCAGAGTGCAGAGGACTGACTCGGCACTAAATTACACTGCAGAGTATTTTAAAGCTTATGCTGAAAATTAAAAGGACAAAGAAAAGGTCATCATTGAGGTCATCTCTGACTGCAGATAAAGCCAAAGCAGTGGCTGCAGTCCTGAGAGTGAAATGGGGAAAGTGGGGCTGGCTGCCTCAAACATGCCTTTACCAAGACCTGGAAGTTCTCCAGGAGACTCCTACAGCTTTTTCTTCCTCTTTCCCTCTCACAGGTACCCAGTGAAGAGCTGTAACAAACACCACTTACAGACTCAGCTTCCAAAGCCTCCAAGAGCCTGAAACCTTTGTCCCTTCTACAATTTTCATGTGACTTTTTTTTCCCCCAAAACTATGTTATTTGGTTGCTCTTTCCACCCTCTCCTACACCTCAGCTTCGCTGCTCACCTTGTAAATTCTCCTTATTATCTCCCTGGGTGTTTATTAAGAGGGAAGGAAATGCAGGAACTTCAAGGGAGTCTATCCCTGGAATTACCATGCCATGTTGATTGTCTTGAGGCAAAAACCTCAGGGTCTTGTGGTCCAGATCAACCCACGAAGCTTTGAAGAAGAACTGGGAGCTTTGGGACCACCACCCAAACGTCAAATATTGAGTATTCCTGAGCTCCCACCTCATTTATGTAGGATCTGCAGCTCAGGTGTCCAACAGAGCTGGAGAGACCCACCAGCACATCACCTGAGGAGCTGGGAGTCCCAGCAAAGCTGGAGGAAACCCAGAGGTTTTCAGTAGGTCCAGGCTGAGCTCAGACAGTATCTAAGGGGGGTTTAAGGAGGCAACATCCAATTTTATTCGAAGTACTTCTAACTGTAAAGGTCAGTTAACTAAAACTTCTTTCTCCCATCTCAGCACAAAAAACCTGTTTGAAATAAAGAAAACTTAAAATTCTGAAAGCAAATACTGCAGAACTACTTCCAAATGCTGTCTGAGATGCCTAATTGTATGTTCCTCATGTCTAACATCTGCCAACAGCATGACCAGGGCCAGTCTGTGAGAGACTCAGCTGCAATAAATGCTGCCATGGTTTGTCCCTGCTGCCTGGCACTGCAGTAAAACCACTGCTGCAGAGATGGAAAACAAGGTCTAACACAGGAAGCTCTATAAACAGAGAGGAAAATCAATATATTTAAAGATTCAGGATAAGCTGTTGTTGCCTGCAACACGAGGACCCCCAAGTGCATCACAAATCCATCTTCTGGCTCTCACCCTTCCCGTCACCCGATTCCCCCACAATTAGGAGGATGAACTTCCTTCAAAGAGCCCCTGCTGCATTTTAGTGCCACACCCTGAATTTCTTCCCTGTGGAAACCGTCCTTTACAAGCCACCTGGATGGGGGAATAAAGAGCAGGGAGACTGAAAAGGGGACACGGAGAGGGCGGGGGGTGGTGCTGATGCTCCTGGTCGGCACCACAACCCCGAAGCGGTGGGACCGGTTTGGAGCTTTGCCCACTTACCATGACGACCCCTCCAGACTGCTCTGCTGTGCACATGCTCATGATGGGTGCCATGCCAATGGTGGTCCCTTGGAAGTAGACCCCGCTGCAGGAGAGGGGGGGAAGGAGAGGAAGAGCCACAGAGTCACCACTCGATGCCAAGACACCTCCCTGCTGTTTCCAGGCTCCAGCAGAGATCCCGTTTGCCACTCTCGTTTGTAGGGGGTGAAACCAGGAAAAGCACAGATGAGCTGTGCTCACCCTCCCTGGACTGACCACCACAGCAGCCCTGCTAGGAGGGACATCACCACCCTTCGGGGGTGCTGCTGTAACACGACTTTCTTTTTTCCTTCCCTTTCCCTTTCCCTTTCCCTTTCCCTTTCCCTTTCCCTTTTCCTTTCCCTTTCCCTTCCCTTCCCTTCTTTTTTCCCCCCCTTTCTGGAGTTTGGAACAGAAAGACAAACATGAAAATGATGTCTCCAGCTTGAGGAAGGGTTATTGCAATGCAGTGGGATGTTTATGTGCTACTTGTTATGATACACAGCCCAGAGTGCAATAATGGCAAACAAAGGATTATTACGCATAGAGAGCAATCAAATATCTCACGAGAGACAGTTTGGAAGGGCTCAGTTTATTCTTACACAGCTAATGTAAGAAGTGGAGAACTCCTTTGGATTACTAAGACATCAGGTATGTTTATCTGTTCAATATAAAGAATAGTTAATTGATCAAAATAATACCTGATTGAAGCAAGAGGGTTTTCTCTGACTTTTTCTTTAAGAGTGCTTTTACTTTCACAGACTCATAGACTGGTTTGGGTTGGAAGGGACCTTCACTCCATTACTTGAACCCAAAAACCAGCAGCAGGGGAAAAAGATTCCATTTCCAAGTCACAAATGCAAATGAAATGTCCAATTTAGGTTGTATTTAAATGCCTACTGAGATCTTTCCACTAAGGAGCCCCTTAACTCTGCATTTGGGCGAGGGCACCATTGCCTTTTTCAGGAACAATTTAAATCGAGCAGAGTTCAAATTGCTTTTAAATTCCCAAGTGTGTTGCAGTTTATGACACACCCACTGTTCCACCTGAGTTGTGTTGAGGACAGGCTTTGAGTAACAGGGTATTGCTAGGGAAGGAAATCCTTCTGGGGCATCTGCAGGAGGGCTTTCTGATGTTTGGTGTTTGAAGAGGGGAAGGACAAACCCTCAGGGGCTCAGATGTTCCTTCAGGGGTCTCAGATGCTCCTTCCAGGAGTGCAGCAAAGGGGAGGGATTCTGTACAGCTATTCCCAAATCCCAAAATTCCCACAGCAAACAGGGTGCCAAGTCTACCTTATCAGCTGGGCGTTGTCATGGGGTTTACGAGGTAGGAGCTTTAACTTTCTCCAGTCCAGAAACTCATGCAGGCTGGTGAAAGGGTCTTGAGAAATGGAGCACTTATCCATGTCATTCCACACTTCCACTCCCACCAGGGCTACTCGGATATTTAGTGGCCTGTAGAACTGATGAGGAAAGAAAAAGAGAAACACGCCCCTAAAAACCATTTCAGACCTCACTAGACTGGAATATTTCAACAGAAACATGATGAACCTTTCCCATGGAGATTAAAACAGTGTCTTCTCCAGGGCAAAAGTCAGCACCTGATAGGACTGGCTCAAAGTCATTCCATGACTTCCAGGGCAACCAGGAGGTGAGATAACAATCCTAGTGTCAGCCTAATGTGGAGAAGGATTCCAGATGTGCTGAGCCCCAGACCTGGCTGACAGCCTGAGGAACACGTGCCCTGCATCTCTGCCTGCTTCCTGAGCACTGCAGTCACTTGGGCAACACTGGCACTTGCTGGGCACAAATGAAGCATGAGACACAAAATGCACTGCAGCGTGCCAGTTTAGTGATGAGCAGGTAACACATGAACACCTGGCCTCCAGTAAGGAGTCAGCACAAGACAGTTATGGATGAGGTAGAGGTGTCTCCAGCAGCTTGTTGTTAATCAGGAGCACTTCTCCTTGAGCTATTGCCCTTGAAGTATCACTTGATAAGTTCTCAGCTAAATTAAGACTGTCCCAGTTGTAATTTCACTACTGGACTCCCAATGTTTTCTGGCCAACAGAAATAAACTCTAATTTGTTCAAATGTAGAGGACTCTTAGCCTCTGTTGTCAAGAAATTAGTTAAAAACAAAACAAATTCCACTATATATGTGCCTCTCTTATTGCTCTCAGTCATCTGCTTCCTTAAGCACTGCAGATTTTTAATTCCTTGCATTACACATTTTATTAACTCTGTTTTCCCTGGACCTTCCCTTGTTGTTGCAAATGACTTTGTTCTTCACATTTCTCCTTAAAATAACCCTCTTATTTTCCACAGGCTGTTCCAAAGGTGCTAAGCCCCACCCTCTTCCCAGGGGAATAAAATCCTGGCTCTCTGTAGGAACAGACCTGACATCCCATATCCAGCAAGGCAGAGCTCCCAGCTTTGAGGAGTGAAGGGCACGTGAAAGGGTTAAATTCACTCCTCTGATTTTACTGGTTGGAGAGAAACATTGCTCAGAAATACTGGAGTATTAGGAAAGCTGCAGGGTTAAGCAACTTGAGAAGGTGATCAGGAGAAACGGGGAAGGCTGTGGAAGCTGCTGATGTGAGCATGGTGTCTCCCTTAACTCACCAGTAGAAGGACCAGAGATTTCACAGTAACACCCTCCATAAAGTGTGGTAAGGTTGGGAAAAGTGAAACAATCCCCATGTTCTTACCTTGTCGACGTAGTTTGCAATTTCTATCAGCCTCTGCTTAATTTTCTCCACGTCTTTGCCTTGTCTCTGAAACTTGGAAAGTGAAGGATCAATGTACCAGCAGCACAAACAGCACAGTTCCACCCCCCCAACAACCCCCTCACTCCGTGAGCACATCGGGGGGTTTGGGATCACAGAGTGCCATCAGCAGACTCCTCATGGCTTCGTGGGACCATGGGCTGCCTCAGAATTAGCACAAGCTATGGGATAGGATTTTGGATCTCATGAAAAGGTTTTAAAACCTCAAAATCTTACACAGGAATCTTTTAGGGATTGGTGTTTTGGGGGGAAAAGGCTCTTCTTTCAGTGGGTCTGGCAGCAGAACGATTGCAGTTCCCTGACCAGCAGCGTTCAAGGACACACAGTAAAAATCATGGAGCAAAATAATTCCAACCAAGATTTAGATCTTTGCCTCCCCTTCAGCCCAGGGGAAGATTTCTCCAGGCAGTGCTGGCTCCTGGCTTTGGAGCTCTCTGTGCAAACCGTGAGGAAGTGCCAAGTGCTGCTCCAGAAGCACTCCAGCCCCTCCGAGGGCAGAGGGAGCGGCAATGAAATGAACCTGCTCCAGGAGACCCTGAGCAGTGATTGAATATTTGCCTCTTCTTCAGAGGTGACAGGTACTGTTACTGGGGAGTCAAATCCCATGAAATATTGCAACTCATTTTACAACTGAGTCTCACTATTGTCCTGCCTTAATAATCCCTTCCATTGCTTGGCCCTAATTGGGGAAGAGGATTTACTTCTGACCATGGTCACGTTATTGACTGGAGCACATTTCCTGCAGTGCCACGGAAACCAAACTGACTTCCCCATTTCCTGCTTCCCAGAAGTTTTCCTTTTCCAGAGCCTCACCTCACGATTATCTGCCACGATAACAAGCTCCACATACTTCGTCGTCTTCGGAGTCTCCCTCTTGTACTGCCAAAAAAAAAAAAAAATCATGAAAACTCTATTTTGTTTTCATCCTCAGCACAAGAAAATGCAAAAAAAACCCAAACAGGCTACCAAGAAAAATTGGGAGATAAAGGGATATGGAGTGAAGCAGAGAGGAGATCAAGTGGTCAAGTGATAAATTATGTAGGAAGAAAATCTCCAGAGTAAAAACTGCAGGGGAAAAAAAAAAAAGCAGAACCAACTGTCAGTGTCTGGGGAAGCAAATTGATACTCTAAAAATGGAAGGCATACATTGAATTTTGTCTCTGCATATTCACATAAAAGAGCTGCTCACGATACCTGAAGTTCTACGTGCAGGTCTAAAGGAATCATAATGTTTAGCTGGAAAAAAACAATCACTGAAGAAAGTGAAATGATTTTGTAATAGTAAAAATCAGAGTACAGTTCCTCTGCTACCCTAAATTTAAGTGACCTATTAATGCCTGCAAAAGTCCTGTGATTTACAGCAGCTGAGCATCTATTCTATCATTCCTTCCATGTGTCTGGAATCAGACAGGGAAAAGAGATCTCAGCAGAATATCTGATCCTTGTGCCAGAACTTAAGGGGCTTAAGCAGATGCTGACCTACTACTGACCACGACGTCTTGGACTGAACCAACGCTCTGTAACCTAAAACATGACTAGAGCTTCCCAAGGAAAACTGCTCCAAGTCAAACTGTGTGACCCCCCAGGGCCTTCCAGCCAAATTTCACAATGTTTTCTTCCCACTCTCAAAGTGTTCCTCTTTGTTATCTGCAGAGAAACCATTTGGGATGTTTTGCAAGAAACCTGGTGTTCAGAGGAAAGTGAACAATGTAATCTTTGGGAATGGAGTTTTAAACTCATATTTAAGTGTTCCACAGCCTTTAAACTACAGCAACTGGAAAAGAGTTAAGTCTGGACAGTATTTATGAACAGAAAGAGCAGCAAAAGCTGTCGACAGTGAGCTGAACATCAAGGACACAAACCCTTCAAAGGGTCACACTTATTAGGTCTGGAAAATGAGCTGAGGAGATGCTGTTCCAGCTTTTGGTGTTTGGGTTCTCTGTGCCTGCCTCATGCTCTGCTGTCACCTCCACGGGCTCAGGGTGTGGGCACAGGCTGGGTGCACGTGAGCAGCAGCAGTGCCTGGTGAGCAGCTGGCTCAGGACACCAAGAAGTCCCCTCCTGCTGCTCCTGGATGCACTACAAAGGGCCTCTCATGTCTCAGAAGATCACAGCAGAACCTACACTGCTCTGGCAGAGCTGGATTTCATAGAATTTGGGTGGAAAGGGACCTTAAAACCCGTCTCATTCCACCTCCTGCTACAAGCAGGGACACCTCCCACCAGCCCAGGTTGCTCCAAGCCCTGTCCAACCTGGGCTTGGACACTTGGCAGCCACAGCTTCTCTGGGCAACCTGTTCCCTGCAAAATACATCAGACACAAGTGAGATGCCACATGAGGCAAACGACCACGTGGGTGTGGTTTGTGATGGAATTGATGTCTCAGACATGAAAGTCCATCACTCTCCTGAAATTATTACGAGATCCCGGAGAGAGATGAACCCCCAAGTGCCTCCCATCCTCTTCCAAGTGAAGAAGAAAAGATGATACAGGAAAATCCAAGTGCAAAGACACAGGAAGAGCTCTGTTACATCAGGCACTTTAAAACATTGACTTCTTACCAAGAGTAAAACTCCTTGGAGTGGAGAGAGTTTGCTGGAGAGAAATTGGCTAGCAGGGCATCCTCAAGCTCAACATGAGCCAACAGTGTGCCCAGGGGGCCAAGAAGGCCAGTGGTGTCCTGGCCTGGATCAGGAATAGCATGGCCAGCAGGACAGGGCAGGGATCCTTCCCCTGGACTCTGCCTTGGGGAGGACACACCTCGAGTGTGTGTCCAGTTCTGGGCCCTCAGCTCAGGGAAGATCTTGAGGGGCTGGAGCAGGTCCAGAGAAGAGCAACGAGGGTGGGGAAGGGACTGGAGCACAAGAGCTGTGGGGAGAGGCTGAGGGAGCTGGGGGGGCTCAGTGTGGAGAGGAGAAGGCTCAGAGGTGACCTCACACTCCCCCTGAAGGGAGGGTGTACCCAGGTGGGGTTGGGCTCTGCTCCCAGGGAACAGCCCCAGGACAAGGGGGCAGGGCTGGAGCTCTGCCAGGGGACATTGAGGGGGGATATGGGAAAGGAATTCCTTGCAGAGAGAGTGACCAGGGATTGGAATGGCCTGTCCAGAGAGGGGGGGATTCACCATCCCTGGAGGGTTTCAAACTGAGCTTGGCTGTGGCACTGAGTGCCATGATCTGGGGAAGGGACTGGAGTTGGATCGAGGGTTGGACTCGATGATCTCAGAGGGCTTTTCCAACCCAATCCATTCCATGAGTCTATCACCTAAGTCTCTGGTGGCTCCTTGCTTGACAAGGCTGCTCCTGAGGTGTGTCCCAGGGCTGTGTGCATTCCTGGGACACAGTATGGATTTGTAACCCAGCCCCAGGCAGGAGTCCTGCCAGCCTGCTCTCTGCAGCAGCACTGCCTGACTCAGCCCCTTGGAGCCAAACCAGAGCCACTGACACAGCCCTGGCAGATGCACAGATGGGGGACAATGGTCTTTGTCCCACTGACTGTCACCTTTCTCCCCTGCTTCTACCACACCTCCCGTGGAACTGCTGGCCCATGCAGCCCTTCCTCGTGCTTCCCTGCCTGGGAATTAGCATGGCTTGGGTTCACACTGCAGTGGAACAGCCTCTCTCCTTCTCTGGGATCCACTTGCCCCAAACGACTCCCCAGCCTGATCTGAGATCCACCAGCACCACCAAAATGGTTTTTTGTGGCTACAGAGAAAACTCCACACTGCAGGGCCTGTCCTGATCCTCTCTGTAGGATCCTGTCTCAGTGGAGCTCAACTGGAAAACACACTCCCTGCTGCAATTTGAGGGTCCAGTGAGTCATGAAATGACCCAGCACTCCCAGAGCCCCAGCTCCAACGGGGCAAAATGTGCCTGCAGACATCTGGGCATCCCCTCAACTGCATCATCCTCAACTGCTCTGCTGAAGCTCATGTTTGGAGCTGGGCAGCTGAGTCTACAGCTTGTCCCAGCATTTACCTGGACCTCCATCTAGCCCAGAGATGAGGTTAACTTTGGGACACACTGATCTCCCATTGCAGCTCTGCTCAGTAAGGGTTTAGTGGAGGTAGTTCAGTGAAGGGGCAGGGGAAGACAATGAACAAAAATCTTCCCTTGAACCCAAGACTGGATTTCTGCATCCTCCTGTCACCCAGGGGAATTTGGAGCAGCCTTATGTCTCTCTATTTTGCAGGTCATCTTTATTCAGCCTGTCCTGACAGTCTGCTTAGCTGATGACAACACTGGAATATGAAAACTCACTCCATACATTCCGTTTGACAAAATTCCTACATTAGAAGAGTATCCAACTCACCCATAATATATATTGTACCTATCCACATGATGTGACTGTTGACAGGTTTTATAATTATGTCCACTGAACCACAGCAAAAACAGTTTTCAGACGTTTAAAGTGAATTCTGGGATGTAGCTGAAGCCATCAACAAAATGTGAGAAGCACAAGGGTGATAATAAACTTGCTCTGGCTGTATCAGCCTGTTATGTGCACACATTTTGTTTCAGTGTTACACTGATTACTCCAGGGAAATTCAGTCAGAAGTCCCAAAGAATTTGGGGAAACCCTAGTAAAGTTATGAAAAGTACTTTTCCAAAGCTTCCAACATACAGATATTTTTACAAATGCCTTTAATTCTTAAAATGGTACATGGAAGGGCTAAGGCTTTGGATGTAATGTTTAATATTCCTAAAATGTAAAATAACTTAATTCCATTACATAAATAATATCTAGGGATGTAATTTAGGTTGCTTTCCTTAACAGTTGGCCTGATGCAAAGACTTAGTCCTACATGCAAGCACAAATCCCCATAGGTGACACTCACTAAATGCTGAGGGCAGATTTGGATCTTTACATAATTCCTGAACACCTAAACCAGCCTTTTCTACAATCCTCATCCAAAATGCACACAAACTGATTCCAGCATTTCCTCTTCCTGATTTTTGGCTCATTGACTTTGCTGCAGTTCCCATCAGCGTTTCACATTAAGTGCATTTCCACCTCCACAGAAGCAACTGCAACAATACATCTGTCAAATAACATGGGGGGAATTTGTCTGCAGAAAAGACTCTCCCCCCCTAGAATGTGAAGTTTGAGGAGCTGGTGTGAGCAGAGCAGCACAGCCCTCGTGTTCTCCTCCACCTTGGGTGGGTGAGAACTTTGCCACACACTGCTCTGTATTCTCAGGGAGTCCTCAGTTCTGGGAATAATCATGTAAGAACCAAAGTAGATTACCATAAGGTGATGAAAATAATATGCTGAAAAGAAAGCAGAGAGCAAGTTATGCATGTAGGATTGAGAAAAAGCAATAAAGCTTTAACAAATAACTTCAAGCCTGCACTTAAGCAGATGACAGCAGCAGTTGGTGACGTGGGTTAGTGTTTTGCTCAGCAGAGCCCTTTTGCAGCAGACTTCACACGTGGAAACGCTGCCAGGGATGCACTCAACCAACCAGACACAGAAGAATGCATCATCCACCTACCCTGCCAGCCTGGGAATGGTGTGATGTGTCATTGTCACCAGCTCTCAGGGCAGAGATGTCCAGCTGGTGGCCACAGGATCCTGGGGCTATTTTCAGATTCTCTGCTCGGTAGATCTTGTGTTCGCTTGTAGCACCTTCTGGTGGCTCCAGAATGTAGCTTTGGTTCTCAAGCACAATAATTCCCCTGAGGCAGAGGAGAGCAGAGTAAGATGCATGGTTTGGAACTCCAACAGAGTTACAACAGGTTCAATAGTGATGGAGCATGAGAAGTCAAAGCAAAGCGCTGATCCCCAAACAACGCCACGGTTGAGCAGAGCAGGAGCCATCAAAGCTGTGCGTCTGGCACTGCACACACTGTCCTTCAGGAGAAGCAACAGCTCCCAGAAGATGTGTCTCTTCTGAAGTGCTGCCCTGCACTCCTGGTTGACTCATTTTGCTGCCCACAACAACAATTCTGGCAGCAACAGCACCTGCTCTTGGAGGAGCTCAGATTTTCCACCAAGGAAAGCACCATTGCTGCACGACTTTAAGCTGAAAAGAGGAGAGAGGTTAGGAAAAGAAAAGGGAAAGGGGGAAAGAGGAAAAGAAAGGAAAGGAAAAGGAAAAGGAAAAGGAAAAGGAAAAGGAAAAGGAAAAGGAAAAGGAAAAGGAAAAGGAAAAGGAAAGGAGAAAAGTGTGGAAGAACTTGGGACACATGGACAATTGTGGGCTTCATGTGCTGCTTCCTAACAAAAAATCTCCCCCCTGTGTACTCCAGACAACTCACCAAATACAGAAACATTCTTTGGTGCTTTTGCTGGGCCCTGGGCTGTTATTCTGAGATGCTACAGCAGAACAAAGTTGACAGAAGGTTGGATATGAGAGAGCTCAGCCTGGAGAAGAGAAGGCTCTGGGGAGAGCTGAGAGCCCCTCCCAGTGCCTAAAGGGGCTCCAGGAGAGCTGGAGAGGGACTGGGGACAAGGCATGGAGGGACAGGACACAGGGAATGGCTTCCCAGTGCCAGAGGGCAGGGATGGGGGGGATATTGGGGAGGAATTCTGGACTGGGAGGGTGGGCAGGTCCTGGCACAGGGTGGGCAGAGAAGCTGTGGCTGCCCCTGGATCCCTGGGAGTGTCCAAGGCCAGGCTGGATGGGGCTTGGAGCACCCTGGGCTGGTGGGAGGGGTCCCTGCCCGTGGCAGGGGGTGGAATAAGATGAGCTTTAAGGTCTCTTCCAACCCAGACCATTCTGTGGTTCTTTGATCTTTCCAGTTCCAAGGAAGGCTGCACACTCAGCTCAGCTCAGCTCAGCAAACACAGACAGTGTGGTGGGGGTGTCCGTGCTCTGCCCATGCTGGAACAGGAGTTATGGCACCAAGTAGGACAATCCACAACCAAACCTTTGCAATCATGAATTAGAACTGCAACTGTAGGACCACAAAGTAAGAAAGCTCCTGGAGGTGGGGGCTGGCACAGCATTAGAAGGCAATGAAGTAGCTTTGCAGAAAGGCTCAGGTAGAAATTACTGAGTAAGGAAGAAATTTAACATTCAGGGCCTGACTTGCATCCTGAGCACGTTCTGCCAACCACACAGGAGGGGCCTGGATAATTCCTACATGGAGCTGGACATCAGGCTTTGTTGGGCACCTTTGGAACCCACCTCTCTTTACTAAACCGGGAATAAACGTTTGTGGGGTGCTGCAAGCATTCATCAATGAGACACTTCACTACTAATTTCTTCCCTGCCTTTAAATTAGGAAAGCTTTGAACCCTTCAGCACTGCCAAAGGGTCAGCAGCAATAACTACATGAACTGGAACTGCATGAAACTTTCAACTGGCCAAGGCATTCTTCCCCAACTCCTCCTTTACACTGCTCTGTGCCATCTCTGGATGCTATTGAGCTGCAATCATTTTCAGCCCAAAGCTGGCTGTATTTTATTAGCATGGCTTTTTGGTGTATTAGAAGTGTCTTCCCTTTTTATTTCTGTCTGTGCTGCAACAAAGGTAAGATACTACAAGCACTGTGAGAGCGATACGGGTCGCTGTAGAATCCTGCTGCAGAAAGCTAAAAGGAAAAGGAGGAGAAAGAGGAAGGACCCAAAAGCAGACTGATGACACCAGAAAGACTGATTTAAAGATGAAAAGGAATATTTCTGGGCAAAAGCTGCCTTAGCTGTTCTATTCTTGGCACGATATGATGAAGGAACACAAAGTCTTTGGTCTCCCAAGCAGTGAACTGAAATATTCATTCCAAGCTGGCTGCAGACTCTTGCTACAGAACATCATTAACAGAGTTCAACCAGCCTTTCTACTGTTAGCACAACAGCTACAAGTCCAGGACAAAAAAAAAAGAAGACTGGAAAGCCATGATATCAAAGTCAGCGTTTGCAGGAGCCTGTTTTACTGCTCTGAACCAAGGCTCAGGGGTTGATAAGTCATCTGCAGCACCCCTGGCAGGTCAGGTGAGATATGTCCCTCACCCCCTGCACTGCAGGCTGTGTGTGATGGATCACAGCTGGACAGGCAGGACTGAGTTCTCACAGAGCCCCTGCAGCTCCAGCCAGGATTCCAACAGCACTCCTGACACAGGAGACACCTCTGAGCAGGTCACCCCCCTGAGCTGAGTGACCTCACACCCCTCCCTTCTCAATTATTATCAGACTTTCCTTATTCCTTGAAGAACTGAGGAAACTAGGACAACATATTCCCTTTACTCCAATAACCAGCCACTCTGTAATCAGCCCAATCAAATAAGGATTGTTGTCTTTGCCTGGTGCAATTAATCATTTAATTTTGGAGGCAGGAGTCCATTAGTCACTGTGTGAAATGGGCCAGCCCCGTGCTGGAGACTCAAATCCAATATTGAACCAGGAAGGGTTTTATTTTTAACATTAAACTTATATTTCTTAGATTCTTAGAAGGAATTTCTTTAAATTTCTTATTTAAACTTATATTTCTTTTTCACTCTAAAAATGGGACACTTAAATAATTTTCTTCAGTCACACACACACCAGAAAGGCAGAGACTTAGAAGCATCCTTTTTACCAGGTAGAATTCTTTTTTCCCCCTATTTTAAAGCCAGCTTCTTGTTTTCAGGAGTTCCCATCCCAAACATGCCACATCAACGCCAAGTCTCCAAAGCATCCCTTGAATGCCCAGGTACTGCCTAAAACAACTAGACAACCACTTCTATACCCTTCATTTTTTTTAGGTGCAGAAGATAGGGACAAATGATGATATACCAGAGTGATGAATTAGGGTTTTTCCTGAGCACAGCAGGGGCAGGGCTGGGTGGCTCCCACCCCAAGTGCCACCACGAGCCTTTGAGGACAGTTCCACCTTTGCATGTGGAGCAATCCCATGGTAAAGAAAATCTGCAGATTATGCACAAAGGCAAACACACTTTCCATTTAAAGCACACTTATCCCTCGAGTGCTGCCTGCAGGATATCAGCACTTGGCTTGGGACCATCTGCAATAAGATAATGAATATCAAATAGGAATTTTCTTGGCCAGTTCTCTGGTTTTGTCTAATTTTCTTTTCCTACAATTGCATTTTCGCCGCCCCCCCCTCATCGACCAGTGCCAAGCACAGCACCTTAAAAATGTATCTCGTCAAAAACTCTGGTTTCTGTCTTATGTTTTCGGTCTGGACCAACAACCCTACCAGTCATTCAGTACGAAGAATTTGATGCAAATAAAATAAATCCATAACTACTGTTTCCTTCCACTGTTCGAGGAGCCTCTGTTACTCCTTCAGCAGTTCCAAGGCTCCCTCCTGACCACGCTTCTCCCGCACATCTGAGCCATCCCATAGTCCCCAAAGCACAAGATGGTGCAACTTTTCTATTTTTCAGAAGCCTGTAATGTTAAATAATATGATGTTTGCCAATGTGACAAAAGGATAGGTAAAGTAAACTACAGATTCCCAAGGAAAAGTCACACAAGGGAGCCCAAAGGGACTTTGGCAAACTTGGTGAGGGCTCAAGAAGTGGATGGTCCGTGAGAAATCTGTGGGATATCTGCCATTACTTCTACCAGACAAAAAGACGACCAGAATTCCCAAGCTTCTAAATATCTGGGAAACAAAAGCAACAAAAAGTATCCAATTTTTGGTCTCCAAGTGTCCAACTCATGGCACATGTGTTTCCCCCTGTCCCAAACCAAACTGATGCTGGGAAGTCAGAACAATCCTGTAAATGAGCAGAGCAGGAGGAAAAGGAGACAACCCAAACCCTACCCGAGACTATCACTCTGTCTTTTTCAGCACTGGGAGCAGAGAGGGAGGGAAAAATCTCTCTGCCATCCAGCATGTCCAGACAGTGGTTCAGAGGCTCTGAGCCAACTGGAAGCAGCTCCAGTGTGGTCTTGAGCTAATTTTTCACTCTACCTCTCAGCAAGGTTTGATTCTTGCTCGTGGCTGGGGGTCAGCACCAAACCCACCACCCCCACGTTGGTGCTGATCCCGTTGGTCTCTGCCTACTGTTCTCCCTTAGGTGCCATATGGACACGTGGGGAATGTTCCTATGAGATGGGAGAACCTTCTCCTTCTCAAAGGAAAAGAATGACTTACAGAATTAATTCGGTATTAATTGCTATTTAACTTGCCAGGGGTCTCTCAGTCGGGGAAATGTAATTTTAATGGAATAATTCCACTATTTAAACTGTCGATAAAGTGATTTTTTTTTTCTCTTGAGAAGAAAACCCAAAACAAAACCTAAAGCAAGACCAGTCGTATTCCATAAATCAACAGGCTTTAAGGAAATCTCAAAATATAAATGGGATTTTTCTTTTCCAACTTGTCAGCAGAAGCAAAGGCCCTGCCAACATAAACCATCAACACATACTTGTCTGAGAAATTGTGATGCTGAAGTGAAACTTGGCTAAACCAGCATCCTATGAAACTATTATATATTGTTCTGCTGCACTGTACAGGGGAAGTGAAGTCAATCGATAAACCTGGGATCCACAAAGGCAATTAAACATTTGGTTTTAATGAAGCTCACAGTTACACTCATTTCTAGACCATAATAATGAGAGGCTCCATTACCAGGGGAAGAGGAATGTTCTCAGTCTGGCAGGAACTCATCGGAGGGCTCTCACACTCCCAGACACGACGGAACGCTGCCGTGCTCCTGGGCCACCTCAAAACCCCGCAGGACCCTCGTGTCCCAATTCATGGCTCAGCTTCACAAGGAAAGGGGCTGACCCCAAAGATGTGCCCCAGATTTCAGGGAGTTTTAGGTGAACAGACCCCAGAGCTGGAGCCCCGTGGCCCTGGAGCGCTGTTCTCACGACGCTCACGGGGCAGCAATCCCTCCTCCCGGCAGGGTTCTCTCCACAGGCACCACACCAGGAGGGGATCCACACAGCGAGAGGGCATTTCTGTTTATTTTTCTTCTACATTCTTCATTCTCAGGGCTTTGTCTAACAAATTCCCAGGCTAGTAAGCAGGCAAACAAACAAAAGGGGAAGAAAAATGAAGTGGCGAAGGAAAACTTCACTTTTTAGGCTGTTTTAATAAGTTGCAGATGAATGCGAGTGGCATAAACGAGGAGGATGATCTATCAACTGTTTTTCCCATGGGATAGCCGATATTTAGATATTTTCCAAATGGTTGGGTCATTCTTTAAAGGACTGGGAAATACAGAGAATGGGAGCTGGACTCTGGAGGCAGAAGTAGTCCTGTCTCCACCACTGCTCCCAGAACAGCAAGTCACCTCTTCTGCATCAGCTCCCCACCTTGAAAATTGGGTAAACTTTAGCACCCACAGACTATGATTATCTACTGCTGAAGAGCACAACACAAGAGCCAAACAATCCCATTATCCTACTGCACTGCACAGCAGGATCCCAGTAAAATAACCAATCTGACCCAAATCAACAAAGGGCACCATCTCAAAGCAGTAGCATGGTTGGGTTTACACACTGAAGAAGGGGTGGAAGGTGTTCTCACACAGACACATCATTACTCACAGGGCTTTGCTTTCAGCCAGTGTCTTTCATTAACCTGAAAATGCCCTCTCTAGCAGAGTGTGTGAAACGTGGCCCTGGCCAGGGACTGCTGCAGCACACACCTCATCCTTTCTCAGTGCAAGACAGATCTGTCCAGAACAAATCCAGACCAGCCTGCAGCTCTGATGCCTGGAATTCCAGCAAGAGGCTGGGGAGTGATAAATGCCATTTCATGCCCAGAATTTGTGTGTTGCAAGGGACAGTAATTTTGTTGTCACAGAAAGTGTCACACGTGGGCTGGAGCTGTGACAAGCCAGACCAAGGGAAGCAGAGAAGGAAGGAAGGACAGAGGTGTTGGCATCGGGGCCAGTTCAGTGAGAAGGCTTTGCAGCACTGCAGCAAACAGCGGGGCAACAAAAGAAGGGTTGGCTCAAAGTGGCACCACCCCTCCAGTGCCAGAACCAGACTGGATGGAGAAGGGACAGGCTCAAACAGCTGGGGAGGACCATCCCTCATCGCAACAGCCAGCCCTGTGTGCCTGGGGACAGCCTGCACACAGAGGTCACAGGATGGACATCGTGGTCACCTGGGCCCCCAGAGCTCCAGGAGCTGCTCAGCCCTCCTCCACAGGCAGCACAGAGGAGCTGTGAAACCCCCAAAAAACCCAGTGGTTTTTCATGCTAAGCTCAAAATCCTCCAGTAGTTTCATGGTGCGATAAATCACAACCCACGTGGGGTGTGGATGTGAGCTAAAAGCTCTTCAGAAAGTCTGGAAGGGGAGAAAACATCCAAAGCAGGGCTTTTCTCCACGGGGATTTTCTCCTAACTTAACTTTTGGATGAAATCTCCCCTTCTGTGGAGAAATCATGCTTGAGAAATCATAAGGAATTTATGGGGCTTTTTTTTCTCACGGGTTTCCTACTTCCATTCCTTTTTTTTTTTTTTTTAAAGAGTTGATGTCTGGAGTGTCACACTGAAATCCCCTCTCCAGCTGACTGTGTCTGGGATGCAGGGAGTTCAGCCAGGCCATTGGAAAAAAAGGATGGCTCTGGTGCTGGCAGCTCGTGGACCATCACTGTGCAATCTCAGTGCAAAGGAGTGTCTGTCCCCTTCTGGGGCCCTGTCCCATCCCTGTCCCCGTGGACATGGGCTCTTGCAGCTGCTGCTGAGGTTGGACAACCACCAAACACTTTCTGTACGTGTGGATGGGCTTGTTAGGTAGAAATTGGCATTCTCAGGGCATTCAAACACATTTTGATGCTTCAGAAGGGAAAAGCTTCCTGTAAGATTTGTGGGGTTTAAGCTACTGAGGCACTTCTGAGAGCACCTCTCAAGCTGCCCCCACCAAGAGGTCACTGCAGATGCCTTTGTGGCTGCATTTTCCTGTGCCAGAGTCCTCTGCCAGCCCCTGGAGCACGGGGATTTGTGCTGCAGTTTTCTGTGTTTGCCACATTCTGCACTCCCAGGGAAAACCATTCAAGTCCAACCGGATTTATCACAGGAGATGTGAGCGGTGGCCACGGGCCAGAATTATTTGCTAAAAACTTGAAGGGCCTCCAGGCTAGATATAAACAGAAGGGTATCTCCTGAGGGCAGGAAGGAAACGGCTTGACTTTGTTGTACCTTCACCTTCCCACAAGCCTTGACAGTCTGATTGGCTCTCTTATCCAGGGGGAGGCATCAGAAATCCTGATTGCCCATTGTTCCCCTCCCTGCACTCAGCACTCACCCTCTCCTCTCTGCCGTCCAGCTCTTCCTTCTCTGGAGGAGCCAGCAGGATGCACATCGTGGCATGATTCCATCCTCCTCTAACCTGCATTTTGGCCAGCTCTCACTGTCAGTCCAAGTATTTATGCCACTGCACTCCTGTGTGAAGGGAGGAGCTGGAATGTTGTGTCTGTGAGGATGGAACAGAGCTGCAATATCTGACTCTGTGTGTGTGAGAAAGCCAAGCCTTCTTCTCACTCATCTTTACCTCTCCCCACCTCTGTCTGCCTGATAAATGTAAACAAGCCAAACCTGGCCTACTTTTCACATTTGGTTCTTCCTCATCAGAGCAACCCCATCGTGTTTCCAAACCAGTAGCACGTCTCAAACGCTCAGCCACGTGGTTGCACTGCAAGGAAGACCTTGATGGTTATGGTGGGTCAGAGCCAAGCTCCTCCAGATCAGCACCTCATCTCTGGCCTTGGCCAACAGCAGATATTCAGGGGTGAGATGCAAGAACACCGCAAGCCCCAGTTGGTGCCCCCAGCTCTGACAGCAGGAGTGTCAGGGACGTCTCTGGGTTTGACAGCCCTGGAGACGCTCCCGGAGCTCCCCTTCCCAAATTGCCTCCTCTTTTTTGAATGTCCTGGTACCTTTTACATTGACAGTGAGCCCCAGAGCTTCATCATGTGGAGAATAAAAAAAAAGTACTTTCTTTTGCTCCATAATTTCATTTGCTGTCTCCTAATTTTGGGAGATTCAGTGACTGTCCCCTCTTCAGCATGACATTCATCCCTGTCTCATCATGCCCCTTTTCTCCATCACCTCCTTTCAAAAGTGACAAATCCTACTCTTATTTTCTCTCCTTGGATAAAAGCTGTTCCTCTGCCTTTGATCCTAATTTTTACCCTTCTCTGCACCTTTCCTGGTTCTAATGCCTCTCCCTTTTCTGAGGTGAGGACAAGGAGGGGGAAACAAGAACTGCATGCAGAATTCAAGGCACGAGCACCCCACGGATTTATAAAGGGGTAACGAGGGCTCTTGTTTTATCCCCTCTTTCTGTCTCAGTAATTCCTATGATCCTTCTTGCTCCTCTGACTACTGCTGAGCACTGAGGCTTCAGAGCACACCAACGTGAGGAACCTTTTCTTTAGGACAGGTTTCATGTCTTTTAATGAACTCTCCTGATCTGGGGGGGAAAAGATCCAGTTCCTTCCTCTCCACACGTGGAGCGGTGCCCGAAGTGCCTGTCTGGCAGGAGTGGGAGGACATCTGAGATTTCAGAGGGCCAACAGTGTGCACTTCCTTTCAGGAGATGTTTTGCAGGCACTTAAGCTCCAGTTCCACACAGCAGCTGTGTGAGGTGGGTAAAATCATCAAATGAATTGCACAGATGGAGAAACTGAGACACAGGGAATTTGTCTGACTCACTTAGGAGCTGTCACCAAGCCAGGAACAGCCCCTAAAAGTGAGACCAGCATTTCCTTCCCCTGGCTGCTCCAGGGATTGTCCACTCCTGGAGCTCCATGGCCATGTGGTGTCCTGTGTCTCTACTGCTGCACCTTGCAGCCTTCATCATGCCACGGGAAAACAAGAGTCCCTGCTCCAGCAAGTTGGGGGGCAAGGACATCATCCCATCCCATCCCATCCCATCCCACCCTACCCTATCCCATCCCATCCCATCCATAACTATTCTTTCAAAATAAGCCACGGTGTACTTTGGAACTGTCCCGTTTCTTCTCATGTTATTCCAGACTGGATCACATGCAGTAAAACAGAGAATCAAAGGAGGATTTGGGTTGAAAGGGACCTTTAAAGGCCACGTAGTTCCAACCCCACCTGCTCTGAGCAGGGACAGCTTCCACTGCATCTTTCCACCTGAATTCTCGGGGGATGCGTTGCCACAGTAACGTTTTGGTGGCACAGGTGAACTGTGGGCCTGGTTCTGGAAGATGCTCAGTGCTCTCAGGACCTCAATAAAGCGACTTTGAGATCTCACAGCACCTGGCCTTTTATTCCTAATCACTTTTAATGAGGAGACGTGGATGGTTCATGGAGCAGACAGTGCTTTTTGAAGCCTTTCTAACAGACATCAAGGGCATGTAGTGAGAGGACAAGGGACAAGTGTAGTGAGAGGACAAGGGGGAATGGCCCGAGGCTGAAGGAGGGCAGATTTAGATCAGGTATTAAGAAGAAATTCTTTGCTTTAAGGGTGGGCAGAGAAGCTGTGGTTGCCCCATCCCTGGAAGTGTCCAAGGCCAGGTTGGAAAATGCTTGGAGCACCCTGGGCTGGTGGGAGGGACATCCTATTTACCAAACCCAGCAGCAGCTAAATGGGCACAGACACTGAGGTATATCCTCAGCTGATCTCCTGCTAGAACAAAACATGCATTGCAAAGGAAACTCCTGAAACTTCATCCTGGAAAAGCTGCTGCTCCGTTTTTCCCTGTGGAGAAGGAGCCCAAGAGTGTCAGTTTGCACTTGGGGCATTTGTCTGCAAGGGAGATGAGAGGGAAGTGTCGTGCCAACATATGCTGCCTTGACATATCTGACTACCTAAAGCTGGGAAACCACTCTGTGAGCTCCACAAGTGCAAAAAGAGCACATTAGAGAAGAAAGAAAATACTTCCAATGTGGAGGAGAGAATTTTCTCCTGAGAGTTATTAATTTTTCAGGTAGCTCTGGAACAAAGACTTCAGTGCAGACCCCGTCCCACAGGGTGCAGATTTTCCCTGTGGACCTCACAGCACTGTGATCCCTTTGCTTAAACACTGAGAGCACTGCATTATACTTTCACATATAATTTAAAATTGTGCATCTGGTTTTTACAGTGAGAATGACAGGGAAATGCTGACTGCCACGGTCCATGGAAGGGGTTAATTAGATAGACTTGTGGAAGTCACCAGATACATAATGAAGCACCCATAAATCCCCTCTCTGTGTGGGAAAGAGCCAAAGGAGTCCCATCCCACATCCTACAGCAAGTGGGTCATTCCCACAGGGAGAGGGGTCCTGGTCACAACTGTTTGCTCTCTCTGCTGCTGTCAGTCCCAGAGCTCCCTTCAAAAAAGCCTTGACAAGACCACTATTGCACAAATTGCAAAATCAAGGGAAAAAAAGATTCCAGCTACTCATGCTGTTTGTAGATAAATTAAACCCAGAAAAGGCTGAGGCAGCTGGAAATCTGACAGGAAAACCGGGTTTTCCAGGGAGAACACTCGAGCCAATTTACAGTTAATTACTGTGATTTGGAAGAGCTCTGTGAGTAAATACCAGTCTCTGATTGTCCAAGTAAGGAAGATAATTGTTTCCTGAACTGTGTCCATTGTGTGCCTAAACTGTTGTCAGCCCGTTCCTTTCTCAGACTCGGAAGGGGTTTGGTTTTTGGCCATGGGAACCTGCTACTCTGCTGATAACAAGCAGCAAAACGCCTCATGCTGAGCATCACACCTGCCATGGACACGATTTATTGGGCTCCACAACTCTACGTGCTCTACACATCGTGGAATAAACGGGTTTAGAGTTTTCTAAAGCCACCTCTGCCAGCGATGAGGCTGCTGGACGATGTGTGAGTTCACAGCTGCCAAGGCAGCCCTGACATCAGTGGTGAGACAGTTTTTGGGGACAGGGAGGACTGAGAGGCCACCAGGCACTGCCAGCCCCAAACCGTGCCCAGCACCACATCACTGCAAAGGCCACAGAGAGGGATGTGCAGTGAGAGAGGAGGGATGTCTCTTGGGAAACCCTCCAAACTGTGTCATCTATTTCTAATTTTGTTTCCCCTCTTCAGAGCAACTAAAGGGAAAATGATTTGTAAAGATTCAACTAACAATTGAAAAAGGAGGTGGAATCATGGAATCAGTTACGTTGGAAAAGCCCCCCAAGACCATCGAGCCCAACCATCCCCCCCCAGCACTGCCAAGGCCACCACTAACCCATGTCCCCAAGTGCCACATCCCCCTGTCCTTGATATCCCTCCAGGGGGAGGAAATCCCTGCCCTGGGCAGCCTGTTCCAGTGCTTGACAACATTTCCAGGGAAGAAATTCAATCTAAACCTCTCAACCCAACTTGAGGCCATTCCATCTTGTCCTGTGACTTGTCACCTGGAAAACCAGAACTGACTGACCCCCACCCACCCTCCTGGCAGGGAGTTGCAGAGCCAGGAGGTGCCCCCTGAGCCTCCAATTTTCCCCAAGCTGAGCCCCCCAGCATCCCTGCTGGTGGCTCCAGACTCACCAACATTGATACCTTCATTAAAAGGCAAAAAGAAAACCCCCTCAAAGAGGTTCCAAGGTGGGTTCTCAAGGAGCTGCTCCAGTGTCACTGAGATATTGGCCCACCTGAGTCCCGAGCAGGTGCTGAGGCTGACGGAGGAGTCGGGGTACCCTTGCACAGTGCCATGGTAAAAGCAGTGACCCTGAGGGCAGGAAAGAGGAAACATTTCAGTGGTCAGAAATGCTCTTTACACTCTTTTTGTTTGTTCGTTCGTTTGTTTGTTTTTGTTTTGTTTGTTTTTATTAATTCTGTTTCCATCCCTTTTATTTCAAAGTGGTTACCAGTTTCGGGCTACAGCATTGAGAATCACACTGACAGCACCTTTCACATCCCACAAAACATCCTCTGTGCTTAACAGGCCAAACAGTCCCTAAATGGAGACCTTGGGTGCATCTTAAACCCCACAGGGTTAAACCAGAGGTTTTTGCTTTGGTTTATGTTTGGCTCGTTGTAAGAGGGTCAATGGTGTTTAATTTGCGTGACTGATCACCTTTTTCAGTGTTATTCTATTTAAAGGCATAATATGGAATAGTTCATAATCAGATGAGAAAATCTGCTGCCATATTTTACTTCTTTGTATAGGCACCTCTTTTTATTTAAGGGCATCTACACCTATGTGTCCATATAAAGGGCAGCTATGCCTAAAGAAAAGTATAAAAAGCCAATCCCAACCCTATAGTTTGAAAAAAAAAAAATCACAGAGCAAATGGAGGGGAAGGGGAACAGGTTGGAAAGGAAATCTTTTATTGAATTTCCCAACCAAGTAGCTGCATGTTATTAAGAACAACCAAGAATGAGAAGGTCTTCTATTTTGAGAGGCAAGTGTCCAATTTAATTTTGTGGCTCGGTTATTGTATTTCTTTAATAAGCCACTTCTTGCAAAAGGCCCCCACAACAGAGATGGTTTCTCAGCACACACACACAAACCTGTCTGCAATCAGGGCTAATTTTACTGCTGACTCAAGGTTAGATCACATTCCCAATTCTGTGAGCGGCTGCAGAGCAGTGACTGTGTCACGACCAGCACCTCTTTTCTCGTGGCCCCTTTGAGTGCCACCTGGGAACTAAAACCACTGCTGGGAAAGGTTCCTCTCTTATTAGTGCAAAGGAAAAGTCATCACTGCTGCTGCCACCTGCCAGTCATCTCACTGGGCCCTTTTATTGCTTGGTTCATTCACTTCCATCCAGCTGCATTAATTAACCTGTTCAGTTGGGGGCCACTGTTTTCCCTTGCAAAGCCTCACACTGCAGCCTTCTAAAGACCACCTTGATCCTGGTGAAGAAAGCAAAAATGCTGGGCAAGATGGGCTGATTCAGATATGACTTTTCTGCAAATAGTGAAAAATGCTTGTTTAGAGCATCTTTATTTCCAGCGTGAGCAACTGAACACGGAACAGCCACATCTGACTTTTTAAATACAGATCACAATAGCTTTTCTCAGGGAAAGAAAGGACAGAAACAGAGTAATAATGTTTTACCCTTGGGTGTTTTTATCATTAGTCCTCATAAAGAGTCAGTAACACTTCAGCAAGGATAAAAGCCATGAGAGAAGGGAGGGAGTCACAGATTGAATTTTGGGGGGAGTATCACTTCAGTCACAACTGCTGTGAAGGTCAGAGTTGTCAGTGTGAGTGCTCTATTCCACTTTATCTCACTATTACCACTTACATGCACCCAAGCTGACAAGACAGAAGGCAAACCAACACCCCTGCCCTCAGCACTGACTTACAGAGTCACCCTGAACCCATAAATAAATAGGTTTCTCCTCCTTGCTCAGAGCAAGCAGGAGGCAGAGGTGCAGTTGAGAGCTCTGGGGGAGCAGTGTTTGGGTTCAGCATCCCCAGGCTGGGCTCCCTCACCTTCAGCACGGGGTGACTTGGGGCAAAGCTCCTGCTTCCTGTCCCTCTCCACACGTACTTGGTCATTTTATCAGCTCTGAGCTCCTCGTTGTGGCCCATTTCACAGTCTCCCTGAGATCCACAGGCCATGTGATACCAAAGCTCAATATCCAGAGTGTAAACTTAGCAGAGCATGGCTTGCAACAAGACTGGGAGAAAATTGATTTCTAGCTCAGTAACTTCACTCAACTGCACGTTTGTTTTGGTTTTTTTGGTTTTCCTCTCCCTATCAAATCCTTTTATCCCTGTAAACTAGAATCTAAAATGGATGACTCCCCCAAAAATAATCACCAAGGCTGATTTGTCAGACTTGAAACAATCCCTACTCTTGCTTGAGATCACTTAATAAATATCAGCTTTTAGCAATTTGTCAAGTGCTATAAATCAGTGCACAACCCAAACACTGACCCCTGAGCTAGAGAACCCCCCAGTGACAGCCCCACCAGCCTGACTCGCTTTGCCCTCCAAGCAGAATTTGACTAAGCAATTTTCAATGGAAAATTTACTTTGATTTCAACTCCAGACTGTACTGATGCCCTCAGTGAGGAAAAGATATAAAAATAAAGTCACAGAAACTTATCTTTTCTAAACCACATTGCAGCACTTAATGAAAAATGGATTCACTGATCTTTCTCGAAAAAAAGAAAAAGAAAAAGAAATCTTTTAGGCAGCAAAATGCCCTGTCATTATTAATCAGGACTTACTTCTGCAGACAGAGATTTGTTCAGGAAGGAAAACGTATCATGAGCTGCACACAAACTCCTCTTAGTGTTGGTAAATCTCTACAAGGCTCGTGTGCCTCATTTATTTCCTTTTCCTTCCTTCAGGAGTCCCCCAGCCTTTCCTGCTTCTCAAAACAAATGCCTGTTTCCCACCGAGCTGCTCCTGGAGCCCCCAGCACGAGGGAAGCACCCAGAGCTTCCACCAGGGTGGCTTCACTCGGGAGGTCTCAGGAGCAACAAGGAAGGTCCTTCTCCAGCAGGAGATGTTCTGCACGGAGATCATTCCTTGCCCTGGGACCTGCAGAGCCCCTCCTGGGTGGGAGCACAAACCCTCTGCTGACACGGGCACTTCATAAAAACCATACCAGAACAAAATGCTTTCTAGGACTGAGGCAGAGAAAAGATTAGCTTGGTAATTAAAAGAGCTCGTTGCATTAGTCTTAATTAAGGTGTTCAGGCTGGCAGAGGAGAAAACCAGTACTGCCTTAAAGGGGTGGTTGCTTCTGTAAAGCAGCTTCTCAGTACTTATTTGAACAGGTCATGTTTATGTATTTGCATATAAATGTACACAAATACATAGATATTTATATTATNNNTATATAATTTATATATTTATATCTTATTTCTATAAATATTAATATATATTTATATTTAGTATTTATTATATTTAGGTATTTGTACACACATATAGGCATGCACACACATATATTTATATTATATATTATTTACACGCACACATATATGTACATAAATGTACACATACATCCATGTGGGTGTTATAAATAAATAAATAATGAAGTACATCCACAACAGACTTATGGTGTGCTTTAAAAAAGAAACCCCACAACCCACCCCTCTCCCAAACCTCACCCGTGGCTTCCCCACGGAGGAAAGACCCTCAGGCCTTAAAACCTCTGACATGAACTTCTGCACTGTGGAAATCAGACACTTAGAGGGGTTTTTCCCCAACAGATCCAGAGCTTTCCCCCATAACTGCCCCACCATGGCTGCAATAAATACCAGCTTTTCATGGGTGTATTTCCAAGGAGCTGAAAAAAAAAAGCCTTACAGATGTGAACTGGTGAAAACCCCACATCTTGCCTTTAAAGTGTCCCTCTAAAAACCCACTGCAGGACCACAGCAACCAAAAACATCCCACTGAAGGCAACGAGAGGGAAGGGATCACATGTGGAGCTGCTCCAAGAAAGGAGGAGGCACACGAGGGAAGGGATCACACGTGGAGCTGCTCCATGCCAGGCTCGTGTCCAGGCAGGAAGCCCTGGGGGCTGGAAGAAGGAGGCACAAGAAGGAAGGGATCACACATGGAGCTGCTCCATGGAAGGAGGAGGCACACGAGGGAAGGGATCACATGTGGAGATGCTCCGTGCCAGGCTCAGTCCAAGCAGGGAGCCCCAAGGGCTGGAAGGAGGAGGCACACGAGGGAAGGGATCACACATGGAGCTGCTCCATGCCAGGCAAGGGATCACACGTGGAGCTATTCCCTGCCAGGCTCGTGTCCAGGCAGGGAGTCCCCGGGGCTGGAAGGAGGAGGCACCACCTGCCCGGGCAGTGCCAACCTTACCGTGCGGTTGCGCGTGAGAACCACGCCGGTGCCGTCCCGCGAGTAGTGGGTCTCCGTGAAGCTGCTGGAGAGCAGGCCCCTGGAAAACACAGGGAATATTAAGGCCACATCCCCTGGGCTCCGGCCTTCCGTGGTTCTGCTCCAGACACCCAAGCCAGGGAGCAGGGACACGGTGGATACCGGGATAAGGAAAAGCAAAGTTCCAGATGTGGAAGCTGCAGGACGTGAGAACTTCCCGTGGGAACTGGGAAAGGACTGCAAGTGTCCAGGCTTTGCTCTTCCACATGAGGGCTGTGTGCCAGCACGGTTCACTGCTGGATCTGCCATGCAATTTTCAACACATTTTACAGGAAATGGAAAAGCTGGGCATGTGAAGTGATGGTGGTTTGGTGGAAGGGAAAACGCCTTGCCTGTGTTCCTTGTTTTACAATATAATCTGCTGCATTCATCAGCAAGCGACCACCCAAAGGGTAATTTAGCCCTTGGTGAACCAACCAAACTTCTTCCATTGACACTCAAGGGAAAGCACTTCCTGAGCACTGGATTTATTCTGGTCATCTCAAAAAGGATACTCACAAATGGGAATCTAAAATGATGCACCAGGAGATGGTGAAAGACCATGTCTGTGGTGAGGCATTTTGTTCCCATTCTCTCCACACTTCCCCTCCTGCCTTTGGCAATGAGATAAAACATTCCGACTTGCAACTGTCATTTCCCAGAAATCTCCAGAGAGGGGCATGTAGGAAAACTTCTCTTTTTGTTTTAAACTCATGGAACAGGCAAAGCTGCATCTGCCTTTTTTTAAAAAATAAAAGTCCTGCTATTGATCTGTTTTCAACCCCTTATCTAAAGAGCATTTCTAACAGAGCCAGCAGGAAGAACACTCATTTACTCCTAACAGAGGCCTTGAGCTGTGCTCTTCAACACACACATTTGAGTATTGCCAACCATTCTGGTGAAATGCAAAAGCACAATATAGAAGAAACAAAAGATAAATGCCACCACCACCTTCAAGAACAGGTACTGAAAATCCTTACACACAGTCCTGGCACACACTTCTTGTCTCTGTGTAAACTAGAATGCAAATAAACACTGAATTTTCATTACTCGTTAATTTGCAACACATTAATATCCAGTGGCTCAATCAGGGTCTGGTTGTGCAAGGAACTGTACAATCACTTATTAGAGAGAAAACCCGTCTTTGAAAACCTTTCTCTTAAGGTAGAAAAAACCAGATTAATGAAACAAGATGGAAAACTAAAAAGAAAAAAAAATAATAGGAAGGAAGTGACAAAGCAACAGATGAAGTTCCAACACAACACACTGAGTATTCAAGCAGAGATTCTCCCTTTAAATTTTAAATATTTCATGCTCTTGTAGAAAGTCCCTCTATGTTTCCTACTGCCTCATTATCACGGAGAGCAGCTGCTTTCTTAATTAGCATTAATATGTATATAACAAAACTGCTAAGTTCTGCACTTAGCAGGCATGAATTACCTTTGTGAAGGCAAGAGCCCCAAACTGAAGCCAAGAGAGCTTTGAACCATTCACTGAGCCCAACCTGAAACCACCACCCCTTTGTATCATTTCAACATTGAGCTTCCAGCCACTGGATCTCCTTCCCTTACATCAGGGCTTCGTTTTTGGTGGAGCCTTTCATGGGCAGTTCTGTTCCCTAAAGTGAGGAGACACAGCAGGTAAACAAAATCCTGATGTAGCTGCCATGAATCTCCCCACCCAGTTTCCATGGCCCCTGAAAACAACAGCTGAGCACAAGAATTCCCAGTGTGAGCAGTAGAAGACTGGTAAGAGCAGCAAGATGATGGAGTTCCACTGCTGGAATCACCAAAGGAAAGGAAAAGAGAAGAAAGAGGAGGGAAAAGAGGAGAGAGAGAAAGAGAGAGAGGAGAACAGAGAGAGAGGAGAACAGAGAGGAGAGAGGAGATTCATCCCAGTGCAGAAGACAAAGCTGTGGCTGCCCCACCCCTGGAAGTGTCCAAGGCCAGGTTGGATGGGGTTTGGAGCCACCTGGGCTGGTGGGAGGTGTCCCTGCCCATGGCAGGGGCGGCACTGGATGAACTCTAAGGGGCCTTCCAACCCAAACCATTCTGAGGTTTTATGGTTTCAAACTATGGAAATTACATGTTCCACTGGGAAAATGAGAGAGTTTTTCAAGAGTCTGCACTTAACACTCCTCCAGTTCTGTAACTGAGACATCACTGCTGAGACATCTGTTTTCCTGCCACATTCAGTGCTGGTGCCAGGCTGAGAGCAAGCCAGAGGGAAGGTTTCCCCCACACTGTCGAGGCTGGAGACCTCTCTGGGTCCAACAGCTTCTGGAAGAGAAAGAAGCTGTTATCCCCACTTCCAAAATGCCCAGTACCTTACAAGCTGTGCAGTGTCATCCCCAGGGACACAGGGCATGCCTACAAAGGTGATCAAAATGAAGTGTAACAAGCACTCCAACTCCACTGCTGAGTGGGCACCACTTCACGTGCCAATTATGGCAAGAATGTTTAACATGCTAAACAATGAATCCAGCATAAGTATCTGTTAGGTAACTTAATTACCTCCCACCCTCCTCAAAGATATGCAATGTAATAGATTGACTTACATTGCTGGTTTCGACCCAGAGTGAAGGAGATTAATAGAGGAAAGGAAATTAATTTAGATGCCAAGCTACTTAACCTAATTGGATCAATGTGATTCTAAAGAGCGGGGATCAAAAGAACATTACTATATCACAGTGCCATTCATCACCATGTCTGAGTTTCAGATGGTGCCAACTACCATGCTCAGCCGGACCAGATCGTTGCCAATATTTTGCCCTGCATGAGGAGACAGAAACAAATGCTGTGGGAGCTACATCAGCTGCTGGGTATGACTGAGAAGCAGCAGCTGAAATAACACCACAGCTTTCTCATTGACACTCCAAAGATGCAAAGGTGCAATTCCTCAGGAAAACTACTTACATACTTCATCACTGTGTTTGTCAGCACCTTGATTTTTTTCAGATTTCATAGAACCACAAGGAAGTTTGGATTGGAAGGGACCTTAGAGCTCATCAAGTTCCAGACTCCCTGGTATGGGCAGGGACACCTTCCACCAGAGTGGGCTGTTCAGGGTCAAATTTCTCAGAGCCAAATGAACAAGTAGAAGCTTTGATGGCCCAGCTGGATGAGTTTTGTGCCTCCTGATCTATGACAGACACAGCACAGGCTTCCTCATCCTCCCTAAGTCAGTGGAAAGCTCACATAGCAGATTTGCTGAAACATTTTCAGGTGTCAAACAAGCTCCCAGTAACCTAAGCCTCAGGGAGGATGATGAATATTATTTAAACTTCAAATCCTCACCTTCCCAGCCCCCCACAGGGTGAAATCTTAGGTGGTTTGTTTGGGGAGGGGAAAAGTGTCCCGATTTAAACACATCAGATTTTTACCTCCATGCCTTTAATGACAGGAGTGGTAATTTAACACACTGCCTCTCACTTGCAAATGAGAAAATCAGTCTCTGCTCCCCAGGCACCGACAGATTCTTTCCAAAGGTTATAATGATATTTCATCACCCAGGGCGAGTCAGACAGACAGTCCCAGAAGTCAGAGATGGGAAAAAAAATCCAGTGGATCATCCAGAGGGCCTCCCTGGGAGTCAAGTATGCCTTAGATCAAATCAGGTGCTGTCTCATTGAGCCTCAAATGTCAGGGGCGATGCTGATCCCACCATTTCCAACAGGAGATCACTTTGCATTCCAACAGATGTTGCTGTCAGGATGCATTCAGCCTTTTCCAGTTTTCCCCTGTCCACTTCTTCCATTAGCTGAAACAATTGTTTTCCTTCTTGGCACAGATATCATTCAGAGAGGTGCAGATTATTATCAAATTCCCCTTTAACCATCCAGGCAACAAGTGTAGAATATCGGGCGATAAAAAATAGCAAGAACTGTGCACTTTTCATGTCAGTGCCACTCAGGAAAACTCTAAGCAACAGGCCAGAAGCAGCAGACACTGGGGTTTCCCCTGGCGATGCAGAAGAAAACATGAGACTCAAGCCTAAGGAGCAAATCTGTTTCTAACAGCACATGGGTTTGGGTTTCAGTCTGTCTCTCAGGATCCAAATTCTTTGGTTGCTCCCCCTTTTCCAGGCCATCCCTCCTTTCATACACATATAAGGGGGAAGGCACCACCGTTGTTATCCATCAAACTGGGTCTCTGAGTCTCTCCAAGGTGCCCTGTGACACTGAAGTGACACCCAGCAGCTGAGAGGCAACAGCTCTGCTTTGAAGTGAAGCAGAAGCAAGGCCTAAAAGAGTTAACTGAATTAGTAAAAGTACCTTGCTCTGTTAGAAAATTGCTAGATGCTTGTTCTGCCTGATACCAAATGAATAACTTGTCCTGTTCTATTTACTGTACCAAAACCAGAAGACTGCTGGGAGTGCTGATAAACCCGGTGGTCATAAATCAGGGTAACATGGACATTTGAATAAGGTAGAAAGGCCTCGAGCCAAGGAGTTCTGCAAGCCTGACTAGCTGGGTCATTTAACAAAGGAAGTGGAGAGGTCACGGTGAGAAAGAGGAGAAAACGACCCCTGAAGAGGCTGAAGGGTAGAAAGACCACCTGAAAACTGTGCCAAGAGAAGATCCTGGAAGGCTCTGTCCCAAGCTCCACCCTAACCCCACCTCCTATGAATAGGATAATTAGCTATAAGAACTTCATGAATATGTATGTTAAGATGATGTAATCTTGCAGGTCAACTGGATAAATGACCATGTTTCTTGCTGGAACTTTGAAGCAGTTTGTGCAGTGTGAACTGTCTCGCTTCCCAGCGCTGCAATAAACACCTTTGCTGCTTAAAGATCAAATTGGCTCTAAGCAGCTCATTTCTTTTGTGCTTTTTGGCATCAGAAGCCTCACAGCAGGATGGTTGGATGCTCTGGCACACGTTTCTTCAGCACCCTGAGTGGTGTGGGGCTCTCTGGGGTACACCTCAGCAGGACTGGCATCACGTGGAGCATAAAACTCGGCCTTTGCTCCAGCAGGGATTCAGGGCTGGCAGAAGAGAGCCAAATTTATACATGAATAACATCCTGAGAGCAAGAAAGGACCTGGGCTGCTTCTTTGGCACACAACCCACACCCACCCAGCCCTCCCAGGGGTGTGGCATGGTCTGCCCACTGCCACCAAGAACTAGGACTTGCACACAGGGTGCAGCAAAGCAGGAGCTGGGCCCAGCCACAATCCCATGGCTGAAGAAGAAACACCATGAGCAGATTCTGAAAGCAGCACTGTGTTTGCTTTTGAAACCCATGGAGGTGCAAAACAGCCTCATGTCTGAGCTGGAGCCTTGGTGGTCCTCCTTCTGAAGTCTGACATGCCTTGGAATGAATCCTGGGGACTCTGCAAATACACTGCAAGGCTCAGAGCACTGAGATGTACGACCTGATTTTTGTTCTTGCAATTCCTTATCCCGTGGAAAGGTTTGGAAACGCAGCCCCTCATCACCCTTTTAGGTCTTATTTCAAATACAGTCACACATGGACATGCAAGTGTTCAAGATCAGGCTGGAAGAGGCTTAGAGCAGCCTGGGCCAGTGGAAGGTGACCCTGTCTGTGGCAGGGGGTTGGAATGAGATGACCTTTGAGGCCCCTTCCAACCCAAGCCGTTCCGTTCTGGGGTTCAACACCACAGCAACACCCCCCTCCCTTATGTGGTTTCACAGGGTTGTTTTCAATGGTACAGAGAAGGTGCTGTGAACCTTTTGGGCTTGGGAGAGAAACCCACACTTCCTACACCCTGAAGTTTGGTTTTCTGCTTAACCTTTGGCTTTGATTAGCAGGTCAGCATGGTTACACTGTTTTAAGAACTGGTGTTTTCAGATGAACATTAAATAATCTTATGGATTTTTAAGCGATGATGGTCAGCTGCTCTGTCTGCTCTGGGGGAGCACCAACCATAGGAAGAGCCTAGTTGACCCAGCTCTGATTGTGGTGCCTCCAGCCCACACACACCTGACCTTTCCTGGGACTTCTTACTCTTCTTCATCCTTCCAAAGTGCCTGTTTTGTCCCCATCCAGATGCTGCCTCTCACTAAACCCCCTCGGGCAATACATTTCACACTTCCCCTGTGTGTGGGAGGTGAGGAGGGTGAAACAGGATGGCATCCAGGCAGCTACAAAAAATGCCATTGAAACTGCTGCCTGCTGCCACCAGCCCACTCCACCAAGCACCTCAGTTCAGGTCATTTTGACCTTTACACTGGAAGTAGTTGTTATTTCTCCACAGGCACGTGCAGAGGAATAAGCAAACCTGTGAAAGCTGCTGCCTCTGCAGTGGTGGTCTCAGGGCAGGTGTTTGCTGCTGCTCACAAAGGTGATATCCACAGAGGGGTTTTTCAGTTCTCCTTTCCCACTACAACACAAGGGGTGATGAGTTTCCCATGCACAGGCACCAACATCATCCCAGTCACAAACCCGCCTCGTGTTCTTTAAACACGCCACGTTCTTCCTTCCCCCCTTGTTTAATTATCTTAAGTGATTTGAAATGCTTTTGGACATTTTCCCATTGAATGTCTCCACCTCATCATAGCCTATCTGCTACACTCCAGTGTGCTGCCAGAGAGGGACTGCAATGTCATAACTGAAGGACCTGAGAGATGGAAATTTGCAGAGCTTAATTAGCACAACAATTCGGAGGAAAAGATGGGAGCAAAATAAAACTGTAACAGGCAGGAAATCAGCCAAGCATCCAAAGTTTCAATACCAACTCCATGGCAGGAGCCTCTGGCCTATTGCACACGGCCTGTGCAAAGGCAATTTGAGTAGATCGCACACTGCATTTGCAAAATATGTCTCTATACTCCGACCTGTCGCAGTGAGGGAGACTTGTTCGCTCAATATGAGTGATCAGCAAGCTTCGGTTTATTGATTCACACGTTACATTCTTATATTGCATATAATGAACTAATATATATTCTGCAACCTAAACATATTATTGGATGCTTTTTTAAGGGAAGACCCCACCTATTTCTCATGCCTTTCTAATCACAACATTCTGCTATCACGTACAGCTGCAGCAACTCAAACTAGTTGAGTCCAATGTTTCCCAAGCTCCCTCTCAGCCACCTGCAGCATGTCTGTGTAACCCTTTATCAGCCAACTAAACCTCTACACCCACCCAGTTCTTTTGAGGCAGAAATCCATATAAACCAGTGTCTGCTGGCGTCCATGCTCAAATCCCCCTCCCATCCCCCTGGGGTGGAACAGCACCTGCCACACCGGGAGCAAACTCTGAGGAACACGTGCTACAACATCCCAAGTGAGAGCCACGCTGGCTTGTCTCTGGCTGGTGTGCTGTAACACCCTCTCCCACAGGCTGGGATGTGCTGGGAACAGGGAGAGGAGAGGGACAACCCCCTCACCTTGAAACCCTCCAAGCCATCCTGCCTTCGGAACTCCTCGCCACGGGCGGTCGCGGCGGATGGAGAACCAAAGAGCAGAGCCAGCAAACCAACCTGAGGAGCTGAGGGAGAAAAACAGCTCCCGGGGTGGCAATCACCAAGAGATCGAGAGCTTTCTTCTGTCCTGATGTCACAGGTTTCTGTGGCTGGATTTTGGTAGAAGGAGGGAATATTCAGGATGGTTTCCATCAGAAGCTGCCAGAACTTCCCCTGTGCTGTGGAGCCAAGGACAGCCAGGGCCAGGAGGGACCTCCTGCTGGGGGACAGAGTGGAGCCNACCAACTGCAAACCCCCATTCCCTGCTCCCTGGAACTGCTGGGAAAAGGGAGGAGTGGGAGGAGAAAGGGGTTCTTAAGGCTGATTTATTTCTTACTTTTTAGTTTTATTACTCTTAGTTTTAGTTCTTCTCTTGTTAGTAATAAATTTCAGTATTCAGCCACTGAGTTTGCTTTGCCATTATCTCTCAGCTGCTTTTTTGCCTTTTCTCCTTTTCCTTTCCCTCTGGGAAAGGGGGTGGGGGCTGGAGGTTTGGGTGGACACCGGGTGACAACTGCCACACCTGACTGCTGGGAAAATAATCCAGAGGCTTTACCTCCCCAGACTCCCAGAAAAAGAGGTTGAAATGAAATTGTGCACACTGGAGACCTCCCGTGCTGCTCTGGGCTCCTGATGCACACCCTGCTTCCATCACTCATGGTCATGTTTATGACACCATTTACTTGCCTAAACTGTAGCATTTATTTTATCATTCTAATTGCAGAATGTTAATGAAGAGACTACTGCTAACCAGGGTTGCAGTGAGAGTGTGAAGAAGATAAACAACGTGGTTTCCACCAAAGCATTTGGGGAAAATTGAGTTGTCTCCCTAAAAATGGCTTCACCCTGGCCAAGATCCCCAGGTTGGTCATAACGGGGTGGTGCAAGGTGCTCTGCAGCTCAGATGGTCATTAAGGGAAGAAGAAACCCACATGGCACGTGTAGGGGAATGAAAAGAAGACTAGCAAGGGTCACTCTGTCCTACAAGGGAGCCTGGAGATGCAGCAGTAGAGGAAAGGACACCCCTTCACAGAAACACAGAATCCCAGGATATGCTGGGTTGGAAGGGACCCACAAGGATCATTGACTGAGTCAAATTCCTGGCCCTGCACAAGACCATCCCCACGAGTCACCCCCTGTGCCCCAGAGGATCATCCAACCCCTCCTGGAGTTCTGGCAGCCTCGGGGCTGTGCCCACTGCCCTGGGGAGCCTGGGCAGTGCCCACCAACAACCTTTCCTTGAGATCCCCCCTGACCCTGCGCTGACACAGCTCCAGCCCTTCCCTGGGTGCTGTCCCTCGTCCCCACAGAGCAGAGAGCAGTGCCTGTCCCTCCCCAGGGAGTTGTCCCTGCAATGAAGTGTCTCCTCAGTCTCCCCTTCTCCAGGTGGACACCCCAAGTGCCCTCAGTGTCCTCTCACCTTCCCCATCTTCGTTGCCCTGTGATTTCTGTGAGCTTTGACTAGACCTGCTCAATGTCACACACACCAAACCCAAGCTCAGGACTGGGTTCCCACCATCCCACCCACGTTAACCTCAAAGGTCTTCTGATTTTCTTTTTCACTGGCCCCCTCTGATACCCCAGCACAGCATCTGAGAGTTTTCAGCACCTCTCTCAGGATCATCTTTGTGAGGACCGACTACTTTGTGTTTTCCTCCCTGTGTGGTGGATTCACAGAAATCCCGTTGCTGCCCAGCCGGGCAGGATGCCACCAACAGCAAACCCTTCAGGGAAGGCTCCTGAGGAACATCGACCACAAGGAGCT
This sequence comes from Formicarius rufipectus, assembly GCA_013399695.1. Classification (NCBI taxonomy): domain Eukaryota; kingdom Metazoa; phylum Chordata; class Aves; order Passeriformes; family Formicariidae; genus Formicarius; species Formicarius rufipectus. The sequence continues at coordinate 129,763 of VXAU01005522.1, read as the reverse complement.
GTCAGCAAGGGAGAGGTGATGGTGCTTGTTGTCTCACTGATTTTTGGATGGGAAAACACAATTCTGGACGTTCAGGCCAACTCTGCAGGCTGCCTGATCTGGGGATGCCTCACTGAGTGAGGGGTTTTAACTCGGGGGGTGTGGAAGGGGCTGTGAAGCCCCAAAGCAACGTGCTGAAAGTTAAAGCCTTCTGCTGGAAACCAGCACTGAGCTCCTCCACCTCTGAAGGATCCATGGCAGAGATGAGAAGTTCTGGGCACTGCTGGACCCAGACAAAAACTGGCTGTTGTGGCTACAGTGAAGACTGACACGGGTGTGCAAAGCTCCCCTCCCAGGGATCTGCTCCTCAGAGGACAGAGCTGTGCTTCCTGATGAAAAGCACATTTCCCATTGTTGTGCTCCCACTGCAACTCGTACAAGATCATCTAAAGAGCTTTTTTTCTGATCTCTCCTGCCTGACACAGCTGCAGATGGAGGCAACACAGCCCCATCAAATCACAGCTCAGAAGCCTCCCTGGAAAGCACTGAGCTGCTTCAGGAGCTGAGGAGCACATCTATCACAAGTGGCAGACATGAGATTTTCATGCATTATTTGCCAACATCCCAGCACTGCCTTTGGTAAAACAAATCCTTTGTAGGTCCTGTAACTCTCCTAGGATGGCACATTTGCACTGAGCAGTAAGTTTGGAGATCCTGGGCTGGAAAGCTGTCAAATTCCATCTGAGATGTCTCAGTCAATTAAAGATGTCGTTTGTAGCTGTGTAAAGTTATGCTGCTGAGCAGATGTCACTGGGCAAACTGTCTGACTGTGCTTTCATCTGAACATTTTCAGACTAGTGTGGAATCCTACTTAAGACGTCCAAGAAAACCAGTCCTAACATGGGAAATTTATAAAGACAGAAACTTCAGTAATTCCAATGGAAAAAAAAAAAATCAGGACTTATTAAAATACAAGCAATAAAACGCAAATAGTGCTGTGGGACTACAAAAGGTTATTGCAAGCATCTGCAACACTTTCAGGCTCTTACAGTAATGAGAAGTCACTGAGCCCAGGTTTATTCTTAGACTCCAACCAACAATCACATCCTCTCTGCCCCTTATTCCTTCTGCTGAGTCTCTGCCCCCAGGCCTGCATTTGCATTTTTAATTTAAATGAAGCTCTCTTGCCATTCCTGCCAGTTTGGTGCAACATGAAATATGATTTCCTTTTTACTAACCCCACAGTTCTCCCCTTGCCACGAGCATGAAGTGCTTTTGCTCTAAGGGGGCTGTGCTTGTGTTTCACTTGCAGAACACCATGGACTTGTAGAGATAAGCCCTCATTTTGGCGTGTCCCTCTCACTGACCCTTTCAAACACTGGATGAAGATGGCAGAGATGTGGAAGGATGTTCTTGTAGTTAAATCTCAGTCCTACAAATCTGCTTTGCAACCTCATGTAAAAGTGAGTAGGTGCAAAAGCCATCAGATGGGCTGCAGGTTGCCAGACCAAAGGCCCACCCAGTCCTCTCTTCTGTGTCCAACGCTTAGGAGAGAACTCATGGAGTGGAAAACCACCTCCCCAAAGTACTGCTCTCACTGTGACCCAAAAACGCTTCATGAGCCAGTGCCCAGTGCTGGGCAGAGACTGAGATTAAACAGCAGCTCACAGGGGTGTTCCCACTCCCTCCTGACACTCTTCCTTCCCAGGTAAAGCAGTGAGTGCCCTGGGGATCAGAGGGTTTGGTGGCACAGCAAGAGTTCAGCTGCACATCTGGAGGTGGCACCACAGTGTGCCCTGCTCTGAAGGCTCCTCTCGTGGGGGAGGCTTTGATTGCAGTGCCCAGCACAAGCTCAGTGGGGCAGAAAAACCAGCTGGGAAGATTCCCACTGCCTCAGAAACCCCTTTTCTCCTTATAACAGAGCTAATGGCAACTAGAAATGACAACTTCAGAGTTAAGTTAGTCTAACGTTGTGTCGCTTTTGGGGAGAACAATGTTAATTAATACATCACTTTGCACCATGCTGGAAAAACTACTGCTATTAATTTCATTAAAACCTCAATCCCTGATGTTGGCTTAATACAAAAGGTGTGTCCTTTCTGGTACTGTGTTTGGAGGCTGACTGGGAGTGCTCACGTGGTTTTCAAGCCTCTAAGGGTTCTTGTTACCTGCCTGAGCTCCTGTCAGCACAGCTCCCACCCACCCCAAGCTCCTGGGGGCAGCACAGTGTCCTGCACAAAGGTGGAACTGCACGTTTGCTGAACCACTTCTGAAACAAGCAGCTCCTCAAAGACAGGGGGTTGTACTGTACCAAGTGGCCCAGCCCCTCAGCAGTGGAGGGCACCCCAAACACGGCCCCAGCTGCTGGTGACCACCTCTGGTGACCTGCAAAGCCTGGAGAGACTGTCCAAGTGACACGAGGCTGAAGTTCCAGACTACGATAGCTCATTTCCAACTAATACAAGATGGAACTTTAAATTGGGATGAGGCAAGTCAGAATAAACCCTCAGGCCTGAGGTACCAAGCAATGAGTTTATGGGGTGGAGAACCTGAGAGAAAGGATGGGGGTTGAAGGATTTCTCCTCCCTTTCCTCTTTCTTACCCATTACTTTCCTACACTCCCTGCATTTTGCCTTAACCATTCTTCACCATCTTTCCACCGCCTCTCCTTTTCCCCACGTTAGTCCTCCACATTCCTCCTTTCACCACCTCTCACGTGCTGAGGTTCATCATTTCACTGTTACACACCAGAAACGTTTTTCTTAGGAGAAAAAAAACACCAAAAAAAGCAACACAGCCACATCAGTGCTTCTCTGAAACGAGCCTCACATCTGTGGGTGCCACGACGTGGCGTGTGAGGTTGGCTGTTCTCAGGTCACCAAGAGACCAACCCCACAAGACATGACCTCTCTGATGGAGACAACCCAGATCATCAGCCCTGTTTGCCAGCTCAGGTTCCACATTCATGGTTTTCAGGCAGCAAAGGAGGAACAGCCAGTGAAACCAAGACACTGGGGCAAGGGTAAACTAGGTCTTCAGCTTCTTGCTTTGCTTTTTTTCCCCACCTTTCCCTCTGCTGTGCACTTCTCCTGAATCTAAGTTCTGGAGCCTGCCATGTGTCAGAACCCTTTAGGATTGAATTAAAGACATGAATTCAACAGAGAGTGACTGCAGGAGAACATCAGAGCAGCCCTGGGAGCAGGGCAGAGCTGCAGCAGGTGGAGGTGGGAAGGAGGGGCTGAGCCAGCAGCATCCCCCAAGGTCAGAAACACAAAGAAAACCCCCACAGCTTCAGCTGCTCCTTCTTCTGCTTGTTTAGGACCTGATTAACATCAGGAACAGGTCGTGGTTTCTCACTACAACCAAGGGTTTCGGTGGCCCAGGGGTCCAAAGTTGTGTCTCACCCACTTTGAGGGCACCTCTTGGCATTGAAGTCACATATTGGTAAAGACTTTGGGTGAGAGAAGGATCAGACACCATCTTTAAGCAGTTAAGACACAAAATTCTAATTTTCTTTTCAATTCAAGGAAGTAATTAGTTTATAATAACATTTAACATTTAGTTGCTGACAGAGATATGACATTTATCTTACATAAGTCATTTTAATTATTCCTACTAACCAAGACCTCAAAAATATTGTGTAGTCTGAGCTAACAATGCCTTTCCAGATATTTTTGGTTCTACTGTCATTTGAAAAATTGATGCCTAGAGCATCAGCATTTATCAAGCTCATTATAGATTTCATCCAAATGACTACAGATAATTAAAAGCATGCTTCATTTTCATTGTAATGTTCCTCCCCCACCCCAACACTGCAAAGTAATTCTGTTGTTGCTCAGGGTTTTAGGAATTAATGTAGATCCCTCTGCCAGAAAATGGAGTTCCACAGGAGTACAGGCAAACTATTCACACCCCCAGGAGTGAGCCAGACATGCAGAACACCAGCACACACATTTACACACTTTGGAGCAGTAGGTGCATTTTCATACACATTAAATAACCTTCAAATGGAATTGTTACTCCAGAGACACTTGGGTAACCACACCCTGAAAAATCAGTCCTGTCTAAGGCACCAAAAATCCATTAAGAAAATGTTCTATTTATCTACTACGATATGAAATATATTTACCTGTTGCCTCATCCTCTTACATCAGACTTACTCACACTGAAGTAAAACCTGTGTGTGCTCCTCAAGTTGACATGAGAAATCCTGGCAGCCTCTGGCTTTATTTTGTGCAGCTCTTGCTACCTTAGAAATGCCCAGAGTGAAGAAGAAGAAAAATCTCCTTTGAGAAGCTGTTCCCCAGGATTGAGGAGAGCCCTCCTTCCCCAGCCAAGGTTTAAGTGACATATTTTTAAGTGATATATTGGAAGCTTGGGGTTTTTTTTGTGATGTAAAACCTATTAGGAGAGCTGTGAGCTAACTCAGCTTGCTCTGCTTTGGGAACAGTGTCATGCACAAATGCAAACAGGATTGCTGGATAAATGTGGGGCTGCATTTCCACACAGCACTCAAAGTAACAACAGCTTCAATACGTTTTCTGCTCTTCAAGGATCAGGTTGTGTCTGTCAGACCAGGAACTGCTATGATACTTGTTAATAATGCTCATATAACACTATAAAAATGATGGGTTTTTAGAGCTTTGAATTAATTAGTACGACAGCAAGTCTGAATGGCAAGAGTATAACACAGTGCACCTGGAAATCTGCTTTATTCTAAGATCCTTAGCAGGGCTTGAATTAATTAACCTCATGCATGGCCCATTTCCCTTGGCACACCCTTATCACCATGTGCTTTATGTTTTTACATGACTTTCCATGTTCCTTTGGAACTCAAATGACCTATAGATAGCAATGGCATTAAAAAGCAATTGCAGATCCATGCCTTTTTAATGCCTCTATTATAATCCACGTGCTGGCAAATCAGAGAGATGATATTTAATGACACAGACAGAAGAAACTCCAGTGATTTAGTGTTAACATCCCGGAGAAGCAGTTTCAGACTGAAGAAGGAAAGAAGAAAAGAACCCCATAATGAGTAGAATCTGACATAAATAGTGGGAAATAGATCTATATTTTATAAAGGCCATTTTATCCAAGACAGTTTAGGTTTCCTCCCACTCCCGGAATGAATTCACAGTGAATAAACCCTTGACTCATGAGAATATTTTACATGCAGATTTGGATTTTATGTAAATTATTTAAGTATGTTTTAGGAAGTTTGGGCAGTGATGTAGAAATGTTCCCCTGACTGTGCATATCAGTCAAAGAAATAGCACTCATCACCAAGGAATTCATCAGGGGAGAAGTTCTGCCAGGAGGCTCAGGGCTAGACTGCAGCATGGAAAAGATGAAACCATATTAGCCTACCCCTCCAATGTGTCTCCTGCTGATGAGAGGAGGAGAAGGCAGACCTTGGCCCTGGCTGTGCCCACAACAGAAGAAGAACTTGGAGGCAAGTTATATATATTTATATATATGTATAAAAATGCCACAATACGCAAAGGTAAAACTTTGCAACCTTCACAAGTGGAATCTCAGAAAAAAGGTTAATGAAAGGGTAGGATTTTTTTTGGCTCTATCTCCTGGCCATTACCAAGACATTCAGAATTCTCTTCCTTTCATTTGAGACACACTCAAGCCAGGACATGTCCCTTCATGTTTTAGTGTTGGTAAGACGGGGTAAGGCAAGAGGTGGCTTTTGACAACAGAGAACTGCAACAGCAAAACCATTCATGTAAAGGTTTCCTGAAACAGCCCTCTCCAAAGGAGAACTGGTGAGAAATACAAGGGAATCCTCCAAACACAGAATGATTGGGTTGAAAGGGACCTTAAAGCTCATCTACCACGAGCAGGGACACCTCCCACCAGCCCAGGGTGCTCCAAGCCCCATCCAACCTGCCCTGGGACACTCCCAGGGATGGGGCAGCCACAGCTTCTCTGCCCACCCTGTGCCAGGGCCTCCTCACCCTCACCGGGGAGAACTTCTTCCTAATATCTAATCTAAATCCCTTTTGGTTTAAAATCATTTCCCTTTGTTCTAGGTTCCATGTAATCAACTTCTTAATGTCCAGTGCATGCAGAGCCCAAGGAAACTCCCTTTGCTTTCTTGCACAATGCTGAATTTTCCCCTCTTTAAATTGGTTTTGTTGCTGATTGCCACACTGAAATACAGGGTGTTTATTTGACTTGAGCTGGGCCAACACTGCCAGGGGAAGGAGGCTGCTTTGCTTGATGAGAGATGTCTCACTGTGCTGCACTGGAAGAGCTGGCTAAGGAAGCAGGAGATAAAAAAATCTTCTCCTCAGCCAAGGCAGCACCAACTTGAAGGTGCACGAGGCTTTCTACCCATGCTGTCTGTCTGCTCCTAAAGGCAGACAATCCTACAACAGCACTGCTGGCCAAGGTCTAAGAGCAAGCACAGGCTGGAGAAGAGATTCCAGGTTGTCAGGTTGATGCAGACAACACAGACCAAAGAGGCTCTGCCCCAGCTCACGGAGGGGAGGGGACAGAAGGGACAGTCAGAGCCACTCCCAAACCAGCAGGGAATTCAGCAAGCTGGGAGAGGTACAGTGGGATACTGAGCTGTCCCCCCCAACCCCTCCAGACTTCTGGTTTTAAGTAGGTCCTTGGCCAAACCAGTTTTCAGCACCTGATGTGTAGGTTGCAAAAAACAAGCAGGGCTGAGATTAGGCAGTGATATCACAGCACAACAGACTCGAGCCAACCACATGCCCCTTTCCCCCCCCTCAATTCTGCCAACTGCCTGTTTTGTTATCAGCCTGAGCAGGGAGGAGATGCCTTATAGATATTCCCTAATTTATAAATATTCCCAAATGTTCTGTCTCTTTGGAGGCAGAGCAAGGCTGAGGTGCATGGAGTGGGTGGGGTGTAAAGGGATGCAGTAAAACTGGCTGACGCGTTCTGCACGCCAAGCTCAGCAATCCCAGCGATGATAGGCCAGCATCTCAGACAGGTAACTAAGAAAAGAACAAAAGGAAACCAGAAAGAAGGGAAAAAAACCAAAGCAGCAACCACCAGAGAAATATGGAGAATTTTTTTGGTTAGTATTTGTAGGCATTTTCCAGGTGTCAGTGATGCTTTGGAACATCCTTCCACTGATTTGAATGCTTATGATGCTAACAAGAAAATTAACTCTATCCCAGCCCAAACCAGGACAATGATGTTCTTCTCCAATTCCTGACTATTTTATGGCATGTGGTTGTTCTCCAGAAAAAAACCCGAAAAAAAGAAAAAAAAAACAAAAACAAAACACAACAAAGCAAAAACACCAAGGAAAAAAA
>VXAU01005522.1:57203-122166 GCA_013399695.1 Formicarius rufipectus | reverse complement strand
AACCCAAACAAAATAACCCAAAAACAACCAAAAAAAGAAAAACCAACAAACCGAAAAAACCCCAACCAAACAAGAAAACTCCCCCAAAAACCCACACAAAACCAAAACAACAAACAAAAAAACCCCAAACCAAACAAAAATATAACACACACAAAAACCCCTTGATTGAGCTCACATTTTGGCCTAGTTTTCCCAAATAGGTGCTTCATTTTGGCACTAAGCCCCCTGTACCCCACCGTGGCTTTTCAGGAGGGCAGAACCCTTCGAGGTCAGCACTGTTGTCCCAGCCCTGTTGCTTCCAGATGCCCTCAAAGAAAAGCCTCTTGGTTCTGCCCTTTCAGGCCAAACTGCTCGGGCCTGGATTCCCCCTTGGTCAGCTCCAATGTGTCACACTCCAGATAGGAGGAATATTCCAGCTGCACTTTGGGAAGTGCAATGCAATCTGCATGACCTCCTGAGACATGTTGTTCTCCAGACACACCAGGAGAGATGAGCTTTGGTCTGCAGCCCAAAATAATGGGCCTTTTTCAGCATCATGAGCTGTGTGGAAGCTTCCCTTGGAAGATGGTCCTGAGTGCAGGAGTAAATTTCTTTACCTTTATCTGATAGAAAACTTTTGTCATGTGCTCCAACCACCTTATTCCTAAAGAGTTCACCACCTGATGAATGTCCATACTTAGTTTCATGAGCATATTTTGGACACATCTAGAGTGCACAAGAAGCAGCATTTCCATAAATATTAGTGCAAAGCAGCAGTCCCACCATTTCCTTCTGAGCTACAGGGAGTCAGAAGTTCTCTATCAACCTGCACCTCAGGAAGTTTTCCATCACCCCCATATCACCACAGGTGAATCAGAGCTTAAGTCAGTCCAGCAGTTCACTTATCTGGGAAACATCATTTCCTCAGATGGTAAGATTGACAAAGAGATTGACAACAGGTTAGCAAAGGCAGACAGAGCTTTTGGAAAACTCCATAAAAGAGTCTGGCACAATAAACACCTGAAGAAAAATACAAAGATCAGTGTCTACAGAGCCATCGTACTGTCTACTCTCCTCTATGGGTCTGAATCTTGAGTCCTCTACCGCCACCACCTGCAACTCCTCGAGCGCTTCCACCAGCGCTGCCTCTGTACAATCCTAAACATCCCCTGGTCCGATTATGTGACCAATGTGTCTGTTCTGGAACAGGCAGAGGTCACACATGTGACTGATGTGTCCGTTCTGGAACAGGCAGAGGTCACACATGTGACCGATGTGTCCGTTCTGGAACAGGCAGAGGTCACCAGTGTCGAGGCCGTGCTGCTGAGAACGCAGCTGTGCTGGGCAGGGCACGTCTCCAGGGTGGAGGATCACCCCTCCCTAAGATTGTGCTCTACGGTGAACTCGCCACCGGCTGCCGCAAGAGAGGAGCCCCCGAGAAGAGATACAAGGACTGCCCGAAACAACAACACCTCAGCCTTGGCCATAGTGACCACCATCAGTGGTCCACCCTGGCCTCCAGTCGGGAGACGTGGAGACACACAATCTCTAACGCTGCTGCCTCCTTTGAAACCGCACGCAGAATCAGCCTGGAGGAGAAAAGGCAACGCCGAAAGAACCGTGCCCTGATAGTCCCACCTATGGAAACTTTCTGCTGGGCCTTTTGCAACAGGACTTGCCCATCTCTCATTGGCCTCATCAGCACTTGCAGCAAGCGTGGGGAAAACCCTCCCAAATCTTGGTTCGCGAAGTCTGGCCATGATGACGGGGAGTCACATCAGCTGAAAGGGATATGACAAAAAACAGACTGCAAAAGAGGTCCTTGAATAAAAAAATCAGGCAGCAAACAGACAAAGCTGAGTTTTGAACTCCATGCAAGACAGTAACTGTGGCTTGTGAAAGAAGAAAAAAAAAACAAACCCATCACAGCCCTGGAATTCCAGAAATCTGCTCTCCTAAGAAGAAATCGTTCTGATGGATGAGAGGCTCAAAGTACAGTGTCGCTGAAACAGGAAAGTAACTGCAGCTACAGAGACCCAAAGCTGCCAAAACACAGAGAGCGCTGCCAAAAAGGCATTTCAGACTTCAACAAGAGCTGACCAGAGACTGTTTGGCTCGTCTCAGCTTCCTGAGGGTTAGAAGCTGGAAAGGTAGCAGAACCTCAGCAGAAATACCTGGGAAGCCTAGGTGGGGAGAGGAGAGTCAGCAGTGTGTCTGGAGGGGACAGAACATGGGGACACAGCTTTTACTGCTGGGAAAGCCCCTGGTATCTACAAAGCTTGAAAGATATTGTTCACTTGGGGGCTTTTCTAAACACGTCAGCTTGGTTTGTGACTCCAGACCTCAACAAACAGAAGGCAAAGCTTCCCTTCCCCCACTGCCTAAAATTCTCTCTGGACCTCCTTGAGCTTAATAGTATTTATATTTCTTCACATAGATTTGTTTGGTTTGTTGTTTTTGGGTTTTTTGTTGGTTGGTTGGTCTTTTGATGGTTTAGAAGCAGGAAATCTTAGAACTCTGAGTTGCAAATGGTTGCAGCAGGAAAGCACCACCCAGTGACCCTGAGAAAGGATCAGCAAGAAGATGTTGACGCCTCAATTCTCTGCTTGTACTTGGAGACTCTCCGGTGCCAGTTACAGTTGGCTGCTGTCAGAGAGCATTCCCCTTAACAAGATCTCTGTATTTCTTCATATAGGTTTGTTGGTTTGGTTTTGGTTGGTTTTTTGATGGTCTAGAAGCAGGAAATCTTAGAACTCTGAGTTGCAAATGGTTCCAGTAGAAAAGCACCACCCAGTGACCTCCAAGAAAGGATCAGCGAGAAGATGCTCACGCCTTGATTCCCTGGCTGTACTCAAAGATTCCCCCTTGCCAATTACAGCTGGCTGCTGTCAGAGAGCATTCCCCCTAACAAGATCTCTAGAAACACTCAGCAAACACGATGCTGAAGTTCCTGATGTCCCAGCCAGCTGGAGGACAGTGACACCCTTGTGCCAACAGCTGTCACCAGCAGCGCCCTTCCATCTCCTCACTGGCCTGACAACCCTCTCTCCCTTTTCTGTCCTGTGCCTCAGCACCTCCTCAGCTGTCAGAGCAGTTTTGTCAAGCACTATTTCCCCCTCCCAATGGTATCAGTTCAGATTATTTCCCAGGATATTCCTCCTCTGGCCTCTCAAAGGCACGAGCCTATTTTCCTCAACTTCAGTCAGGGTGAAGGGAGGATGAATCCACTCTGTATCAGCAGAGCTTTCCTGGAAGGTGCCAAATTCAAGATGTCAAAGATGAATCCAAAAGGCAAAATTCATGTAAAGTGGCTAAATCACAGCACTCAGTTGCTGTGGAAAACTTCCCAGCTTCAGGGAGAAAAGCTTTTTGCTTCTGGCATCAGTGGCAATGGAAAGGCAGGTCCTGCAGCACAGCCCACCCCACTGCCCACAGCCTTTTCCCCACCAGGAGGATCAGGAACGGGCAGTTTGGAAGCTTTGCTGCTTCTTAATAATGACCTGGAAACTGCCAGATGTGAAGAGCAAAACAGCTTACAGAGGAATCCTCAAGAACACAATACCTTCCCAAGGGTGGAGATTCAAACACACCAGTGAAAAAAACCCCAAAACATGCAAGATGGGGAGGAAAGGGAAACTGTCGTTCCAAAAGCTGAGAATTCAGAAAAAGCTATCCCTGACCACGGCAGGGGGTTGGAAATAGATGAGCTTTAAAGTCCCTTCCAACCCAAAGCATTCTGTGGTTCCATGAGAGCACTGCCACAGGTGCCAGACACGTTCTCCAGATAAGCACTTCTGCCTCAAACTTGTGCTTCAACTTTGAACATGGAAGTCACAGCTGATGACAGAGAAACACTGTTCATTGAGATGTTGCTACTGCACTCCTGAGTCTGCCTAATTACACACAATCAACAGATTCTCAACCATCAGGATGCCAAATATTGCCTTAAATCACTACTACTTGATGGGAAACTTTCTATTGCCTGAAGAGGTGAAAACAGTTGAGTAAGTAATGAAAATCAGGTCCAACATTTTGAGACCAATCTCTTGAAGGCAGCTAGAAATGAAGACCTTTAACACTCCTCCTGTTGCATAGAAAATAACCTCAGCTAGTGTTTTACTTTCCTGCAAAATTGACTAGAAAAGCCTTTAAAAAAAAAGGTCAGTGCTCAGAGGGCTGCTCAGGCCTCTCATCCCTCTGCAAACATCTGTATTTTGAACTCTCTGTTCTTTCAGGAAGACACAGCCCTTGCTGGAGCAGAGCCCTGACCCTCCCCGGGCTCTACTGCAAGGTGGCAGCTGTGACTGGGAGCAGAGGAGAAAGGCTGACAAACCCTCTGTCTCGCTGCATGTCTCAATGTTCCAAAAAGCAGGTGTGCCACAGCATGAATATTTTATTTCCACAGAGAAATTATTCCTCATTAGAACGTCCTGGCTGCTCAGCACAGTTGATTTCACACTTGGTTGGTGTAGATGATGCTACAGGTCATGTAGTTGCTTTCTGCCATGCAAGATAAAAACCTGCCTGCTGGAGTCAGAGCCCAAGCTGTCTTCATCAGAGCCAGCCTTTCACTCAAATCATTGCAGCAACTGTGCTTTATCTGCAGGCAGGGGAAGAAAGGAGTGATCCAGCAGGCAGCATTCAATCCAAGAGAGAAACACATCAGATGATACACAGGAGAGGCAAATTGTGTCTGTGCGGAGGTAGACATGCATCAAGTAACCCAACAGAGAACTGCAGAGGAGAAGGTGAAGCCAAGTCGATGGAAGTGGCAGGGAAAGCTGTTCCCAACTCCTCTCTCTTCCCTCCCTTCACCTGCCAGCACGTGTCAGGGGGGAGGGACAATTTCATGCCCCTCTTTTGCCAAGCAGCTCCTCCTCTTCCCAGTGGGCAAAGCCTGCCCAGCCTGAGGAGGGAATCCAGCAGAATCCTGCTGGAATTGTGGCCAGGATCCAGCAGAGATCTCAGCACCCACTGAAGCAAAAACACATGCTCAGTCCCAGCTCTCCTTCCGCAAAATCCTGAAGCACAAAGCTGAAGCTGCTGAAGTGTTTTGCTGTGCCTTGTTTTGACATTGTTTGACAGCAGCAAATGTTGAGGAACCAAGTGCTGCAGGAGAGGGGCAGAACTTCAGGGTGCAGCTCTGAGCTGGGGCTTGCCCAGGGTGCAAGAGGAGGTTTCCTCAGGGCACTCTCTGCCAGGAGGTTCCATCTCTAGAGAGCCAAAAGACAATGAACAGGTAGACAACTGAATTGTCCCTCATCTCCCCTGGGCACAGGGACTGTTGGGAGCACCCAGGCAGAAGGAGGACTCTGCCCTGTGGCCTGTTCAGCAAAGAAAGAAATCAAGAGTTCTTTCTTTCTTCTGTAAGACACAAAGAGCAACACCAGCACTCAGTGTACCTCTAAAATGTCCCACTTGCACTGCAGGGGCTCTTCTGTCAGGAGCAAAGAGGAAAATCCTGGCTCCTCCAAGCATGAAGGCAGAGCAGACATCAAGGAAAGAGTGTGGCAAGTGCCATCCTACGCTGTCCTGAAGAAAGGCAGATGAGTGAGCAAAATCACTCAGCAGGTGCAGGTAAGAAAAATAATGCTTTCATTAAAAAGAATCATTAAAAAAGAATCCCCGCAGCACATGAGCAGGGCCAGCTCCTGCTTCCCTCAGGGCTTCCTGGCCATCCACAGCTATCAACATTTTCCTGCCTTGTATCTCATTAACTCCTGTACGAGTTTGGAAAACACTACAAAAATCTTCATTAAAATGAAAGAAAGGGTAACTGTAGGAAAGAGTCCCTTTGAAACCTTCATGGTATTTACAGTTCCAATAGCAGCAACTTCTGCACTCTGGGCAGAATGGAACACAATCAAATTAATTGGAGGAATTTCCATACATGGAGAGAAAATGGAAAAGACAAGGATTACGGCTCTGAAAAACCAGAGGACTGCAGAAGCCTTGGAGACAAAGTACAGCTTCCAGTCTTCTCAGTTTACTTCCTGCAATTCAAAATTACGTGGAGGTCACACCAGGAAAGTTGGGGGGGATATTTCTACAGCTCTTCATCTCTGTCTCCTCCAGGACAACCCCAGGTGCTCCCAACCCACCCCAAAGTGATCCTGACCCACCAACTCTGAGCCCCATCACACTCAGGCTCTGCAGCACCTCGAGCCAAGCAGCGCAGAACAGCAACAGGAGTTGTGGCACAGCACAAGGGAGGGTCGTTATCCTCCAGAAGTGCTCCAAATGTTACCCTGAGGTGTCAGTGGTTTCACAACTGCCAGAGTCAAAACATCTTTTCCGTGTGGTTTCCAAAGTGTTCACATCCAGCTCGAGCCAGCCATTAGGGCTTAAATATAGGGGATTAAGTAGTTCACTGTTCCTTATCACCCTGCACTCCAAAGTTAATATCTCAGGCTTCACTAAGGCTGTGCCACAGTGAGTGGGTTTGTCAAGTGCTGAGTCACTGTAAATGGATTTCAAGTATCAACTGACAACAGAATGGCATTTTTAAGGCGAACACAAAAAAACTCAAAAAAAACCCCAACCAAACAAAAAAACCCCACCAAACAAACAAACAAAAAAAACCCAAACAAACCAAAAAAACCCAACAAAAACAAAAAGACTACACGAGGCATGAAAAGCCATTTTTTTCTGAGGGCTGTAGACTGGGAGGGAGTTCAGGCTGGGAAAAGGCTCCTGTGAAGGTGCCCATCCATCATCACAAGATGCAGCAAGTCCAAGGGGTAGGGCATAGAGAGGCACTGGCAGACTCATTTCTGGAGTTGCACTGTGATTGTACCTGCAGTGTGAAGGTGAACGAGCTTGGCTGTTTTAAGGGCAGGTTGTTGAGGGAATGGAAGGTTTGTCTTTTGGCATAACTCAGTCCCTGCTCGGCTCTGGCTACACTGGGAAACTTCAGGACAGACTTAACCCTTGCAAGAATAACTATCCAGCAGCCCTGAGACACACACTGCAGCTCCCTGAACGGGATAAAGAAGGGAAGAAAAGAAAATCTGATATTAAAGGTCGACTAAAAGGGAAACAGCTGCAGTAATACCTGAGAGCAGGCAGCAATAAGGGAGACAGAAGAGAAAAATAAGCAGCAGATACCCCTTGAATCTCCTCTTAACTCCTCTGTGCTGAAGCAACTGCAGGAATTCTCTTCATTTGTCCAAGTGCTCAGCTTCCTCAGCTGTGAGATGCACTCCTGCTCTCATGCCCCACCACTGCAGAACAGACAGTGGCACCTGGAGAGTCCCCCCACTTCCCTCTCGCAGCAATGTGGAGGACACACCCAGCCCCAGGAGTGCACAGTGTGCAGCCTTCAACACCTACTTTTGTCCAATGCAAGGTCTTAAACCCCTTGTTAAAACCAAAGCACATCAAAATGAGGAATAACAAAATTATGGTACAAATTCAATATTTCAATACAAAATTCAATATTACTCTGTTTCTTTTGTAAATGCATATTAAAGTTCTAACACCTTCTGATGTTCTAAACCTTGTATGGTTAGTACCAGTACCAGTTACAATGTCAAATCCCAGGTCAGGTTTTGCTTTTAAATAGTGTAGGGTTTTTCTTTTGTTTGGCTTGGTTTTTTAAACTGAATTGATAACAATGATATTACATCTCAATATAAATAATGGTGTTACAGACTTGAAGAGGAAATGCACCAATTCACACCACCCAAGAGCAACCTCCATAAGAACACCATGAACTCTGGCAGTGCTGGGGGCAAACATGGGAGGGAGGAACTTCCACAGGCTCAGGTGAGGACACCAAGAGGAGCACAGGGCAGTAGGAACTGGGTATGACAGAGCTCCACTGCTTTGGATTTCTACTTGTACCTGGCTGCAGCCAGAGGCAAAGTGGAGCTGACTGAACAACACTCCCCTGATGGAAAGTCCAAGTGGGTGCCTAATTAATGCCATCAGCACAAAGCACATTATCAGCAGCAGCAGAGAAAGGCTCTGTGGTTGTTATGTGTCCTGCTCTTAAGGATTCAGGAAGAGGACAAAATGATATTATCAAGTGAGAGAGCAGATCCAGAGGGGAAATGGGAAAGCTAAAACTGCTCTTAAATAATAATTCCCACACCTTAATGTGTGGGAATAAAAACTGTTTAAGCAATGAGCTAAAAATACATTTACTGGTGTCTGTGTAAAAATAGGTAACACTCTATTGTTAATTCATTTAGAAATTAATCAGTGCCTCCATCTTTAACTTTTTAATAAGACTGCTGTAAACTTGTTAGGCAAGTATGTTGTGTATGGAAGTTATGGTGTTCTGTCAGGTATTCATGTTGTAGCAGCTCTAGACTATTTTCAGCAGCTCTGATATTCCATTGAGACAGTCAGTATTAATCACCCTTTAATAAGTAATTTAGCCAGCAACAATGAATGAGGAACACTAAGCACAGATGAAGGGCTGGCAGCAAATGGCCTCTGGTTTGTTCTCACTCACAGTAAGATTCCAAGCACTCATTTAAAAGTGTTATAATTACACCCCTACTCTAATCCATCATATTTGTCCCATTTCACCCAAAGGAAAAGCTCAGAGTCACGGGATGAGCTATGGATAAACAACAACTTTGACTTCCTTCAAGTGTGACAACTATTCTTACACCAGGTATGCTATGAAAAGAAAAAAAAGAGGTTGCAAAGTCAATTCATTGTTGTCTTGCAAGCCATTATTTCAAAGAAGCAATCCCCCAGCTGTTAGTTTTAACATCTGTTGGTCAGTTGAAGGAGAACCCAAAGAGAAACTCAGTATTATTGGCAAAAACACATGGAAACCAAACTCACTTTTGCTGTCCAGTGTCCTTTCAACACAGTGTAAAATGCCACCCTCAGGAGGACGAGGCTCCCAGGTGCTTTGGAAGGTGCAGACACGCAACACAAAGACAGGACAAAGCAGCCAGAGCTGGACCCTGACATTTTTAATGGCCATTTCTGCACCTCTGAACTCTGCAGTGAGTCTACACAAAGTGACTCTGCCTCTCTTTGCCCTTACAAACTGATTTTATTGTCCTGGCTGCATTTTGCTGAAGGGACCTGTTCAGCTGCCCACTGTCCTGGCTGTCTCCTGACTCCAGCATTCTGCTCTCCCCAGCCTTTCTTTCATGCCCACATTCCCTGGTAGAGCTGAAGGGCCCCCACTTGCTTCCCAAAGCAGGAAACTGAGAGTTTAAAAGGGAATAAGTGATGGAAATTCTGCCAGTGATACCAAAAGGCCCAGTTTGACCAGCTGCTGCTGCAACTGAGCTGGGGACAGGTAAGGAATAATAATGATGATAATACAGCTGTATTTCAAATCAACACCACAGAACACAAAGAGTTTAAACTAAAAAACCAAGATAAACAGGATGTTTACTATCCCAGCCCTCATTAATTTAAGAATGTTTCTTAAAGTGGCATCACAGAGGGCTCTCCATGTGCTTTCTTTTTCTATCAGGGCACATTTGATACCTCTAATCCCCTTTTCCCTCCTTCCCCCATCATGAGAAGGCTGCAGAGGACACCAGACCAAGGGATTCCCAGCTCACCCACCCTACTCACAGAGCAATATCAGAACATTGGTCCTGCAGGGTTTTCACTGTGAGCTGCTCTCCCCGCCAAGGAGGTGAGAGCTTAACTTGGATTCAGGACAAAAGCCCCTGAACCAGCACTTTTAAAAGGCTCAGACCCATAAAACAATTACAGGCAAGAGGAAATTTTGGAACTTAATCTTTGTCAGCACTGCTGGAGGAAAATAGGTCATGTCAAGCAAAGCTGATCTGATTACATGTTTGATTTATAAAGATGATTACATGGTTTAAAGTGTTGTAAGGCATTTGACCTGGTATTGTACTCACTAAAGATCCATGTGCAGGAGAACCTCCATGAAACAGAGATTAGTGAAGCTGGGACATTCCAAAAAGGACTGTCAGCAAAGAATGCTCTTATTCAGCTCCAGGTGGAATTCCACAGGCCATTTTTTGGCAGGGGCTGTGTTATCCTGCACTGCGATCCATTCTGAAGTAAACAAATAACATGTAGCACACTCAAACTTGGAAGGAATTCCATGTGAAGAGAGAGAAAGGGTTGTGCTGTTAACTGGTCCCACAGGTGGGATGGGTTTTGCCATGGAAAGCCACCACATCAGTGGTGGGGTTGGATTTTCTTCAGCGAGCATGAACGTGGCACAAACCCACAGAGCAGGGAGAAAGAAGAGGTGGGGGGATTTCCTCTTGGAAAGCAGTGACTGGAGAAGAACACAGGGTTGTCCATAACACCCGCTGTCCAAGGCTCTGGACAGGAGGAAAAGTGGCCAAGGGAAAGGATGACCCTAAATTGAGAGGATCAGGGAAAGTGCCTCCAAATAACAGAAAAATGAGAATTTAGGGAGTGGTTCAAACTATAATTACAGATCCTTTAAGAATACAGAGAGAGAAAGAGGAGCTCAACACCTCTGAGGGGAAAATAGAGAAAAATATTCATAGAATTGGACTGGTTTGGGCTGGAAGAGACCTTAAAGACCATCTTGCTCCAGTGCCCTGCCATGGGGGAACTGGAACCAGCCCAGCCCCAACTGAGCCAATGCAGGGGGCTGGAAGAAGGGAAAGGTCAGAGTGGAGAGGGCAGCAGTTGGACCTGGTGTTCTGTACATAATGGGGTGTAAATACCCAACGTGGGGCAGAAGGGAATTCATCAGTGCAGCTTAAAAGTGAGAGAAAAGAGATGGAGAAGGAAACATAGCAGGAACTGGGAATGATGGGTACAGGATGGTCCAGCCTGTTCCATACCCATGGAGGGCACAGAGAACAGGGTGTGAAGGGGCTCTGAGAGCCCCAAAGTGCTGGTGATGCTGCTCAATACCCATTTTTAAAATGCTTGTAAAGCTCCACATTTCCTCTGCAGGGAGCACAGAGCTGAGGAGCACTATTGCTCCTGCTCAGTGTCCTCCTCCCTCTCTGGATTTAATGAAATCCTCCTCCACCACTGTGGTGCTTGTTGCCTGTGATTACTGCACATCCATCACCTTAGTGTGGTGCACGCTAAAAAAAAAAAAAAAAAATGCAGCAGGGAAAGCTGATTTAAAAAAAATATATATATTTGTTTAAATTATACAGTTGGTGAAAACACCACGAGTCAGTGCATGGATTATTTTCCAGTGAGGACTCTGGCCCAGAATTAATGTGAATTCTCCACAAACACCATCTTTTCCTTCGGATAAACAAATTGGGCCCTGCTTTTCAAATGGACAAAGAGCAGATAATAGTGTTTAGAGTGCCTGCTGGCTGCCTGGGAATGCAAGGGATTCCTGGATAATGAGATACTGCAGGGCAGAGACTTGATACTTCCTGACCAGAACAGCATTTCTTTGACAGAAGGCTTTCAAGGTTAAGCATGCAGAGCAGCCACAATTTATGCAAACAAGATCTGCCCTGATTTTTTACAACTGCTCACATTTCTTTTCCATCTCAAGTGTTATCTGAAGACATCAGAACCACCCGATTTCCCTCTTCTCCTCACTCTGCACTGAGAGGAGTGGTGGTGCTTTCAGGAGAAGGTCTGGGAAGGGGAATGTTGCTCCAGCTTCACTTGGGATTGCCCAACGTGCCCGTTTTAACCACGCAGAGGAGTCAAACGGAAAAGGCTCAGAGAAAACATCTCTGTGTGTGATACAAAGTAAAGAAGGTTCAACCACTGACTCTTACTAAACACAATCCAAAGCAGTATTCCATTTGCTTCCTTGTGTGCCCTCCCCCTTCCAAGGAGCTCCTCTTTGCCAGGAACTCTCGTAGCACCGTAATTCTTGTCACAATTAATGTGTCCTTTAAAGCACACGCAGTCTTCCTGCATGAACTCATTGGAAACATGATTTATTGCCTGGCTTTTCATTTCATCAGCCAGTAATCAAATTCTTAATGTGATAATATTAATGCCAAGTAGATTTCACAGGAAGAAATGTGGAAACATTTTCCATATGGTCCATTCTTCCTGTTTCTTGCCTCTCACTGACAGGGCACGTAAAAAACCCCCAGAAGTCTAAAGGTAATGTTTGATGCTGTTTTTGAAAGTTCTCAGTGGTGATGCAAGCAACAAAAAAAAAAGCTCAGAAATAATCTCATTTGTTTTCTGGCTACCCTAAACATGAAAGTGTAAATGTTACAACATTGGTAAATCAAACCAGAATCTGTTCAACACAAAATAAGGAAGGTGCAGCCTTAATTTGCTTTCTTGGCTTGTTACCCTTTCTGTTCCAACATCCTTCCTTTCTAAAGACCCCCCCTTTACCATCAAGGCTTCTAGAGGTGTGTATATATATTAACCCTCTATTTACATAATAATTCTACCTTCAAACCACAGATGATCACCTTGGAAGTGAAGAGACTCCTGCACACATAAGGGAAAACCCAATCAAACAGCAGACCAAGGCACACTCCCTCCTTGCTGGAAGATGCCACGTGAAACACGACGCCAACAAATACATTTCATTCCCTGCTGTACATCAAAATAAGGACAGTAGTTTGGCTCAATGAGGTGTGAGAATACAAAATGAGAAAAATACTTGCAGGTAAATTTCTAGTCTAACACAAGGCCCTAAATTTACCATTGTTCCCCCTTTGCTGGCAGGGCAAACACGAGGGTGGGCAGATGCAGGCACTGCCTGCACTGGCACCGAGACATTTGCCATCTGGTCTGCTGAGGTGAAGCGAGTTGAGAGAAAAAGCCAAGATCTCTCTTTGAATGTCAAATGAGTTGTTTCTGTTGGAGAGCAGATATTAAATCTTGAACTGCCCCAGCTAGGAGGTTTTTTTCTCCCCCTTTAGACAACCCTTCACTTGTTAATACACCGCTCAATTAGAAGTAACGCAGCATAGATGAGAAAATCTAATAGCACTGTAACATTTAGTAGCTAAAAGCAAAGGCTTCATGTGCTGACAATGAATTGCACTTTTTCTCCCAAGGTATGTCTGCTTACCCTGACCAACGTTCCCTTTCCACTCTCTAAACTGTTTTTCCCCATTTCATGTATATTTATGAATAGACTATTACTGCCAAATTCTGAGCTGAGCTATCCTTGCAGAGCTTAATACATATTCAAAAGTCACAGCTGTGACTAGGAGGAGATGAGTATTTTTGTGGAAACCAATTTCTCCCTCACATATCAAAATGTATTTCCTTAATTTATTGTCACAGGCTTGTTAAACCATATTTTAGGCCCTTCCCCTAATGCACATTCCTGCAGGGAATTGCAGTTTAGAAGACTCTTACAACTTCAGTCCATCCTGACTTAAAGAAGACGACTTCCTTCAGTTCTGGAATCCTGTGGGCAAAGCACTGGCATTTGGTGCTGATGAGAACACTTGGAAAAGGAACAGAACTCCCCAATTATATGAACATGCAGAGTGCTGAGGACTCTCCCCCAGAGCCTGTGACAGTTCTCGTGGCTGCTCTCAGAAACTGCTAATTGAGTTACACAGTAATGATCATAAAGGATGACAATTGAAATAGATTTAAGCCAGGATAAAAAAACAACTCTGTATATTACAGAATGCACTTGTGCCTTATAAAGTTTGGGGAGAGCCATCTTCTGTGGAAAGAAGAGGAAATTTACTGTCTATCATTCAGTCTCAACTCAAAGAGTGACTTTTACACCTTGTTTGCACTGAAAAATGTCATTTTTGGCATAACTCTGAATGTCTGATGGAGGTGATGTTACAAGTGCAAAGATGTCACTTCCCATATAGAGGGAAGGTTTTGTGGCAGCATAAAAAGGGTGGGTTTGTGGGAAACACACACACACCAACCTCTAAAAAATACAGCTGAATGTCTTATTTAAAATATTACCAAGTCAGTAAAACCTAAGGCTGGACCCATAAAATAGTGGACAATTCCAGGTGGTCTTTCCTATCACCAATGGACTTTCATTGAGACAAAGATGACACCTTTGAGAGCCTTCCAAGGGGAGTGGTGAGGGCAGCACTGCTCACCCACCCCATCCCTGCCCCAGGAATGCCCCTTCCAGCTGCCACAAAATCCCATTTATTCCCCTGGATTCACATGTCCTGCCCTGTGCCAAAGCTCTCTTTTTGCAATGTTATGAATCCCACACTTTAAACTTAAGCTTGGACTTGGGTTTGAAGCCAAAGGAGTTCAACAAGAAGGAGTTCTGTGTTATTCAGGCACCAAGAACGACCAGGAGATGGAGGAACTCCTTAGAACCTCCTGTGTGTATCAGACAGCCCTCTAAAGCTCCATTTCCTTCCCTGGCCTGGGCAAACTTAAAAAGCAGTAATTGTTAAGCTACAAGAAAAGATGTTTCCCTGGTTTTAGTAGCCAGGACCAGTTTGGCACTGGGTGGGTGTGTGTTCTACACCCTCTGTGTCATTGTCCCATGAGCTGCCCACCATGGCCCATTGGCAGCAGCTGCCCAGGGCACACCAACCCCTCAGGGGACAAAATGGGTGTTTAGGAACTTCTGTGAGATAAGGAAGTTCTCCTGCCTCCACACCCACCTGAGGGGTCATGTCTGCTCAGGGGCCAGCAGGGATGCCAAAAATATGCCAGGATTGACCTCCCAGAGTAAATCACCCCTTGGGAACCTCCCCACCCTGGGGGAGGGACCGGGTGGTCCCACCTGAGCCCAAGCAGAGATAAGCTTGGGGTTTTGGGACTGGGGTGCCCCAGTGGTCCAGTGGCTCCCAGTCCCACTGGTGGGATCCACAGGAGGAACAGAGCCTCAACAGGAGTGGGACTGACAGTCTGAACCAGACTGACCAACATTTTCACCACTAGGTTCCTTCTCTCTCTTTACTCTGCACTCAGGGGGCCCACGTGGTGCTCAGCACAGGGTTGGTGAGCTCCATCCTGCTTGTGCCCCACTGGGCTGGGCTGCACAGCTGCTTTGGGGGGTCACACAGTTTCCTTCTGTATCAGTGTATTTATTTGGATCTTTTTAAATTAAATTATTATTCTGACTGGCAATCCCATTCCAAGTTGGACTCATTTCTCCCGCTGGTTTAACTCTACACCAGCACAGATGCAGAGAACGAAACATCTGGCCCAGAGACACAGCCCATGCTGGAAAACAACCCTGCTGCAAGGTCTGGGCATGCTTTGCCCATTCCCGATGGGATGGCACTGTCTCTAGAGCATGGATTTGCCCATTCCCATTTTCATCTGCTGAGGGAGCCAGAGGAAGTTAACCATCTGCACATGTGCAGTTCTAAAGTCATTATTTGTGGAGCCTTCCAAGCTGCTCTTGCATAAACTATGTGCAAATATAAAAGTATCAATATATTTGCCAGTGCTAAACCACCAGTGTTGTCCTCAGTTCAGGTGGGCTGTTGTGAAACTCCAACCTTGGGTGTGTTTGTTTTGTTTCCAAGAAATTTGGATTGAAGTTTGGAGGTCCCCTGGCTGGTGACGGCACTTTGGGAAAGGTTTGGGGGGTTTATTTTCACACCTTCAGGGATATATTTGGGATGGTGTTTGTCCTCATCAAAGCCTACAGAAGTTTAGTTCAGGGGGAAATGATTCAGGTGGGGTTCTACAGGGGAAGGAGCTCCCTTGGGATACACCGCACTCTTCTTCTGCTTTTCCTCCTGAATAAACACCACTGAAATTCTGATTTACAAAGGAAAATCCAATATCTACAATCCACATTTAAAGGCTGACCATGGGCTAAGGTTCTGCTGTTGTCTTCAGTGCTCTTTACAGTATTTTCTTTATTGCTTTCTATGCTTATTTTCTTGGAGGGAAAGGAGGGTTCAGCCTCAAACCTTCTGCTATCTAATTTGTAATTTAAGTAATTAGAAATAGCCTTGGTTTCTGAAATATTTACAAATATAAATAAAACAACTGAGTAAAAACAACGTGGCTTCAAACAACAACTTCCAGTGGGCAGATTCAGGGAGACAATAAAACAAAAGCTGTAGTTAAACCTTCATGACAAATCTCCCCAGGAAACTAAGAGAAGTCCAACAGGCACTTAAATGTTTCACATACCTAAAACAGAGTCATTTCTCCTCAGGACAGCCCCAAAAATCACTGTTCAGCACAAGCCCAGACTGCCTGAGCTGCACCTTCACTAGGACAAGCTTATTTGAGCACATCTCTGATTATCTCAGAGGTGAAAATGAGACCAAATACCTCAAAAACCACTGGGGGGAAAAAAAAAAAATGACTGAAAGCTCTATTTTATTTTATTTCAGACAAGAGGATGGCTGGTACTCAAATCCATGTAATAGCTCAAGAGGCTTTTGATAAGTGAGCCCTGTGAAATACTACACCTTTGTGGCCCCAGGCAAACAAATTTTCCCTGGTGGATAAACAAAAAAATCATCCTCCTAACACATGTAAACTCCACTCCTTCATGCACAAATTCCATAATTATTTTTTTCAGGCTTTGATAAACAGCATGAATTCTGTATTATGCATGGCCCTCCTCTGAAATGCATAACTTTGCCTTTTCAAGTCTGCAGCCCTAATAACTGAACAGGAAGGAAACAGAGCAGAAATAGGAACTGTATCAACAAGCTGACTGTAAATAAGGTTAAAAAAATAATTTCAAAATAAAACTCCCAAACCCCCTAAAGTGTATTCAAAAGTTGGATAATGATTTCTAAAGGAGACTGCTCTAAATGCAACACCTCCAGACAGCTGTAAATCTGATCTGCAGCACTAACAGCCACAGCAGTGAGTTCCCATCAGGAATTACCAGCCCTATCATGTCTGGTACATTCTTTATTCATACCATTCTCTGTTTAAGTGGATGTTAAAAGAAAAAGTTGGATTTTTAACTAAAATGAGAAAACTATCAGTTTAAAGGAAGTGCAGAAATTCGTATTTCTGCTCTTGAATTGCCCCTGCAATGAAATTCCCTTTCCTTTCCACGTGTTCACCACTGCCAGGGAAGTTGGAAGACTTCAGACCCAGTTCTATTCCAGGTGCCCCCAAATGCCTCCAATCCCATTTCCTCAGCCACACAACCCCAAAGGTGCCCCACACAGAGGGATCACAAAGAATAAACACCTTTCTGGGTGACTCAGACTGCAGAAATTCAGGAATTGCTTTAGGAATTAAACAGGAGGAAGTGTGGGAGGTCTGTGTGAGCCCCACAGACATGGCCAAGCTGAGCTGGTCTGAGCCTTGCAGGTCCTCCCTGCCCATGTCATCACCCAGTGGGGCTGGGGAAGAGAGAAAATTTGTTTTTCATAGGTTAAACCTTTTTTTTTTCCCCAACTGGATACTTGTACACACAACCACGAGTGGGGTGGAAGTACCCCTGAAATCAACCTTATTCACGCATTTAGGGTGTGCTCAAGGGCAGGCTTGGACCAGGGGTTGGAAAACACCAAAATAATAACTTTTTTCTTGCTCTACAAAACTTTGCTTGTGTTACTCTGTTATTACTAATTATTGCTTTGAAAAATCAAGTCCAAGTATCTGGGCTACATGTAGAATAATTTCTCCTTGATGCTAAATAAACTGAACCAAAGAATGTTAAATAAACTAAACCAAAGAATCCTACAGAGCTTTCAGTCAATATCTCATTAAAAAGGAGACAAATGATGACACCAAAGAACTTGTACACTGTCTGACATACTTTAAAAATCAAATCAATTAATTCTGTATGAAGTGGTTAAGTGATGGGAACCCTCTTATTCCCTCCCCTGTGGGAACTCGAGGTGCTTTTGTGCACCTGAATCTTCTCTTCAATGAGAGTTATTGCAGACCAACAATTTCTTCCACTCTATAGAACTATTTATTTTTTCCCCAAAATCATGGTAGTATGGACAAAGCATACAAACTGAACATATTAATTGAAAATCTGATGTATTACAGTGATCTGATTGAAATATCTAGCTTATCAAACTCTCTTCCTGTGCTAACTGCTCCTGTCACTTTAAACTGAGGCCTCTCTTTATTTTTTCCCCTTCTGAAAAAGGAGTCAAATAAAAACAACCAGGAAATGATGGTTAAAAAGCTGGTGGTTCCTCCTGGCAACTACTCTGAGTGCGACTCCAAAGAGCTGCCCCGACAGCAGAGTCACCACTAGGAGCATTGCATTGAATCAGGGTCTAATTCAATTCCAGATGTTCTCCAGAGGATCAGTTCCCTTCACTGGAGAGGGAGGATTTGCCACCTCACCCTTCCAAGGCAGACCTTGTGGGCAAAGAGATGATTCAGCAGTGGGAGATGACAGACAATTCTACTCTTGCTCAAGCAACCCCACAAATCTCTGCTCACATCACCCAGATCAAAACACAGGTCTTAAAGATGCTGATTTTAATTAAACTTCCCCGATCCCCTTCTCCTTCCTTGTTCTCAAAGTTTGGTTTGGGATCCCAGAATCCCTGAGGCTGGAAAAGCCCACCCCGTGCTCGATGCCCACCCTGTGCCCCAGCCCAGAGCTCTGAGTGCCACATCCAGTCCTGCCATGGGCACCTCCAGGACTGGGCACTCCAAACCTCCCTGGGCAGCCCCTTCCAAGGCCTGCCCACCCTTTCCAGGCAGGAATTCCTCCTGCTGCCCCCCCTGCCCTGGTTTGGGGGATCTCTCTCTGCAGACAGCTGTATGTGCACAAGAGGAGGAGGGAGGGTGGGAAGGGGAGTCTGTCAGACTGAAATACTTCATGTCTTAAGCACTGCAAGATCACCAGAAGACTTCTGCCCACTGTAGCAAACCCAGCAAAACCCACCCCTCCCTGAAGATGCCTATTGGGAAAGGACCTTGGGGTCAGAGAAGGGGGTGCCACTGCCCAGCTCTCCTGGCTGAGGAAGGGTGGGCACACCTGGAGCTACAAACTGCATTTCCAGACCAGGGAAGAGGCTGATAAGAGGCAAATCCTTGGAGGTGGGATAATCCTTCTTGCCATGCCCACGTCCTCTCTTCCATGGTGACTCTGCTGTAAGAATCCCTCTGGGGAACCTCAAAGATCTCTCATCTGGCCTGGGCTCTTCATCTCAAGTGGTGGACTGGGATGAATGCTGAGTCTTAGGAGGTGTCAGAGCCTCGTGACACCACCCACTGTCAAAGTCCCCACCCCACAGGAGGCACAAGGCTCCATCTGAGACTGGAGTGCACAACAACTCCTGAAGTCTGAGTTTTGGGGGCACCACGCCTTCAACCCACAGACATGGAGACTGCAACCACCACGTTCCATCGCTGGATCCAGTGGGTGGTGACCCTACATCTTCGGACCCTTGTCCTTTCTTGCTCTTTCTCTCCCTTACATATTCCCCCGTTATTTTTATGCTTTAATATTGCTGCATTATTACAGACGACACCCAAAACAGCAACATCACAGTTTAGCTTTGAAAGAAAATCGTTCTAAAATAAACTCTGCCTGTAGATGTTTACAAACACTGATTTTTCAGTGTCATTTCACTCCAGCCAACCCCAAGGGATTTATTAACAAGAGCCTGGGTTGTCCTCCCCTTCTGGGGGAACAGAGTCCTGCATCAATACCCACACTCCAAACAAGAAAAGAGAGCTCAGCAAGACCTTCCAGTTCTGACCTGTCATCTCAGTGGTTTGATCCCCTCTGTGCACAAGAACAAGGTTCAGTTTTCATCAATTATTACATTTTTTTTTTTTACAGAAATACACCTCTCTTGACCTTTGGATTACCTACCTTTTGGGGAGGCCCTGAGGGCAGAAAAACGCTGGAAACCTAAATGAAGACACAGTTATAGAATGGAATCACAGAACAGTTTGGGTTGAAAGGCACCTTTAAAGGTCATCTAGTCCAGCCCCCTGCCCTGAGCAGGGACACCTTCCACTGGAACAGGTTGCTCCAAGCCCCATCCAAACAATTAAAATGGCACTCATTGTAAAATCAATCAAGTTGATGACACTGCCTGGAGAAGAACCACATCAGCAGTACAGCACACAAGGGACCCTTGTGCCCCACCAAGAATGGTTGGGTTCCTGCCCATCTTTGCAGGAGACCCTGCCTTTCTGGTGGGCTTTCTGGTTCCCCCCAGCACCAGAGGTTTGCCCCGAGGGCAGTGGATTTCAGAGAGTCACAGACCCCTGGAACGCTTTGGGTTGGAAGGGAACTTCAAGCCCATCTCATTCCACCCCATGCCGTGGGCAGGGACACCTTCCACTAGACCAGGTGGCTCAGAGCTCCATCCAGCCTGGCCTTGGACACCTCCAGGTTCTCTCTCCCCCAGTCCAGCCTATTTTCTGTCAGGGACCATCCCTTGGAGTCATCCCAGTGCCAGAAACTCAGGATTCTGAGCACCCCCTGCCCCAAACCAGTGGCTCTCCTTCTGGAATCCCATTGCAAACTCAAGGGGGTGTGGACCACAGACCTCCTCGTTCCTGTGGGACTGCCCACCAAAGCACACAGAATAATCACAACTGGCAGCTGCTTCTGGATGTAGAACCTGCCTTCTTTTTTGGTGTATTTTAGCCAAAAAAACCCCAAACCCAATCTTATGATTGTCCAAGGGCAGGAAGATCCCAGCAAAGCAAGAACAAATCCAGAGTGAAGGCACCTGCCAGAGGGAAGGGGGTGAGAGGGGAACAGAGATATTTCCCCTCAGGGCAGAGTAAATCCAAATTTTTGGATTATTTTCCGGAGGGGAGTCCCCCGGGAGTCCTTGTGGCTCGCTGCTGTAGCAGCTGCTGTCACTGGAGGGCACAATGCGGCTGCTCTGGCTGCCTCTCACAGCCCAATAACACGAGTTGGGGAGGGAGAAGGACCCAAAATGAAGAAGTCAAAAAAGCCCCGAGTTTTTTCATCCCTGCACAGTGTTCCAGACAGTGTAACTATTCATTAACTTGAAAACACACAGTTGAAAATTCTGTTTTTCTTTTGGTCTCGGCTTTACATCCTGCAGCTCATTTAGCCCCAAACCAAATCCCTGGCTCTGATTCTATGCTTAATATTAGGAAAAAAAAATATCAGGCTTCCATCCATGTAGACTGTTATGCTTACTCAGCATTTCCTGTAGGTACTTGAGGAAAAACCTGACCCAGGTAAAACTCCTCCTTCTGGATATGCCCTGAACCCAAAGAAAATCCCTTTTTTTCACTCTGTCTGGGCTCCTCTGGCAAAGCTCTCTGGGCTGCTGGCTGTCCAGACAGTGTGAAACACTGAGCTAGGGAGCAAATTACAAAAGAATTAAAAGGAAAAAAAAAAAATCCTAAATGTTGAAAGCTCCCAGGATAGAAATAACAAAGCAGTGAATTCCCCAAGCCTACCTGGCTTATGCAACCCCTGTGCAGCCCTGGGGACTCCTGGCAGGTTCCTCCACGTGGTGAGGGAGACCTGAAGGAGGAGACCACAAGAGGCAAAGGCACAAAGAGATTCCTCAGAACCTCTGTGTGGTTTCTCCTTCCTGCCACAGCCCATGAGATGCAAATTTGAGCCACCCAGGGCCAGGAAATATGTCCCACAAGGCTCACGGTCTCCTCGGTGCTTTTGAAATCACATTGTGACCCATGGCTTGGAACAGTTGGACACAACTACTGGAGAAGCTTTTTGGAAAGCAATTTCATTAGCACACAATATTGGCCTGACTCTGCCTGAAAAGTCAATGGTAAAACTCCCAGTGATTTTAATGAGAGAAGAAGTAGGTCAGTGCTGGAAAATCTCATGCACAGCCTTTATATTCTGTCACTGATTTCCCTGTGATCCCCAGAGAAAGAGGAATAACTTGGAACCTCCACGAGCAAAGCAGGGGAAGCAGCTTTACTGCCCAGGCTGGGGGTTTGCACCACCTGTTAGGAAAGTCCTTCACAACATAAGAGTTTAATTGTGCCACTTGCAAATAAATGGCAAACACATTTTGCTGCTGTCCCAGCATTTCAGACCATCTCGCCGCAAGGAGTTCCCTTTAAAGAAAAACAAACCCCACAGAGCCCAAAGTTAAGGGAGTTTGGACTAAGATATTTCAGAGTCAGTGTAACAAGTTGCATGTACATGCAAAAGCTGCTGGAGGACACACAGGAGTGGCAGCAATTCACTGCCAGGCCCAAAAAGGATCAATTCTTAATTCTCTGCCCAAATGAGGTTGTAACACAGCCTGACCTGGTTGGACTCTGAGGCTTCCTTAGGTCCATTTACAGAGACATTTACTGTCTTTGCCTCCAGTGCTATTTGGTGCCACATCTATTTGATGCTACACAGCTCCCAAACTCTTCCTGGATTAACCTGATGTTGTTTCCTCTGCAGGAAAACAAGAGGATTCACAGCTGATGATTTGGGCTGGTTCTTACATAGCTGGGTCTCCTTCCAGCCCCATCCCACCCTCTGCCTTTCCATTTGCTCCCAGAGCAGCCCCATCAGACAAACTCCTAGGCTGAAGGAACAAATTACGGCACTGGGATCCAAACCACTTCAGGTTGGCAACCTCCTGCAGCTTCTGAACCTTCTCAAGTCACGACAATACTGTCATAGAGAGCAGCCCCCTGTTCCTAAAGTCTCTTTGGAAGCTTTCCATCCTGGCTCTGCTCCTCCCATCCCCAATATCCCCAACGTGCTCCTGGCACCACTGGCCGCTCCATCCCTGCTCCAGTCACACCCTGTGCCAGCAGAGGAGGAAGCACCATCACCCTCTGCAGGGCTCTGCTTTACTGCACAACACGTGCCCATGGCTTGTGTGCCCCACTCTGTCCCCAGGAGGGTGGGGTGGGATGGTCCTGCGCTGAGGAGGATGCTTTGGTTCCCTTGGTCAACCCAAGAAGACACTGCAGGAAGAGCACAGGGACCCCAACTGGGGAAAGACCAAAGGGCCACCTGGACCCCCACCTGGGGAAAGACCAAAGGGCCACCTGGACCCCCACCTGGGGAAAGACCAAAGGGCCACCTGGACCCCCACCTGGGGAAAGACCAAAGGGCCACCTGGACCCCCACCTGGGGAAAGACCAAAGGGCCACCTGGACCCCACCTGGAGATCTGCCCTTCAAGGTCACAGAAGTCCTCTCCAGAGCTGCATTTCCAAGCCACCAGCTCCCCACCAGTGAGGGCCAGCACAACAGGGCCTCCAATATTAGATCCTCTTGGGAATCATAACTGTGACAGTGAAATATGATGATCTACCAGGTCAAAGATTTCCTTCAGAGGAACACGCTTGAAAATTACAGAGAAGGCTTGACTGAGACACATGGCAGGGAACTGACCCAGCACTGTGGTCAAAGGTATTTTTTCTCCCCCCAAAGAAATCAGTCAGTGCACTGCACAAGACTTGCCAGGACACAAGAACAAAACTAATTTCATGTTTATTCTGACTTCTCTCCCTGTGTTAACACAGTAACACCAGCCCACACTGGCACATCAAGCAGATCTTGCACACATGTTCTCCTGCAGTACAAGATGAGGCCTTAAAAGATAATCTGAAAAGCTCAAGCCAAGTTAAAAACCCCAAATGTTAATATTGACAGTATTTTTAAGGCTCCATTGACAGCTAATTTGTACCTGGGAAGGGCATATTTTGTATTCAGCAGATAAAATCCCCACGTTGCATAGTGAGAAGGGGTTGCAGCTTTGCTTTCAGGGAGCCCAACATTTTTATGCTTAGATATTCAAGCTCAGCCATTATCCTAACCCCCTAATCTTTACATTCCCATCCTCAAATGACTAAATTATGGTGTTGCTTGATAAAATTCTATGCCATAACTACTTGCAACAGGAATGCTGGAGTAGAAGGAATCACCTGGTAACAGATGCTCACTTTGGAAGGGTGTTTGTAACATCAGCTCTGTTCATTAGAGGTTGAGAAACTCCCAGAATGTCACAATAAACCAAAAGCAATCGGAAAAGACTTTAAAAACCATAAAACTCTGCTGTGCCCCATATGGACAGCAGGAGAGGGCACAGGGATTGCCACTGTCTCAGATCCCTCCACCAGGAACAGATGTCCAAGTGGAGAACACCTCAACAGCCAAATTATCTGGAGACATTTGTACTCACTCATGAACCTCTTTTATTTTAGGAGAAATCCCATGGTGCTATCAAGATAAACAGGCGTTTTAAAAATGAAAAGTGCTTCTTTGAAACAGATTTCTACAGATGAACAACCTGGTCCAGCAGAAGGTGGCCCTGCCCTTGGCAAGGCGTGGAAGGAGATGAGCTTTAAGGCCTCTCCTAATGCAAACCATTCTGTGATCCTATGACCATACAGATAAAATATTAATCATAAATTAAGGACAGTGGCAACCAGATAAATTACAGTTGGATATCATCATCCATGCAGATGTTCTGGAAATGATTCATTAGAGATACATTCTGTAACTATAGAGATAAGGAGAGAAACTCAACAGCTGGAACACATTCTGCTGACCACATCAGGATTCAGAGGTCTTCAAACCTGACCAGGTTAGTAGCCACAGACACTTGGAGAAGATACTTGAATCTAGTGTCATCCTGGCAAGCTGCTGCACACACTGAGCCACAGAATAAGGGAGATGGAATTTATTAAAACAAGAGGTGCTGGCAGCTGCAAGATCTCAGCTGTGTTTGCAATAACCACACACTCTTTTGGGGAGCACAGCCCCCCTCCAGGTTCCAGTAATTAACCCAAACCCCAGGCTCAGGCAGGGATGTTAGCCAAGGGTGATAGCATGAGCATATTTTATTAGTGGAATATCATCTATTTTGCCTTTTTTTTTTTCCTGGCATACAACAGCACTGCTTACATTCTTTTATGGCATCTGAATGTGTACTATGGACCTCCACGCTGCTCCACCCTCAAAGCACAAGAACTCCTCTGTACCCCATGAAATGTCCATCTGTTCCTTGGCCACACTGAGGTCTCAGAGTGGATAAAGGAGCTTTATTTCCCCCTGCAATGAATTCTCCCCTTAAAAGTGCCCATTTGGAAAAAAATATTTAAGCACATCGAGCAGCAAAGTGTGTTAAAAGTCCCTGCACAGGACCTGCTGAACCACTGATTACTGGAGACTCCTCCAGGGCAAAAAGCTCCTTTTAAAAGATAAAGAAAACTGAAATTTCCTATTAATATCAACAGACTTTGATCTAGCAATACATCTACCAAGTGTTATTCCAGTATCACATTCTAAATCTTCATCTCTAAAATGATGTGGATTGTCAGAACTTCATACATAAATTTATAAGAGCCCATCTTTAATTGCATGCAAATGACAGGCCTAAATGGTCCCAGTAAAATAGTCATTGTCTTCTGCCACCATAAATTTCAAACTTCTTGCAGTTCTTCCTGAACTCAGAAGATGAATGACACTGTTCTCATCACACCTTCCAACAGCCTTGGCCCTGCACTGTGTTCCTCTGCTGAAACACCAAGCTCTCCAATCAGAAAAATTGATACCAAGCTAAAGTCCTAGCAGTTCTGAAATAAAATCCCCTATAAAGTTGGGAAATTAAATGCTTTAACATGCTTTAAATGGACCTGTAATTTCCCAGGTACAAATATGTGCCATAGATGTGGTGCCTGGGGCTCGGTGGTGGGATGAGCAGTGCTGGGATAATGGCTGTTCTCAGTGATCTTAAAGGACTTTTCCAACCTTAGTGATTCTATTATTCTACATTCAGCCCAAAGTCAGGATTATTTTGAAGGCTGTAGTTTGAGTAATTTGTTAACTCAAGGGTGCTGCCCAGCCATCCCAAAGTTATTATGACAATAACACTATCTACAATCCTTCCCCCCAAAAATTACTAAGTGTCTTCCTGAAGCATTCTCTCAGGAGGAAAAAAAAAATAAATTAAGATTTTATCCAGAAATGCCTCTTTTCATCACAGAGAAGTAGGAAGCCAAAGGTTTTCCCAAGCTCTGCTCCTGCCATCCTACAGATCTGCTGACCCTGCAGGGATAACAAGTGGCTGGGTGTGAACTTACTGGGACCTAAACATGGTCCTTGCTGGGAAGACTCCTAATTAATAGATGGGTCTTAATTAGTCCATTTCCATGCTGGTGTTCTCTGAGGATTCAAAGAGAAGCTGTCAGGTCACCCAGGGCAAAGTGCTGGGTCTTGAAAAGCATCCAGAGCTGTGACAGAGGGGTCACAGATGGAAATAGTTGAAGGCAATTAGCAGTGGAGAGGTTCATCTGCTCCAACATCTCCATCTGTGCCTCCTGCAGAGCTCCTGTGGCTTTAGGGACGTGACTCACACCTGACAAGGACCTCACAGGTCTCATTCTGCATCATTAGAGGGATTTTTCTGGAGCCTTTCCCGGGGGAGGGAGTCAGAAGTGAAGGCACTGCTGGTGATGCAGGAATTCAGTTCATCCAGGCCCACAGGAACATCACAGTCTCAATTCTTGCCGTGGAAACATCACAGGAGTTGGCCTGGGAAGTCACTACTATGCAATTAGCACTTGTAATAAAGAACAGAATTCTAAGCAGGGATTTCCCTCTGTCATGACAGCAGGAGATGCCCTCTGAGGGAATGCAGAGCCAGCAGAGTACCTGGGACTGCTCTTCAAAAAAAAAAAAAATCAATTATTCCTTTCCAAAAGCAGAACACAAATCAGTGACAGAAACAAGTGGCACTGAGACTCTCCCCCACATGACACCACAGGAGCAGAACAACCCAAATTCACTGCTGAGAACACAAAAATGAGGAACAATCCATGACTAAGGAACCACAAGAAGTGAGAACAAGGCTAGAGCATGGTCTGCTCTCCAGTTTATCCACAGGGAGACTTAAAAAACTAAACATTTCTTAATGCCTTTGTTTCAGAGGAAAGGTGTTATGGTCCTCCTCCATTGGCACATCACTGCTCAGAACACACTGGTGAATCTAAATATAAGAATCAGGCTTTAAAAATCTTTCTTTGACTTTGATGAGATGGATCACATGAAGTCTCCGTGTCCTAGCAACAACATCACTCTTGCTAAACTCAGGAATTGGAAAAATCAGTCAAATTCAGACACAATTAAGATTAAATGTCATAACTGGCATTTCCAATACTAGACCTTTCCAATTTAGCTTTTTTTTTAAATTCTCATCTGCATATCTCTTGCAATGATTCATGCAATGACATTACTAATACATGGAAATAAATTAGAATTGACTTTGGCTACAATATCTGAATAGCACTGTAGGTCTTCTCTAAGCAAGTCTGAGTGCAGTCCCCATTGTTCTCTGCATCAAACACACAGAGGAGATAAACACAGAGGTACCCAAACTCCAAAAGGGACTATTTTAGAACTTAAGTCACATCCTAAGCCTCAAACTTCCTACTTTTTCCCTTAGCAGAACCTCAACTCGGCACCATTGCCAGGTCTTTGTCCATTTGAAACAGAAAGAGGGGAGATTTTAATTATTTCTGAGGAAGAATTTCCTCCCTGGGAGGGGGTTGAGGCACAAATTACCCAGAGAAGCTGTGGCTGCCCCATCCCTGGAAGTGTCCCAGGCCAGGTTGGATGGGGCTTGGAGCACCCTGGGCTGGTGGGAGGTGTCCCTGCCCGTGGCAGGGGGTGGGATGGGATGGTCTTTAAAGTCTCTCCCAACCCAAACCAGTCTGGGATCCTAGAACATGGCACTGGGTGCTCCACTTAGGAAGATCCTGTATGTGGAATCCTATCCTTTCATCCCTCCCAATTTCAGGGGTTTCTCTTTTCCCAGAGCACAGAGCTGCTTCCTGTTCTACGTAAACTTCAAGGATCAACACCAGCCAGCCAATTCTGGCATCAATAAAATTGTTTCTTCAAGATCCCAGAGAAAATGTAAAATTGCACATTCTTATAGAATCAGCATATTTTCCAGCCCCTGAAGTTATTAGGTTTCATTTTACTTGTCTGTTATAAAGCAGCTTTCTCTTTACCGCAAGTTTTGTAAGCAAAGGATCCATCCTGTGACCAGTTTATTCTCCCCCTTTGCTACCTGTTGTCTTCCTCTCTATTTCTTCTTCAAAAACATCTTTTAAATTAGGGAACAGAAAAGCAACAATATGGAGAATCCACAGGAATTGCTCACTGTTACATTAGTGCAGCCTTACAAATTAAGATGACCTTAAATGAGTCATGCATCCCCGGCTCTAACCTCTTCTTCCTCTACAACTTTTAGTCAGGAATTATCATGTCATGTTCATTTCCTCACATATAATTCCTGACATAATTTCCTGAAGGAAAAGACAGCTTCCCAACATCCTCTTCCAGCCCCAGCTGGGCACTCTACCCTGTACCTGGCGTGCAACTTCCAGGGTTGAAGTAATTTGTACATTTTAGCTGCACTGTCAATCACATCCTCAGACTGAAGCATCACCTTAATTTTTCCCTTACCTCTAGATTGCAGCAATCCCCCTAATAAATCCTGATCTCAAAATCCTTCCAGGAGCAAAAAAGACCAAGAGAAGTTTCAGCAGCCCAGCTGAGTGCACTTCCCAACTTCCAGGGCTCACCACAGCAACTCTAGTGTCATTCCTGGGCAAGAAGGGTTTCCCACAGAAGATTCCTACAGATGCAGCTTACCTGAGGCTCTTTCCTCTGCCATCCCCAACCTGAGGCTCTTTCCTCTGCCATCCCCAACACAAAGCACACTCCTGCCTCTCCAGCATCACTGTGACCAGCTGGAAAACTCCAAGCTGGAGCCCTCAGAGGGGTCTCTGCTGTGCCATATAAAGCAGGCTGCAATCTCAGCCCCCTCCCCTCCTTCCTGGGCACACCTGATTTTGTGCCCATGTGAAAGTCGGGTGAGCTGATTGTGTGACCTCATGCCCCCAGTGAGCCTGTCAGCATCCAGAGTTACTGAATTCCACCTGATTCCTTCCCCTCCCAATATCAGCTCTGCCTCTTTGATCTGCCAGGCTGTTAATCACAACTTCCCTGCTACCTCCAGCTCTCCTTCACACCCCTCTCCCTCCTTTTATCCTGTCCACGGTTCTTTTCCTGCTGGTCCCTTTACATGTCAGCGTCAAACCTTTACCAAAGGGATCTCCGTTTCTCCCCTTTTCCCCTAAATCATCAATGATGGCCAAAGTCCTACTTCTTCTCCAGCAGAAGACTTGCCCATAGCAGTTCTTCTCCCTGTCTACACCTCTCTCAGACTCTTCTCTCTTTCCTTCCCTGGGTTGTTTCTCCACCTTTGCTCAAGGCACTGTTAAAGACCATGATGGTCCCATTTAATGAGTTCGTGCTCTGTGTCTGACATTAATGTCATTAATTAACTCCCATTAGTTAACTGCTCTCAAATACATTTCTGCTACCAATGCAGAGCTCTAGAAGGGTTCACTGGGTTCTCATCCTGCCCATGTCTAAAGTGAATTATGGGTTTAGATCCAAATGGAGACACATTTCTGTTCCGTCACTCCCGAGGTGCTTTGCACTCCCATAAGTGAAAAAATCCAAACATTTCAATAGCCAACAGCAAAATTTCACACTCTTGCTCTCCACATCAAGCCAGTTTTGCCACCAGATTGTGAATGCAACATGTCACATGTGAGCCAAGGGTGGCACTCCAGAGAAGTGACCGTGAGTGTGGAGCCTCAGCCCCGGTGGCACTTGGTCCGTGCTGGTGTTGATCTGAAGTTACAACCCCAGCTAAGGATCCTGCCTGTGTCCCACATTCCCACCTCGGATATCTGCTCTGCCACCCTGACTGGGGAGATTGCACCTGGCTGACACTTCAGATTAGTGCCATATTTAGGGGAAGGAAATGCTCAGGTTGTAGGCTGCACTCGCCAAAACACACTGAGTCCTCAAAAAAAAAAAAAATACACAGGAGTGCAAAATTTTGGAAGCTCGTGGGATCTGCAGTTCTTGGAGCTGTCAGCTATCACCTGCTGAATTTTGCCCTTGCATGGTCTTCAGGAAACAGGGCATGATCCACAGAGCTGAGGTCAGATCTCAGGATGTGAGACTCCTGCAAAACAGCTCCTGCTGTGTGTTGAATAGTTCATCCTTGTGGACAATCCACACGTCACCTTTACAGCATCGATCGGGTTGGAAAAGACCTGTGAGACCATCGAGTCCAAACTCTGACCAAACACCATCATGACAACCAGCCCAGAGTGCCACATCCACTCCTGCCTTGGGCACCTCCAGGGCTGGGCACTCCAAACCTCCCTGGGCGGCCCCTTCCAAGGCCTGACCACCCTTTCCAGGCAGGAATTCCTCCTGCTGTCCCACCTGAACATCTCCTGGTCATTCCCCCTCCTCCTGTCCCTGTTCTCTGGGAGAAGAGTCCTGACCCTTCCCTGGCTACAACCTCAAATAAGAGAATTCAGGGAAAACCAACAAAAGAGGGATTTTGTCCTTTCAGTTCTACCACTGAAAATGAGAATGTTCTCCTGCTGAACTGCAAACAGGTGAGGCACCTCCTGCTCTGATACACCTCTGGTTGCCTTAACAGTAGGTGAGGAAACATTAGGAAGACCTACAAAGTTCCCCCCCCAGCTCAGAAAGCCTTTTCCAGCAATGCCAAAAGCCCTAGAGATGTGCTTTCCAGACACTGCATGATCTTCCACGGTCTCTCTGCTCCTGAAATAATTTCCACCCTGCTTGAACTCTGTAAAAAATGTGCATAGAACAGCAAAGAACATGGGAGATGAGGGAAACAACCATGCTGTGCTTAAATATGGATGGGAATGCCAGTGCCTCTCCTGGAAGGGCAGAAAAAAAGCAGCTGGCTATTAAGACCATGAACACAAGACAAGGTATCCACCTCTCTGCAGACTTGTGATGCTGTAAGGAGAGTTTCCAAGGAGAGAGCTAATATCACTGTAATGTTCTCCTTCCAGAAAAATAGACATGTTTTTGCAGAACAGGATTCACTTCTGAGGCCATACCAACAAGTAAATTATTCATAAGAGAAGAGATAAAAGACAGAACATTTCACAGGGTGAAATATTTAGACTCCCCGAGCTCTGACAGTGTGATCAGACTTGTACTAACTGGGCATACTGGGGGATCAGAGTGAACCCAAATTAAGTGGTACAAACTGTGCATCCAAAATACATAAAGCTGATAAAAATGAGAGCTCTCCTGTACCTACTTTTCATCTTTCATGTCGAACCAGTTCAAACAGAGCTAAGCAAAGATGCAATTAATCAGTGCTCTGAGGTTGTGCTACTTATCAGCCTGTGAGTGTAACACCTCAATAAAACAGGAGGCTCCAAGGGCTGCTAAATGTATCAATATTCAATTACCCAACCTTAATAAAGCCATTAAAAGGGAATTAACAAGGGTTTACTTAGGAAGTATCTCTGTCTGACATTAGGTGGCTCTTTAAACATTTTCTAAAGAAATACAGTCAAAAGCTATTAAAATATTTATGCAATGCTTGTATTAGTTCTGTTTAACTGGCATAGCTGCAATAATATCAGCACTGTGAAATGCCGTGCTACCCAGCACCACGTGATTATCCACTGGTTATGGGAGAGAAATAAATTCCCAGTCTTAGAATCCTAATGCTTTTCATTATGAAGAAAAGATCTCCAAATCCTTCATTAAAGCTCAGAGCTTGCCCAAAATCGGATGCTCCCAAGGATTTGTTGAGGAGCTCCCGTGTGCTGCTGGAGCAGCAGGATCCTGGCTGGAGCTGGTCACCCTTGTCTGCCCAGGTGGCCCCACAGCAAAATGGGGGTCTTGCCCCCGAATTTTGGTCTTGTGAGTTGAGGCAGAAGGTCCCTGGGCTGCTGGGAGAGCACAGGCAGATTATTTCACTGCCAGAGATTGTGCTGGTGCAGCAGTTCTGGGCTCCGAGGCGCCTCCTCCACCCCGAGGAACAAAACGCCTCGCAGGGCTTGTGAAATTAGCCCCAGTAATGAAGTCCAATTCTGTGCTGTTTGCACAGGGACTGGAAAAAGAGTCCGTGTTTCCATGTACATAAACAAAACCTGGCTCAGCACACCAGGGACTTAAGAGGTTTATAAAATATAAAAGATGTTCACATTAATCTGTTCAACAATTCATTCTCTACCCTGCCCTTTCCTACGAAGTGAATTCGTGGCTTATAAAAAATAGATATTTGCTGCTGGTGACTCAGGGCTGGAGCCCAGCACCTTGGGGCTCTCTGGGGGGACAGAGGGGCTGCTCCCTGGGGCACTGGGCTGGTGGCACCAGCAGGGGCAAAGGAGTTGGGGGCATAGCAATGCCCACTGTGCTGGGGGAACAAGGACACGCTGCACCGTAATCTGAATTAAAGCCTTTGGAGGTGTGGAAACGAAACAAATCAATTCACCTCCTGGAAAATAAAAAAGAAGGCAGTTTCTCTGATGCTGTTCAGACAACGCTGAGGGTTTCTCTTCCAGGGGTTGTTAAGCCAAGGGAAAATCCTGGGTTTTTTTGCAGAACAGGTTGGGTAAACTTCATTGACATAAATCCGTTTTTGCATTCAGGCATCTGCGATGCTCCTCTCAGGGAACTCTCCCTTGCCATTTTGATGGATATTCCTCTAAATCTGTATCAAAATCTGCATTTTTTTTTTCCTGAAAATAACAGCCCTTATTATTCAGAAACATCAAGAAAGTGCTACTAAATAAAAACATGCCAACAAGGACTGGCTTTGTTTTCTCTGTGAGAAGATCACACCAAATCACTCTGCCTCGGAGTTCAAAGCGAGTCAAATGCAGGCCCAGCTCGAACATTATCCACCTAACAGTTTGCAAAGACATTAATTTGCCACAATTTACACCCCCAAAATAAAGTGAGGAAGACTTTTAAAGTCGATGCCACTCCTCTGTGAACAAAGATTGCAGTAATCCAACCCAAATGCAAATAAAAGATAAAACAGCAGCTACTTGCTTTGGACCGCTTTGTTTTCAGAGGACAATAAGAGCTACCCAATTCTTTAAAAAAACAATTAGATCTTTCTAGCACGTTCCTTCCTCTCCTCCCCAACATTTTGTTTCAGACACATTTCTGTTCCACTCACTGCTGGGTTCCATGCTGCCTCAACGCTGTAACCCCCCTAACGATGTGATATTAGTTCCTTTGTATTTGGGGTAATTTTTTCCTGTTTATGTAGGGGGAAGAGATATATCGCCCTTTTCACTCCTTGGGTAGCATTCAAAGTCCCTGCTGGTCCAGAAATTAGATTTTTCTTTGGCCAACTAAAACTGCACAAGCTACCAAAGGGGTCTGTGGGACTCGCTGAACTGCTGCAGCTCCCACCAATCCAATCCCCACCTGGATCAGCCCCAAATCTAATCAAATTAGGAGACCCTTCCAGACACTAGCAGAGATTTAGCCCATTTTCAAGCCAAAGGCAAGGGGTCTGAATGCTTTTATTTCCATTTTATTTCCATTTGGAGCCCTCTGCCAACTTAAGGCACAGTTCATCTTCCATGCAGTGACTACAAGAGCGTCTCTTTAAAGCCCAGTTCCAACCAGGGGCCACGTCTCACCCAGGGAACTCCACACGTACTTCAAGAAAACAAATGTGGCCCCTGGATT
Organism: Formicarius rufipectus; assembly: GCA_013399695.1. Classification (NCBI taxonomy): domain Eukaryota; kingdom Metazoa; phylum Chordata; class Aves; order Passeriformes; family Formicariidae; genus Formicarius; species Formicarius rufipectus. The sequence goes on along the minus strand of VXAU01005522.1, from coordinate 88,869 downwards.
TATGAGTCACGCCAATGCATTTATGAAGCATTAAAGCTGTGCTTTTACAACTGCTCTTCACCAAAGATAATTCATTTGTGAGGCAGAGCATCATCTCTCCTAATGACCCACGAGGATGGCTCGTGGAGCAACATCTCACTGGCTCTTCAGCCTCTGGTTCTCAAGGTTCTGCCCAGCACATTCAGCCCCCAGAGAAGTGGCCATTAACTCCAGCCTCTCATTAGGTAAGAATCAGCTAATCAAGGCTGGCCAAGGAAGGACTGATGTCGTGCTTCAAGGCAGGGAGACATCTGCTTGGAATTACCCAGCCCGCTGTTCCTCAGAGCTGACAAGGCTTTTGCTGCCTCGGTGCTCACTCTGAACCAGGAGAAACGATTTTGGGGGGTGACTGGGAGGAGGTGGGGGGGTGTTTTGCCTGTCACTGGGGAGGGGACAGAGGGCAAGGAAGGAGCAACGCTGGGGAGGAAAGGCAGAGCCTCTCTGGAAACCACATCAGTGTAAGCCCCAGCAGATGAAAGCCCTGAGCTGTATTAGAGGGGCTGCATGGAATGTGGAGAAGGCTGTTGTTTCTATGCTTTTCAGAGGTTTAGCAAATGTTAAGATGTAAAATTATCTCTACTTCCATTTCCTAATTCCTATTCTGTTGTTGGGCTTGGCTTTTTTTTTTTTTTCAGTTTATCTAATAGCCAGAATAAAACTAACATTTATATGTATCAGATTCATTTCTCATGTAAAGGGGAACCATTGCCCTGAGGTCAGAGTGGGGGTGTATCTGTACTCCTGATTAATCTGGTGAGGAATCACGCTTCACTTTCTTTCTAAATGTCATAAACAACTTTCCTGAAGCCAAAAGTTTATGTATTTTGATCGGAGCACAGGAGGCACACCTTATTCTCTCCTTTTACAGAAAAACTGTTATAAACCATGACCTTTTCCTAACTAAGCACCAGCAGAACATGCTGGGCAGATAAAATATGTAACATGACAAAGACTGCACTGAAAGTGAGTCCTGACTGGGGCTGCAACTCAACAAAACTCTTCTTTCCCTTGGGGAGAGCTGGAGCATCAGCTGGGAGAGGACAGTGGGCTCTCCCTGGATGGAGCACCACGGGAAGGACATCTCTGTGGGTCAGCTGGAGGAAGGGACAGGTTCTGCTCCATCCCAGGAGGGCTGGGGAAGCAGAGATTGCCAAGAACAGCCCCGTTTAGGGGAGCATTAGTGCGCTCAGATGACTTTAGCCCTCCACACAGCACTTCCACTCCAGCCAGGGACTCGGTGCTTTGCACAGCTCCCTCAGGTGAGCAAGTAGCAGGTAGGAAGATAAAAGCCCAGAGAGAAATTGGACCAATTTCTTGAAGGAATCTGTCTGGATTACTGAGGCCAGACATCAAAGAAGGGGGGAAAGAAAAGCACCCTCTTGCCAAGCTTATGTTTCCATGTATGTATTTCCTCCCTGCTCGGGCTCCTCGTGTAGACTCTGCTTTTTGCATCAGCCCTCTTGGCTGATATCTCAGTGCTCCTGACGCTGCTTTTCATCTTCTGAAAGGGCACAAATGAATCCTCGAGGCTCTGCTGGAGGGAAATGAAATGAATGAAGGCTGTGCTCCCCCCTTGCCTGGTGGGTGGTGGGAGGTGACCCAGCCCGGCCACCCCCCAGCCCACCACGCTCTGCAGGACGGGATGGTTTGTGCCCCAGAGCCTTCTGCCACCCTCTGCAGCCCCGAGAAACTGCTCTGTCACTTGGAAAGGAACTGACATTTTCTGGAAAGGGTCTCAGATGTAACATCCAGGAAAGTATCTGCTTCTCCTCTGAGTTCAGCCCTGTGCAGGAGTTTCTTACCCACACAAACCTTTCCTCCGCCTTTGCCTCTCTTTCTTTCTTAACCTAATTTTTTTGTTGTTGCTGTTAAATTCTGATTCTATATTTTTCTTTTCTTATTTTATATTATATTTTTTAAGAGGCAAACCTCCCCTGAGTAGCTGCAGAGGCACAGCTGTTGCAGCAAGCAGTCCTGCAGACATGCCTGCTGCCTGAGTCACACACGGAGAATGGAACAGCCACCCTGACATCAGTGGGGCTGAGGCCAAGGAGACATCCAGGAATCACACTCTGCTCCACACACTTCCCTCTCCCCCTTCCCTCCCCTTTCCCTGGATTCAGGGAGGGAACAGGACCCCAATGTTTTCAGCCAGGGGCTCTGGGCACAGTGGCCACCTCAGCAGAGAAATTCCTACAAATCTGGAAGTCCCTCAGGGAGGGGTTTTGGAAAAAGGCAGCAAAAAAGAGAAAATAGAGAAGGAAAAAGAAAGCAGGAAGATGGGAAAAAAAGGGGGAAAGAGAGACACATTAGACTGAAATTTTTTGTGGACGGTCCTGCACTCAGTTCCTGACTGAGATTTGTAAAGGAAATTAAGGTATGGACTCCTCTTGAGAACAGGACGCCAAGTTCCTCCTCAACCTCTAAAAAAAAATTCTTACACTCAGTTCTTCAGAAATGTTTGTTCTTTTAAGGCTTTGGGAATGTAAAAGCATCTCCCCAGGACCTCAAAATACAAATCACTTGAGACAGAGTGAGGGGGAGGGAAGAAAGAAACATCTTGGACTGTCATTTATCTGAACTCCATGAGCACAGCATGGCAAAGGTGCCAAAGCTCAGGATTTGAGCACAACTGCAACATTCTCAGGGCTTTGCTTTTGGTTGGCTTGGTGGGTTTTTTTAAACTTAGGATAGAGCAGAAAAACTTGAGGACATGAATCAGAACAAAGGAGATAAAAAGGACCTCAAATATCTGCACCTTGATTTTTTTTTTTCCTGTTGCAGTTTTTCTTCCCAGTTTGTGCTGACACAGACACACATCACCAGGACACGGGTCCTTCTCCTCCTGCTGCTGCTGCTATCTCCTGTCTGCTACATCCATCACCCTGAAAAAATCCTACAGGAAAAACTCAGGGAAGGAACAACTCACTGAAACTTAGAATCATGGAATGGTTTGGGTTGGAAAGGACCTTAAAGATCATTTTGTTCCACCCCCTGCCATGAGCAGGGACACCTTCCACCAGCCCAGGGTGCTCCAAGCCCCATCCAACCTGGCCTGGGACACATCCAGGGATGGGGCAGCCACAGCTTCTCTGCCCGACCTGTGCCAGGGCCTGCCCACCCTCCCAGCCAGGAATTCCTTCCCAATATCCCATCCATCCCTGCCCTCTGGCACAAACAGGTGCCAAGAGCACCAGCAACCTGAGACACAGAAAGTCCATCTGGTAAAACGGGTGTTGCAAGGAAACAATGAGGTGTTTTCTCCCTCTCAGAGGTGCAGTTTGTGCCCAGCCTGGTGGAGATGCTGCTCAGGTTCCCAGACAGGGATTATGAGCAGGACCAAATAATTCCCTTTGAATCCCTCATTTCCACATGCGACATCAATCAATGGAGAATCCACGTGAGGGACTCTGGTGTGCTCTGTACTCACTGACCCTCTGCAAGGGAACACATCAAACAGTGAACACCACGAGCAAATTAAATAGCTGGCACCTTTCCCTGTGGAACTTTGTGAAGGTAATACTTCCTTCTCAGTGCAAAGCCTTCAGGAGATGTTAGAGGTCCCAGGAATGGAGGGTGTGTGCCAGCAGAATGTCACTAGATAGCAAAAGAAGACAAATTCAAGACTCGCTGGACATACTGTCACATCTCTGCTCTTATTCAAAGACACTGGACATCTGGGGCTGAGCATCAGAGCAGACTCTGAGCAACCTGGTCTACTGGAAGGAGTCCCTGCCCATGGCAGGGGTTGGAACTGGGTGGTCTTTAAGGTCCCTTCCAACCCGAACCATTCTGTGGTTCCACAAAAATGTCTAACAGTAAAGTCATTAAAAGCAGGTCCAGCCTCAGTTCTCACTTGAAACCTCATTTACAGCCATCCCTGTGTTCCTGAGGTCAGAGAACTGTATCCACAAATGTTTCTGAAAAGCTGGAGGTTCCTCTTGGTTTTGGCCTGCTATCTTTGCATGTGTTGTGAGAAGGAAAGCAAACAGTGCTGGGGCAGAGCAGAATTCAGCATTTCCCCTTGGCTGCTGCCAGAAACAAACTGGCAAAACCCAACAGCAGAAGGGCTCTGAAACCTGCCCAAGGAGCAGGTATGAGGAACACGTGAGGAACCCTCAGGAGGTCTGTCAGCACAGCCTGGGTCCAGCTGCACCCACCCAATCCTTCTCCTGCCAACTGCAGGACTACCTGGGACATGCCACACTCCAGAAAGTCCTTCACATCTCTTGTCTGCCCCCCGTAATTACTAATTTCAGCTCTCAGATGATTGCATGGTGCCTGTGTGCTGGTTATTGGGGTGATGGGACACACATTCCTGTCCCCTCTCCACCTCTCTGCTCAGTCCTGCCAAAGTGAAATGCTGAAAAGCTCCTGCTCTGCAGTGCACAGGGAGATTACAACCCAGCCCTGGAAACTCTGTATTCTGCTGCTGCAGTTTATTCAGAGAGCAGAACCTAAAGTAGGCTAATTCTTTATGGAATTCATTGCCCCAGCAAGTGGATTTGCCTCTCTGTTATTTTCATCTCTTTCTCTGGGAAATCCAGCTCTGGGACTGCCCAAACTGGCAGGCAGTGAACAAGCTAAACCTGGTGTTCACTTGCTTCAGGGCTGTGCTCTGGTGAAGCCCTGGGAACTCAGGAAAACTCTGGGGCAGAGCAAACAGGACCTGTCCTCCCCAGCAGACTCGTTTATTTTGTTGTGTGGGCAGGGTGGGTTGTTCTGTGGAACACAGAAACAAAGGTGTCAGCTGCCCATATTTCAGATTCCCCGGCGAGAAAGGGGAAAGTGCCCTCAGTGCTTTACACACACCCAGGCTACAGAGCAGCACTGACCCCACAAATGTCCCCAAAGCCAGGGATTGGGCTGTGGGTAGGACAGAGTCCTCTCTTCCCTCCAGGGCACTCGGCACAGCCCCAGTGTCCTGCCTTTTTATGGGGCATGGGAAGGGAAGAAGCTCGACCACGGTAGAGGGTGTGATGTTCAGCCACAACAAGGTCTCATAAATACCCACTCCAGTCCTTTTATCCTCTCCACTTCCAGCATCTTATATCAGGAAATAAATATCTTTTCTCAGTGTTCCTTTCTTTTGGTGTGTCTTGGAACTCCTTAGGTTGGAACTCCAGGATCTTTAAGGTCCCTTTCACCCCAAGCCTTTCTATGATTCTGTGGAGAGGAAAAAAACAGACCAAGAAAGCAGCAGTTTCTCTCCTGATGGAGACACACAGCTCCAAAATGGCACAGCCAAAGGTAGCCCCAACCACACATTTGCCAACACCAGCCTATGCCAATCCTCAGTCACAGAACAAATCTTGGTATCTCAATGCCCACCCTACACGTGCCATCCTTACCCCAGAAAAAGGTGACAAATACCTGTGCCCTTAGAGCCACACACTGACCGTTCCTGGAGCTGTGGCAGCTGAACCTTCACGTTTCACTGCAATGGAGACCATTGGACTTGCCATTGCAGAAGGGGAAAACTGTGACTTCCATTAAAGGGAACCTTTTCCTTCAATTCTCGTGAAATCCCAACTGTCAGCTCCCTCTGAAATGCTGCAGCACAGCTGCCAGCCCCAGCCCTGGCAGAGGAAACAGGTTGGGGTCACAGGTTTTTGGCCAAGTTACAGCACAGAATTAGAACAGCAAGTATATTCTGACAGGTCCCCAGTTCTCCAGTGGGGCTTTGTTTGGTTTGTTTAGGTTTGTTTCCTCTCTCCCTATTTCAAAGCCATTGATTCCACATAAGCGTGTCAATTCATTAACAACTCTCATCAGCTCTTTTCTTTGGCTCTGGAAATGGGCAGTTTCCCTGCTGAATTCATCACCGGAACACCAATCAGGGCTCCTGCTCACAAAGGTCAGGAAGAGAAGGACAGAGAACGACTTCTTTTCTTTTAACCACAAAAAGAACACAAAAGGGAGCACTAAAGCCTCTTTGGAACAGGTCACAGTGCATGGAGGTGGCTTTTGCCTGGTCTTCAGCCCAGGGAATGCTGCTGGAGCCACCTCACTCCTGGAGCTGAGCTTCCAAAGGGACCTCCAGCACGGGGCCATTCCATCCCAATACAGCCCGGGCTCTGTGTCTCCACGGAGGAGCTGTAAATGTGCAAGGGGGACAGTCAGAGATGATCTAAATCTCTGGGGATCTCTTGGATCTGAAGGGATTTATAGGATAAGATGGAGACTTCCAGCATGGCCCGAGGTGGGGTTTGCCTCCTGATAAAAGAGAAGAATTTTTACTGAGGGAGCAAAAGGCAGCAATCTAACCTCATATATTGCCTTTTTTATATTGCTTGGTTAAGGCTGTGCTATAAACCTGACAAAAGGGAGCATAAAGTGATGGGGAAATGAATAGTGGACTGGGCTTCTCTAAAATATTCCAGCTTTTTCTATTCATTTCCCCATTGCCATGGGCACTGCCAGTGGCTCAGCAGCCACAACCACCCTGAGCTCACCCTCTCTGCTCCCTCTGCAAGGCTGGACAAGGAAATGCTCCCAGGAGGAAGGTGTCCAGGCCACACCTGGGATGCTGTGGATGTTCTCCAGGCTCCCCCTCACACGCCCTCCACTTAGCTCAGCTTTTTATCTCTGCCTTCTGCACGCTCAGTACGCGAAGGAGTCAGCCCTGGAAAAGCTTCTCCAACATCTGTTCAGAGTTACAGCTCTTTGACATCCATAATTATGACCTTTGTCAGCAAATCATTTAAGCATGAAATTAACTTTGAAAATCAGTAATTCCACTGACTTTACCTGGCTTCCTCAGATGTTTAAAGTTAAGAGAAGGCTTAAGTCCTTTGCTGTATACACAGCCCTCCTCCTGACTGAGTGTAAAACCTTTCCAGTGCCAGAAGAACAGCCAGTAGCACACACTGGGGCACTCTCCAGCTCCCACCTCACCCTGCAGAGGTTCTGTTGCACTGACACCACCGTGAGCCCGCTCTCCTCCAAGACCCACATGCTGCAACCAACCTCAAATGAATTTATATGTGCACACATTGCTGTCCCTTGCCCAGCAGAAGAGTATTACTGATGTAATGCACAGCAGCACAGTCAGCTGCCCTGAAAAGTGCTGATCGATGATTTGCTGATTCTGGAAATCCCTCCGCATGACAAGTGGTTTTGAAACATTTAAGGTACTGCAGAGCTTAAAGTTCTCAAGCATGCAATCATCTTTTGCAACTAAAGCATAGTAAGAAATGTACTTGCAACGTGAACTCGAGGGTTTTCTGTCCCTGACAGATTGAATTCACCCCAAACAATTCCAGGTCTGCAATTAGGGAGGGGCAGTGCCTGGAAATGAATCACTGAAGTATTTAATGAACACACATAAAGTAATTTTAACAGCTGTAAGCCATGGAGAAGATTTCCAACCCCGAGCTGTGAGTACCAGTAACCCTTCCAGAGCTAAGGAAGAACATCTTGCCCAGTCCAGACAAACACATCTTGCTGGGTCTAAATATCAGAAAGCACCAAACTGACAGGAACTCTTTCCATAGATAACAGATGGTTTAACACATCTGTCCCCACCTGGGGATGCCTAATGCATCTGAAGCATGGTTTGAAATGTGACTCAAGGTTTGAGAAACCTCTAAGGTTTTCAATAAGTGGAATTTAATGTCAAGACTACTCAAAGCAGCTGTTTCTCGTGACCATGCAAAGTCACATCCAGGGGTTTTGCTTTGCATGACCCAGTGGAGAAATTATGTGATTTAAGGGTCCCATCCACCTCCACTCCCACCACTCTCCAGGGAATAACATGCTTCACAGGAAACCACAGTGAAATAACAACACAAGTATCAGAGCTTCATGGCTGCTGCTACTTATCACCCAGGACAAGGAGTTTGTGACCATGCCTATCCCTGCAGTCCACTGATTTAATGGTCACTCCATTGCTTTGAGCTGCATGTTCCACACCAGCACCAGGAAGATGGAGACAGGGTGTCTGGTCACACCTGCAGCCCTGGAGATTCCCAGGAAGCAGGAACACAAAAACCTCTCCCCCAGGTACGTGCTGACCTTCTCACACCCCCAGAGTCCAAAACCTCATAGGTCCAGTCAGGCCCTGATGCCCCCAGTTGTTATTCCCCATATTTGCCCTGCAGAAATGCATTCCCTCATCTCTCTCCTGGGCATTATTTTCCACCCCCTGACCCTGCAGCCCCCTGGAACAAGCAGTGTGTCCATGCTGGTTGTTTCACCCCCTTGGGGCATCACCTCCTCTGCCACCACTTTTCCCTCCGTGCCAGTGACAACATTCCCAGAACCACAGGCAGAAGAAACACAGCCACCAACGTTCACAGACAAGCACAGAGGCCTTGGAATTGTGTTCCCTGGGAGCACAGACCAGTCCTGCAGGCCAATGCATGGTCTTATTCACAGAAACAGGTGCTAAACTGACCTACACATGCACACGCCAAAAAACATTCTGCACGGACTTGCAATGCTCAGTCTGCTACTTCTTCTGGAAATCAAAGCCAGGAATTCTGGAGAAAAGGGAGAAGTGAGTTTTCAAAACCATGACCAACTTGTTCTGTGGCTTGGCACCTCTGAAATGTGTCATGTGCTGCAAATGCCACAGACAAGGCCAACTGTACCATTCTACAACACTGCCCAGAAGCTTCTGCTGAGATGAGGAACCTCACGTTGTTAACAGCACACACAACTCTTCCAGAATGCAAATCTTCTGGTGGCCACTCCAATAAATTAGAAAAATACTCCCAGTTTACCCCAGGAAAAACTAAAAAAACTCTTCCCTGATAAATGCTGCATTTCTTAAGGAGCTGATCTCAACATCTCCATTCCAGTCAGTCGGACAGACGCCCACAGAGGGAATTTACTGCAATTTCATGTCCTACATCAAAGTGGTGGAGGTTGTATCCTGCCATCTTCTAGATCTGACCTTATTACAGGTACAAGGGAGTCTGGGGTGTTGAGCAAGGCCTGTATTGACAGTTCGATGCTCTTTTAATGGCTGACATGGAATGTAAATAGTTTCCTCAACCCCTGCATACTTCCCATTCTTGAAGGAAGGCACACCCTTTGACAAAGACCAAGGGAATATAAAGTTAAACCCCTGTTTACTAAAGGAATTAGATCCTCCTCGAGTTACTGGAACAGAGCAACCTAGGCATGGGGGATCTACACACCCTTCAAGGCCAGGTCTCAAACAACTAAGGAGCATTAAAAAGCAATGGAAAGAAGGCTCAAGGTTCTTGATGTTGAACAACAAAGGGAGCTGAGGCTTATCACAGCTGGGTAATGTTAGGGTTCATCCAAATGACTGGAAATAAAAAGCCTTGGTTTACTGTAGAAGACTAAAGAGGTGTCCTGTTGTTTTCCATTGAAGTTGTCCATCACCAGCACAGACTCCTGGACATTTGCTTTCCCAGGCAAATTCCTCCTCTTAACACATCAAACTGCATCACTGACAACTATGGGCTCTGCATTACACTGAAAAAACACCTCTGTGGCTTTTATTCCACAGCAGGGAAACCTCCAGGACACACAAAGCCTTGGGAACGTTCAGAAGAAGTTTTCCCTGGGTTGGGAGTGGTCCTTGGTCTTCCTTTGGCAAACAGCACATCCTTGTCCTGGCCTGGATTCCCATAATCTACTCCTGAGATTCTCTCAGAGGAGAAGCAGTTGTGGGCAGACTAAGACTTTGATGACTCTTTCCATTTGTCATTGACTTCCAGAGAAGTGATTTCACTCCTGGATGGTTCTGTATCCCTTTCAAAGCTCTGCTGGGGTTCTGCCCATGGGATCACATCCACAGCATTCCCTGTGTCTCTCTGAGAACTCCTGGGCATGAGGGGAGTTGCCAAGAGCAGGTGGGAGAAGATGCACCCACACAAGGGCTCATGGGCCTCGTGAACAGCCCAAACATCCCATCATCAACCTCTTGCCAGCAAAGCCAGGGAGCTCCTGCTTAAAATTCCAGCAGGGGTTAAGCCCAAGGGCTTGACTCATCTTCCCCAAGCAGAAGCCCATGGGTACTGCATGGAGTGAAACATGGCTGCAGGCAGCCTTAGCAGGGATGAGTCCTCCAAAAATGTTTCCAAAGACTGTAGGATTTTCCACATTACTATAAATAAAAGGGCTCACCACAGGAAAGGAGGAGAAATCCAAATCAAATACACAGGAAAACTCCGAGAGGCAACATGGCCATTTTCAGCCCCACATAAATGCAGACAACCATAGAGATTCTTGCTCTATCAGCAGTGTGCAAACACACACACTCCACACTGGAACAAAACTCTTTTGTGAGGGGACTGTTTAAAAGGGACCGGCAGCAAAATTGACCCCAGGTTGGTTTTAAACCATCAATTTTAAAATTACAGCCCTCCTCCGAGAGAGTGGAGCACAAAGTGAACACGCAGCAAGGGCAGAAGTACTTACTCATTCCTCTCCAAATCAAGGATGAGATGTTTGCCTTCAGCTTGAATTACAAACTGCAGCAGTGCTGGGTGATCCTGGAAAAGGAAAACAGAGTTGGTTGAGTCCAAACCCAGAGCCCATCATCCTGCACCCAGCTCTGATGGAGAGCTGCACATGTCATGGAATCTCAGACTGCTTTGGGAAGGAAGGGACTGTCTAAGTTTAAAGAACTTAGAAAATTTATAACTAAAGTAGAGAGACAAGTCTCCTTTAATTTCAAAACAAAATTGAATTAAGGTATGATAAATGGAAGGATAACAGTTCCTAGCTAGGATATATATATCTATATATATGTATATTCAAGAGAAAAAGCAGAACAACCAAGACAGACTGAATAAAAACTCCTGGATCAAAACCCCCCACAAACACACACACAGTCTGTCCCCGGTATTTACAGGCAGCAAGCGAGGAGATGAGTGACCGATGCTGGGATGCCCCCGGGGGTTGGTGGATGGAAGGAAAGGCTCCGGTGTGTCCTTCCGAAAAGCTCAGCTTGTCGTCTGCTGGGCTTTAGGCTGAGGCTTCCGATATAAAAGTTCTCTCACGTCTAGGATGGCCACCGCTGGGCTCCCTCACAGAAGGCCCGATGTAAGGGAACCCCCCGGCTAGTGATGTCTTCCCTCTCTCTCTCTCTCCGGCAAAGTCAAAAAAAAAAAAAAAACCAATCCAAAAGGCTCCGAAAAATCCAGGTATATGGAAAAAGAAACAGCAGGAAAAGCAAAGAAAGAAACCAAACCCAGGGGTTTCTCTCTCCGCCGTCTCTTACTGCCGACTCCCAAAACTGAGTCTGTCTGCTTCCTCCCACCCTAAATCACCGGTCAATCTTGCTTCTTTGTTAGAGGCAAATGGCCTGGGGTAGGCCCATTTGCGCCTCATTCTGGCGGTGGGGGAAGAAAAAATTCCATTAGATTCTGAACCTATAACAGGGACCTTCAAGCCCACCCAGCCCCACCCCTGCCATGGGCAGGGACACCTCTCACCACCCCAGGTTGCTCCAAGCCCCATCCAACCTGGCCTGGGACACTCCCAGGGATCCAGGGGCAGCCACAGCTGCTCTGCCCACCCTGTGCCAGAGCCTGCCCACCCTCCCAGCCAGGAATTCCTGCCCAATATCCAGGCTTAATCTGCCTTCTCTCAGGTTAAAGCCATTCCCCTTGTCTTGTCACTGCTTGCCCTCACCCTTTTCTCTCCATATGAAGGCACAACTACATGAAACACTCAAATAATCTCTTTTTGGTGCTCAGTCTTGCTGCTCTGTTTTTTAAAGTCACTCACAAGTAATGAGGTTGGGGCTTTGCATGACCTTGTCCAGTTTAAGAAGTCCATGTCCAAAGCCAGAGCCTCCTGCCCTCTGGGCAGACCTGCAGTGCTGTGGCCACAGTGAGCAGGGTGGCTGTGGCACAAAACCATCCCCTAAGGCTGAGGATTCCAAATATTCCCATGCAGAACTGCACACAGATCTGAGACCATCATGGAAACTCAACATAAAATGCAGACAATGCTGATTTTTTTTTCTATCAACAGACAAATAGCTAAATATTTTAAGATGTTTCAAACTTTTCATAAGGCTTAATTAAGTTTCAGCTCAGAAGGAAAAAGAAGTGGTGTTGGAGCAATTAGAGTCATAGGATATCCACAAATACCCCAAAATATGCAATATCAATAGAAATATGGCCAACAATATAATCAGGCATCTCTGTGAGAACAACAGACAAAGTATTTAAACATATACAAAGCACTTCAGAGAATTTTCTAAGCGGGACATCAAGAAGAGGGCACACAGAAATCCCAGTTGCCCTCCAGCAGGGAGCAGGCAGCAGGACAACCTGGATTGCACTGTCACCACCATCACACCACTGGGTGCAGTCTTCACATTGCCCTTGCCCTGACTGTAGCGTAAGTTCTTTTTCATCTCAAAGGTGAATCCACCAGTTCCTTTTGGAAGCTGTGGGAGAGGGTGTGAAGCAGTGGAGGCTCTACATGCAGAAAGGGGCAGAGCACCTCCTCAGGCCCTGCAGACTGCACCTGTGCTGGGTTAGAGTTAAACCTGCAGGAGAAATGACTCCAACTCAGAATGCGAGTGCAAGTCAGATTAACAATTTAATAAAAGATCACAAAATACACTGAGACAGAAGGGAAAAATTTGTTTGTGCCACCAAAGCAGCTGTGCAGCCCAGCCCAGTGGGGCACGAGCAGGATGGAGCTCACCAACCCTGTGCTGAGCACCACGTGGGCCCCCTGAGTTCAAAGTAAGAAGAAAGAAAGAAATGTGCTGGTGAAGATGATGGTTGCAGTCTGGGGGTAGTTTCAGTCCTGGTGAGGCTCTGCTCCTCCTCTGGATCTGACCAGAGATCCCAGTCCCCAAACCCCAAGCTTATCTCTGCTTGGGCTCAGCTGGGAACGCCCAGTCCCTCCCCCAGGGTGGGCAGTTCCACAAGGGGGGATTTACTCTGGGAGGTCAATCCTGGCATATTTTTGGCATCCCTGCTCGCCCCTGAGCAGACATGACCCCTCAGGTGGGGGTGAAGGTGCTGGTGACTCCCCAGAGGGGAGTTCTCACCCCTGAGTCATTGGTGTGGGGAGAGGAACACTTCCTTATCCCCCAGGAGTTCCCAAACCCCCCCCTGTGCCCTGAGGGGTGGGGTGTGCCCTGGGCAGCTGCTGCCAATGGGCCATGGTGGGCAGCTCATGAGAAAAATGACACGGAGGGTGTAGAACACACACCCACCCAGTGCCAAACTGGGCCTGGCTACTCCAACCAGGACACAGCTCAAAGGGGCAGGCACAGCTCCCAGAGTGCTGCTTGCTCTTCATCCCAAGGACTCCACTCATGGGTGTGTGAAGACTGTTTACACTTCACTTCCATTTCAGTAACCAAACCTACTGGATTGCTCCACAGGACTTCCTCCTTTGAGATTCCAGCAGGAGCTCCATAAATCAGTTGTCCCTCCCCTACACCCAACGTGCTTTTTGGGAGGTTTCTGGCAGCCAATTGGAGCAGGATGATTTCAGGCTCCTAGGATTGAATTGATTTCTTGGGAGATGTTTCTGACTCCGTGATGGCTCCAGCAGGGCCAGAGCACCCCACCCACGGAACATCAGGGGTCTGAAATGACTTGAAAAATTAGAGAGGTTTATTAAAAAGCGGAGTTACTGGGAGGTTGTCACCGCCTGAAGAGAATTGTTAGAATCCAAAAGAGCTGACAGCTCTTCTGTGCTCTGAGACACTCTCAGGGACAGACTGTCACTGAGGCACCTTTGCTCTCCCTGAGTGTCCTGCCCCACTGCTCTGTGATTGAAGGACCTTTGCCTTTCCCTGAGTGTCCTGCCCCACTGCTTGTGCAAACCCAAACGTGCCTTTCCAGCAACAAGATGGACATTCTGCTTCTCTGTGAACTTTGCAGCAACCAGATCCCACCAGAATGCTGAATAAATGCTTCAGCCTGTCCCTGGCACTCTGCAAGCACATGGGAGTCATTTATTGGCATGAATATTTAGCAGCAGTGTTGATTATGACTTTAATATTAGTGCCGTGCTTCCAAACCCCGTAAGATATACAGACTACAGAGTTTGGGGAGAGTAAAACACAATTAATTACAATATAACACAGTAAATAATTAAGATATTGCAGTGGCACCAATGGAGTCTTTGCAGCTGAAGGCCCTCAGTTAATATGTAAATGCCAACAATGTTTATTCATGAGTTCACAGTGGTACTTATTTGACAGTCAATTGATGGCAGTAAGTTGCAAAGTTAAAAAAGCAGCTGCAGAATAGAAAAGACTGTTACAAGACAAAATCATCTCTCTGAGAATTCCTCAAGCTGAAACTCCTTATTATGGAGCACAGCAATGGCCCCAGTCAGGATGCTGGATTGCTTTGCACAAGAACCAGGTTCAGAATCTTGCTTTCCCATCGATTTTTCTTTCACACAAACGGCTCATTTCCTTCTTTACCATGTGGGAAGAGATGAAATTCTGCTTTTTCTTTTCCTGACTGAAATTCATAAGCATAAATACAGTCAAAATGAGCCTCTGCTCAGGTGTGATGGTGACTTGCAAACACAGAAGCACTTAAAATCATCAATTTCTGCAGTGAAAGGAAAAGAAATGCCAGCCAGGAAGGGAATTTTAGGTTTGTGTTTTGGTTTTTCCCTCCCTTTTCTTTAAATGCACCCACCTGTGAAGTGAACTCAGATATTTGACTTTTCTTTGTGCAGTGGTGGTGGAATCTCCCCTGAAGTATTTGCCCAGTCCTGCCCCAAGACCTTTCCAGCTCCATTTGCAACCCCCGAAGCCCCGTGATACACGATCAATATTTCCAAAAGTGAGTTGCAGGATGAAATGGGAAGGACCACAAATACAGACATTGGGTCTCTGCTCTGTGCTTTCCTTTTGCAGTAATTGCAAAAGCACCTTGGGAGGGCACAGCCTTTATTGCTCAGAACATTTCAGGGAGAGCCACTTCTTGTATTTCTCAAGCACCACAGCAAACAATTTCTGTGCTGAGACATCAATTTATTCCCACCCTGCTCCCTCTAAAATTATCAACACTGAAAAACCTATTGAACCTGATGAGAGCAGCATTATCCAAACCACAAATTCTGCCTTCTTTTCTCTACAGACTGATGTTTCCTAGTTCCTTCTACTCTTAAACTGCAGTTTGTTTGTTTTTTGGCCCTGATTTTGTGGCATAAGAGAAGATTTCATCAATGCCCACAAGCTTTCCCCTGATATCCTGAGAGGCAGAGTTGACTTCAGGATAATTAAAGTAGGACATCACCAAACTTCCCTTCCTAGTCAGGAGATTTACTTCCAAAATTAACATCCAGTTGTATCAATGGAACAGGAAAAGCATTTTTCCTCCTTCATTTGCTCCTTGCTTGCTTTCTAGCTGAAGGTTTCTGGTTTGAATTGGCATTTGTGACACTTGATATTCTGATGGAAATCAGTGAAACAGTCAAGAATTCTCACTGATAAAGCAGATTAAAGAAACAGTGAATAACTCTAAGATGGTGAGACAGTCCTCTGTTTCTGAGTTAGAACAGTTTTCTAGTTTAACCTGGTTTTTAAGGACAAGGTTTTTTCATTTTAAATCATAATGATCTTCACATAGAAACAGAAAAGGAAGGATGGTTTGGGGATTAAGGGCTTCCCCTGTGAACATAGAGATGGCCTTGGGACTACTTTTTAATAATAAGTTAAAAATAATCAGTTTTTATTTCTGCAATAGCAGCCACCATCCATTTGGATTTGTTCCCCTCGATGGGATGCCCATTCTGGAAGCAGAACACAACGTAGTCACTGAGCATATTTTTCTGCACACTAATCTAAGAAACAGCCTGATTTTTTGCTGGATCATCCCTTCCTTTGGGCTGTGCTGTTGGGCCTCCTGGGGTCTCACACTGCAGCTTTGCCCCTGGGACTGCTGAGCTTGGGAGGGAACACTGCAGCTCACTTATTATGCTGGAAGAGGCAGAAGCCAATCTATGATTGTCTATGAGATGAGAATCCTGCCACATGTATCTTTGCAACTTCCTATCCAGAAAAAGAGAAAGGATTTTACTGGATTAAGGTACATGAGTTAGAGCAGCATGTACACCTTTAAAAAAATACATTCTAGCAATTACATAAGAGAAATAAATGGAATATCCATGGACAAGAGAAAGAGAGAAAATGAACGCACACCAGCAGCACTGATTCATTTGGAAACAGAAGTGCATGATCAGCTGTGTCTGATGTCCAAGTCCAGAGAACAAAGACCAGCACAAGGAACAGAACCAAAAGGGATGCTTTTGTTTCTCTAGTTTCAGAGTTTTCAATCATATCCTAAGAGGGGAAACTGAAACAGGCAGGTTTGTTTCATCCCACAAAGTGGTTTCCGGTCCCTCCAGAGCTGTTATTAACTTTGCTGAGGCCAACCTTGCACAACAGGGTCAAGCTGAGCTACGCCCATCCAGCTCTGTCCATGCCAGGGCACAGTTTGCATGAACTGGTCTCTGCTGGGACACTCCCAGGTTGGAATGGGTCAAAATTGGCAAGATAGTAAGGAAAAATATAATTATGAGGAGGACTATGGGTTGCAATTAGTTGTCTGTAACGAGGCTCCTGACATTCAGCATGGAGAAAAATAAAAACGCAGCAAAACCTCATAGTTTGTCACACTTCATAATTAGTTGCCCAGGCTTTAGTCTGAAGAGAAACGGAGAAATCACAAGTCAAACCAGATTTAATGATTTGACAGTCAAAGTATTCTGCAAGGGGATAATTTGGGAGTATTTAAAAATGCAGACTCTCAAAGTGTGCAAAAAGCACTGGCATTTACTGTGAGAATGAGACCCATCCTGGAGAGACCCCACCTGGAGCACTGAGTCCAGCTCTGGGGACACCAACAGGGGATGGACATGGAGATGGTGGAGCAAGTCCAGAGGAGGCACAAAAGTGATGAGGCAGATGGAGCCCTTCTGCTCTGGAGCCAGGCTGGGAGAGTTGGGGGGTTCACCCTGAGAAGAGAAGGATCCAGGGACACCTGAGAGCCCCTTGCAGAGCCTAAAGGGGCTCCAGGAGAGCTGGAGAGGGACTGGGGACAAAGCATGGAGGGACAGGACACAAGGAATGGCTTCCCAGTGCCAGAGGGCAGGGATGGGTGGGATATTGGGCAGGAATTCCTGGCTGGGAGGGTGGGCAGGTCCTGGCACAGGGTGGGCAGAGAAGCTGTGGCTGCCCCATCCCTGGAAGTGTTCAAGGCCAGGTGGGACGGGGCTTGGAGCAACCTGGGCTGGTGGGAGGTGTCCCTGCCCATGGCAGGTGGGGGGGAAGAGATGAACTTTAAGGTCCCTTCCAACCCAAGCCATTCCAGCATTCTGTGATCTTATTCACTTTCTCCTCTATTCATCTGAAAACAGAAATTCCACACAGAACCCAGTAAGGGTCATCAGTTTATGTTATCTCTTAAGCAGAGCTCTGGAAATTATGGACTTTGGAGATATGTGGGATAGCTACATTCCACACAAACACAGCTGGTTTTCTTGTATCACAAGAGTTAACACCAGGAATTAGAAATCCCATAACTGAAGAAAGAGTACATCATTTCCAGAAGGGATAAATTCTATGCCATTTTCTGTTATCTGTATGAAAATACCTTTTATTTCCCTTATTTATCACACATTGACATTCCGTGTTGGTGCCTTCACAAGCTAAAAGGTGTATTTATAGGTGTCAGATCTGTGGGCTGATTATATTCCTCTACTCTCTATATTATACAAAGAGGGAAAAGCAGGGAAATCTCTAAGAAATAAAGCCACTTAGGGAATCTTACCATGGCAACTGGAACACAATCCAAGAAATGCAAGCTGTCTACAAAGTATATATGTTTAAGACAATTACAACCCGCCACAAATACCATAAATTGCATGTAACGCTTTTAAATCAATAAATATTTCTTCTTTCTCTCTCAGCTTCAGTTTCAAAGCCATCACAAAGAGCCCAGTTTCCTGCAAACACCTCCAAACCCAAGTGCCATTTTCTGTGGACATGAAGAGTGTGAGCATTTCGTTCAGGGAGTCGCCGAGGGTGGGGGTTCAGCTGTGCTCTCCCCCCGGTCAGGTGACAAGGCTGTGGCCCCGTGGCTGCATCTAATGAGCAGTGTGCTGGGTTAGAGTTCAACCAGCAAGAGAAATGAGTCCAACTCAGAGGGATTGCGAGTCAGAATAACAATGAATAAAAAGATCACAATAAATACCCTAATAGGGAATGAAAAATCTGTGTGACCCCCCCCAAAGCAGCTGTGCAGCCCAGCCCAGTGGGGCAAGAGCAGGATGGAGCTCACCAACCCTGTGCTGAGCACCACGTGGGCCCTGAGTGCAGAGTAAAGAGAGAGAAGGAACCTGCTGGGGAGGGTGATGGTCAGTGTGGTCCAGAGTGTCAGTCCCAGTCCTGGTGAGGCTCTGCTCCTCCTCTGGATCTGATGGGAGACCCCAGTTCCAGAACCCCAAGCTTATCTCTGCTTGGGCTCAGATGGGAACGCCCAGTCCCTCCCCCAGGGTGGGGAGTTCCACAAGGGGGGATTTACTCTGGGAGGTCAAGCCTGGCATATTTTTGGCATCCCTGCTGGCCCCTGAGCTGACATGACCCCTCAGGTGGGGGTGAAGGTGCTGGTGGCTCCTGGAGGGGAGTTCTCACCCCTGAGTCATTGGTGTGGGGACAGGAACACTTCCTGATCCCCCAGGAGTTCCCAAACCCCCCCCTGTACCCTGAGGGGTGGGGTGTGCCCTGGGCAGCTGCTGCCAATGGGCCGTGGTGGGCAGCTCATGGGACAATGACACAGAGGGTGTAGAACACACATCCACCCAGTGACAATCTGATCCTGGCTGCTCTGCCCAGGCCAAGCAGCAACTCAGAGAACACAGCAACTTGCAGTTGGTGCTTTCCCCTTTCATGCTTCAGCAAAGACTCACAGCCCCTTAACAAATTGGCTGAGCCAGTCCAATAATGTAGCAAAACAAAGAACTTCCAAGTTTGCTCCCAAGTTTATTTTAAAGCAATTCTTTGCAAACAGAATGATTATACTTTTTGCTTTCTTGCTGACTGTACAGATAGATGTAAGATTCCTCTATCTGGAAAGCACAATAGCTAAATTTATTTTCCTTTTCTTTTTTTCCCCCCCTCTTTTCCTTAACTCCTTCTATAGCAAATCAAACTGCTGCTTGGAGGTCATCAAGCTTTTCCACCCTCTCCTTTTTCTGCTCCCCAAACTGCCATATATATATATAGGTATATATATCTCACAGGTGATAGATAGATAGATAGATAGATAGATAGATAGATAGATAGATAGATAGATAGATAGATAGATAGATAGATAGATAGATAGATAGATAGATAGACAGATAAAAATAGGTAAACATATGTTTGTATATACATATAAAATAAATATTTATATAACCTGCTGCCCACCACACAACACAACACATTGCACATGAGGTCCTAAATGGGTCAGTAGCTTTTGTGCCCCTTCCATGGCTTCCTTCCACAAATCACAGAATGGTTTCAGTTGGAAGGAACCTTTAAAGACCATCTAGTCCAACCCCCCTGCAATGAGCAAAGGGCACCCTACACTAGATGACAGAAAACCCCACCAAAGAGCTTATGGGACGTGCATAAAATAGACAACCTTGGGACTGACCCTAATTTAGGCATAAGCTAAAAAGATTTTCAATTAAAATGAAAAAGATAAATGTTTCTGTGTGCCTGTCCCAGCCTCTGGCCAACGGGTTGTTTGGCAACATCACCTGAAGGTCTTGTGAACCTCCATGAAGGGTTGCTTAAATTAACAGCTCCTTGCTCACTGTAGGTGTCCCAGGATCCCTCTCCAGAGCTGAAAATTCAAGCAAATAGAGCTCAAGAAAGAGGAAACCCGGAATTTAACTGTGCCAGACCAAAATCAATAAAATGACACAGCTCCAGCTCCCAGTTTTCCATGCAGAAACACAAAGCTAATGACAACTCCAGGAAAGGGAAAGCGACGTCCTTTCTGTGAGATGCTCCTGCTTTACATTTTCTAAAAAAAAAAAAGAAATCAAAGAATAACCTGTCTAAAACATGTTCTAAATGTCATAGCACTGAGGATCAACTATTTCAGGAGCAAATCCAAAATAACCAGTGTGATGGATAAAAGAAATCTGTGCCTTCTGAGGCTGAGCTGTTACGTTGGGAATTTATTCGGTGTCAGTACAAAGTGAGGCACGAAGAGCGAATTCAACCTTTACACCATATTTTAATTATCAGGCACTGAGGTTGCACGGAAACATATTTAGGTGCGTTTGACCAGCTATAAAGGGATTAACAGAAAATTCTCAGCTTTATACTTAAAAAAAAATAAAAAAAATTCTTTCTGTATTTTTAATTAAACCTAAGCAGTGCAAATAGGACGGCCCTGGTTTTTACAGCAGCTCTCCAATTATCCCCTGAACTGCATCAGTTAAAAATAGGTCAAAATCAATATTCTCTTTGCAGCAAGAAAACCTTTCAAAGATTCCCAAAAACAAGCTGTGAGAACAAACACGAGGGAATCACACAGAGGGGGGGAAAGATGGGTGTTTGGTGACACTGTGAGGGACAGGGCTGGGAGAGAGCCCCGTGATCCTCGGGGTTGGGATGTGGTCTAGGACAAGGTTGGGTGCTGGGATGCCAGGCAGCCAAGAGAAGGTGGGGAAGCCACTCCCTGGTGAGCAGGTCTTGCTGGCCACCCCTTGGCTTTAGTCTTTTTGATGGCATGCTTTGAGTTCTGCAAACTCGATTCACCCTTTCCTTCAGTGGCTTCTGACACTCGGGGGGTGGGACCCCAAACAGGTGCTTTCCACCTCTGGTTCCTCCCTACAACGCAGTAGGAACCACCAGTGAAAAGGACACAGCAAGTCCCTCCTTCTGGCAGCTGATTACATGGTGGAGCTTCTTCAGCTCCATTCACTGGTTCTTCTTCTTCTTCCTCATCTGCCAGACTGAAGTTTTTGCCTTCAGGGCAATTTGTTATAATCTCCAAAATTCCGGGGCAATTCGAGCTTCCCATTCGGACACGCTGTGTGATCAGAGCAATCCACTTGCTCCATGTAGCATTGGTGGCATGGTGTGTGGAGAGCACCTTTCCCTTGAACCCTCAGCTCAGCAGTTGGGGTGCCAAGAAGAGCTGTGCCAATTGTGTGCCAATCACCTCTGAGGCTCCTTGTATTCCCTCACAAGCTGCTAGGATTTCCATCTCCATAGGGGTGCAGTTGGTTTCAAATCCTCTGCGGCTTCAGGTCCAGAAACCAAGTGGTCACCCTGGTGTCACCTTCTGCCAGAGGCTCCAGGAGGGGCCTTCATCTGCAGCTGCAGGACGAAGTACATTCTCCATGTCTGGTCCCATCCCTACTGGTCCAAGAGCCACAGTGGGTGCAACGTCTTGCTTGACCTGCTGGAAGGCTTGTTGCTGTTCTGGACTGTGGGAATGGATTCAGAATTTCACTGATAATGTTTTGAACTGTGGGAATGGATTCAGAATTTCACTCTGGACCCCACTGGAAATGGTTCTTCTCATGGGTCATGAAGTAAAGAGAGCCCACAGTTTGGCTGCACTCTGGGACGTGCATTCCAAAGCATGAGCACGGGGCAGCATTCGGGGTGTGTGGGTCACCCTTCCCTGCTGACCCGTGGGGAGCCTGCTCTGCATCTGGGAGTGGGCAATCCATCACCCCCAAGGTTCCCACGGGAAAGGAGAAAGGAAAATGCACCAGCAGCAAGTGCTTGGGGCTCCTGGAAACCACTGCATCAACCTGGCACCTCGAGGTTGTGCTAAGGACAAGCAATGAAAACCATAATAGGATGTGTGTGCTTTCAGCCAGCTCTCCTTTCTTGAGGTGCATCCCAAGCAGACCCCCCCAAGTTTGCTGCCTGCCATCTCTAGGAAGGGTTATCTCCACCTTGCTGGGGCCACCCACCAAATTCTGTCACCCAGGTCCTGCTGTGACCTCACGGTGTCCCACCCAACCCATCAGTACGAGGGGCAGCACCTCAGCTTGGAGGGGGGTCAAGAGCAGCAGAGCTTTTGAACCCAAGCCTGGTGGAAGGGTGTGCTGTTTGCTGTCACAACCCATTCCCTGAAGGGGCTGGAAGGAGCAGGCCCTGCCTGTGCTCTGACACCCTGGGACCCTGGGCAAGGGCTTCGTTGCACCAATTGAAAGCTTCTTGAAAGACCTGCAAATATAAAGATCTTAATAGTAAAAAAAAAAAGAAACAAAGACTTATTGAAGAGTCTGACCTGCTAAAAAAAAATGACTCCTCCTCCCTACATTTTTTTCCCTTACTGTGTTCACAGAACCACAGACTGGTTTGGGTTGGAAGGCACCTTAGAGACCATCTCATCCCACCCCCTGCCATGGGCAGGGTCACCTTCCACCAGCCCAGGTTGCTCCAAGCCCTGTCCAACCTGGCCTGGGACACTTCCAGGGACAGAAATACCCTCTAAGTTTCTGGGGGAGTGTCTGAGGGGCCTTTTATTCAGAAACAGCAACTAGATAGGACACAACCTTAGAGATTTGAGAAGCTTGTGGCAGCTCCAGCTCCTGGCACCTGCTGCACTCTCAGGTCTGCTCAGGGAAGCTTTAAACCATCCCTGGGTGGCCTCAGGTGTGGAACAGAACTGGGTCTTTGCAGTTGGGGTAATCAGCACATGAATGAACATTTGTCAGTTTGAAATGTATGTGAACTTCAGTGAGGGCCACGCTGGGGACATTGAGGAGATCCCGTTTGGGTTCTGCTGTGCGTAGCTTGAGAGGTAAAATTCCCCCTGTGACCTCCTTGACTAGAAGTTTGATTACAAAATCAGATGCTTCCAACCTGCTCAAAAACCCAAGGTCAAGCATGGACCATGTCATTGCCAACACTGACTCATTATTACCCAGTGTCATTTTGTTTGCTGCACCTTTGTCCCACCACACTTCCCGTGAGTATTCCCAGCTAATAATTGCACATTTTCCCACCCACACACCCACTGTTTTATAACAGAGCTTGAACAGCCAAGCTGACCCTCTTCAGGAACATCCCTCCTTGCAAGCACTGATTGCACTTGTGGGGAGCCCACAGCGTGCTGTGCACCGTGGGGGATGAGGAGCAGGATGGTAATTACTGCTGAGTTTCCAATGAGGAGGAAAGACACGTCCTCCACATCGTATCTGGTGATGTTCTCCTCGGTGGGAGCTGTCTCTCGTGCTGGGGAGGGCACAGGCAGAGCAGCCCCGTGTGTCGTGCACAGGGACTGTAACACGAGGAGTTTGTGTCTGCAGGGGAAGCAGCAGCTCAAGAGAGCTGGATTCCAAGAAATAAGGGAAATCAAGTCCATTCGGAACTGTTGGAGTCATTATCTGACCTGACCTGACCACCCCTTCAGTGCCACCTGCAACAGTGCCAGGATGGAGGTTTCCCCACACCCATAAAACAGGGTTACCGAGCTACAAATCCACAGTCAGCCCCCTCCCAAAATTGCCATAATTCAGCTGAGGTGGAAAGAAATCCTGATCTGACCTGACCTGACCACCACTGAGGAGGAGAGTGAGCGGCCACCCATTTCCCTGAACTGAAAGTCAACTCAGAACGCTCCAAGAAAGCCCATAAATTATTCTGTCATTGAGAGAGGATTTCAGATGCTTTTTGTCTCCCGTCAATACAAATCTGGCTGGGCTCAGTAAGTTATATTAAATGCACATGTATCTCCTTCAAGCCACATTTCATGCTCTCCAAACATCTTTCTCTAAATTAGATCCTTTCATATTCCTTGAAAAGCTCCGTTCTTAATTAGGAAAGAGTTCTGCTTTTCCATTTTCATTAATCCATTTGATTTCAGGATTCTGAAGCCAGAGTAATTGCAACTAAATGAAACTCACTGAAAGGCAAAAAGATAAAATGAGCTTCAGACAATGAGAAGAGTAAGAACTCTTCTTAATGCAAGGGTAGGTCTCAATGTCCTGGCTAAAGTGACTTCTCGACAACGCAATCATCTCCAGAGAAGCAATGATAGATGTTTTGCTTCTCTGAATGAACTCGGAGGGTTGGCCAGATGAATGCTTAAATCACTTCATTTCTTTGGCTTAATTCACATGGCTGCTCTTCACTTTCAGATGCCTCCAGTCCTGGGGCTCCACCCCACCAGGCCCGTGCCAAGGGGTGGGAGCTGAGGCTGCTCTCCCTGTGAGGGTCTTTGCCCGTTCTGTGGCTCAGACTGAACCTCCTGTGCTCAGTTGTCATTGCGAGGGCAGATCTGGTCCTGGATTCCAGGCCCTCCTGCATCCCGGGGTGGGAGGGCAAAGTGAGGCCTGATTGCCCTTCTCCCACACCACAGTTTGTCCTTGGTGGCCTTTGGAGGTGACAAAGGAGGGATGCAAAGACAGAGAAAATATTAATTGTGGTGAAGCTCCTGGAAAGGGCGCTTTCAGTCCACTGCGGGGCGACTCAGGAGAGCTTGAGAAGCTTCCCAAAGCTGAGCTTCCAAGGCACATGAATCATTTTTATGTCCTGGAATGTGCCCGGAGAGAAAGAAGGATCCAGTGATTTCCTAGTACAGCACATTACGCTGAAACCTGTGGGCAGCATCTCACATTCTTCTGCTTAATTACAAAGAGACTTTCCTCAGAGATGCCCCAACTCTACACTGACACTCCTGCAGAGAACAAATGGCACAAAGCAGTGTGGAAAGCACAGTAAATTTATCTAAGGAAGCACTCCCTGGAACAAACCCACATGTTTTATTCTGAGTGATACCCAGAGATTTAAAGTATTAATGACCAGCATATTTCTTGCCACAAAGGCAAAGACAAAACACAGATGAAAATGCCATCACCATTAATATACACACACAAAAAAGCCTGTATACAAAATGTATCTACTAATGATAAAATATACTTTTCAGATTCCTAACTGGGTTATAGAGGCCAATAGGCATCTAATTACTCCTGTAGATTTTAAGCATTTTTATTAAATATCACACTAATATAACTGACTTACTATAATTATTATAATTAATTTGATATTTGTATTAAGTATTGGTGTCATATACAATATGATTTATATTCTCTATATTAAGAATTTAAGTACTTTCACTTGCTAGCTGAGCTTATAGAAAATCTGTTTCTTTTCATATTACCCATATGTTCAAGAAGAATAAGCTACAGAAAAGTCCTTCTAGAACAAGTTCTTTCATGACATATTAGATAAACCTGTGGGTCTAAAAAAATAACCCCTGGATCAAGGTTATAGAAATTGATATTAAAGCTCAGAAAAGATCTGCTTTACACTAAATCATCTAGAAATAGCACACCCTTCCTCCATGGAAGGGCACGAGGTAAATAACTGAAGAGGAGGTAGAAACAGATAATCAATTATTTCAGTTGGCTCTGGGGTTAGTGCTGAAATGTTCAGCCCCTCAGAGAAAGCCCAGAAATCGATATGGCACAGCACTTGGAGATAACAATGAGAGAAACATCTCAAAGGGGTTGGCAGCATGTGCTGAAGGACAAGCCCCCTGTCACCTTCAGCTGGGTGCTGGTCTAGAGTTACAGCAGCAGGAGAAATGAATCCAGCTCAGACTGGGATTGCCAGTCAGAATAACAATTTAATAAAAAGATCACAATAAATACACTGAGACAGAAGGAAACTCTGTGTGACCCCCCAAAGCAGCTGTGCAGCCCAGCCCAGGGGGGCACGAGCAGGATGGAGCTCACTAACCCTGTGCTGAGCACCACATGGGCCCCCTGAGTGCAGAGTAAGAAAGAAAGAAGAAACCTGCTGGTGAAGATGATGGTTGCAGTCCCGTTGAGGCTCTGCTCCTCCTCTGGATCCCACCAGTGGTGTCCCCAGTCCCAAAACCCCAACTTATCTCTGCTTGGGCTCAGATGGGAACGCCCAGTCCCTCCCCCAGGGTGGGGAGTTCCACAAGGGGGGATTTACTCTGGGAGGTCAAGCCTGGCATATTTTTGGCATCCCTGCTGGCCCCTGAGCAGACATGACCCCTCAGGTGGGGGTGAAGGTGCTGGTGGCCCCCCAGAGGGGAGTTCTCACCCCTGAGTCATTGGTGTGGGGACAGGAACACTTCCTTATCCCCCAGGAGTTCCCAAACACCCCCCTGTGCCCTGAGGGGTTGGTGTGCCCTGGGCAGCTGCTGCCAATGGGCCATGGTGGGCAGGTCATGGGACAATGACACAGAGGGTGTAGAACACACACCCACCCAGTGCCAAACTGGTCCTGGTTGCCATAACCAGGACAGGCTGCAGCCCAGGGGACCCAGCAGGGCCAGGGCACAGCAGACAGCCCTGCAGGGCACCAGCAAACACGGGAGCTCCACACCAGTGTGGGCAAACAGGACGAGGCAGAGCTCTGCAGGGCAGGCAGCAGAGTCCAATTCCCCCAGGAAAAGGGGCTTGGGAAGAATGGGAGAAAGCAGCTTCTGCAGCAGGAGATGAGGAGCAAGTGGAGTGATAAGCTACAAACTCCATTTTAGTTGTTCTTTATGGAACCAGACCTGTCTTTGAGATCCTCCTTTGTAAAACCTGGGCTACCAGAGCATCCCAACAGGAGAGAAGATTGTCCATCTGCCTTCCTGGGCAGCTCTCAGCTGCTTACACCTCATTCAGGGATGCATTCCCAGTGTTTCCTCTCTTCTTCTCACTCCATTACCTGTACAAGCCCTGCTCTGCTTTTGCTTCCACCCCCAAACCCAGAAGCACAACTGGCACAGGTAACAGACAGTAATGAAGATCACCTGAGACAGTGGGGTTTATGTGGTTTTGCCTGAGCAAATGCAACAAAACCCTGACAACACATTGATTTGGACATTGGTCAGAGCCTCATAGTCTCTGTTTTTAATTTCAGTTCCAGAGGTTTGTTTTTTTTTCCCCTCCCAGAGTTAAACCCCAATGGAAATTTAAATGCCAGTTTCCCCAGGGATGGGCTATGGTACATGGAATATTTAGGTATTTGCACTAGATTGACTGTGTACCATATCCTGGTGAATTTCCATCAACTTTGGACTTTCGTTGTCTTCTGGAGGAAAATTCTCATGTTTGCACACAGGGGAACCTCCCTTTTAGACCTAAAACTACAAACCAACTCTCCTTCATCACAAATAAGGAAAGACTGAATGAAATAGAAAAAAATCATATTTTCCAGCTTAGCACTAGGAGGAGTTGATAATAACAAAAGAGATCACTTAGCGAGGAGCACAGAGTGAAAAATCTGTTGAACACCTGAACATTTTCAGCAATAGGCCAACCACTGAATGATCTGCATCCCCTCCACTTCCTCCAGGGCTGCTGACACAAAACGGCTGAAAAGATACTCCAAGGAAATGAAAAAAACCCAACACATGAGCAGCTCTGGCCTGAGCATGTTTTCATCCAGATGATTCTTCAAAAAAACCCAGCCCCAAATCCATCACCCTGTCGCTGTTCACTGCTAATTAAAAATTAGCCATCTCTGCACCACAGCCCATGGGATCTCCCAGGCCTGTGCAAACCCAACGTGCAAGAATGTGTTCGGAATTAATCCACGCTCACTGTAAACAGTTGGAATTGTCATTTTTGAGGCTTGGTCTATTCTTGATGCTCTGCACTTGGGAGTGCTCTCCTCCCTTCCCCCTTCCTGAAAAGCTTTGATGCTTCTTTGAGAGCAACAGCTGACAGGGGTACGTGTCTTCTGCCACCTCCCAACGTTGTTTGTGGCACTGGGGCTGCTCAGCCTGGGGAGGAGAAGGCTCAGGGAAGACCTTCTTGCTCTGTACACCCAGCTGAAAGGAGGGTGAAGGCAGGTGGGGTTCAGTGCCTGCTCTCGGGTAACAAGTAATAGGGGGAGAGGAAAAGGCCTCAGGTTGTGCTATTAGGAAACATTTCTTCATGGAAAGGGTGGTCAAGCACTGGGAAAAGCTGCCCAGGGCAGTGGTGGAGTCCCCATCCCTGGAGGCACTTAAATTCCATGTAGATGTGGCACTTGGGGCCATGTGGTGGCCTTGGCAGTGCTGGACTCAGTGATCTCAGAGGGCTTTGCCAACCTAAACAAGGCTGTGATTCCAGGTTTATATCCCTACAAAGCTACTGGAGGGCTCCTGGTGAAGCCAAGTTCTCCATGAAATCCAGAAAGACACCCAGAGGAGACTTCCACCAGCTTTCACAAGATTCATCTCCCCATGTGAGTTCTGTTTGCCATGTTTTGTAGCACACGCTTTGGGAAGGGGCAGGAAGGGAAGTGCCACTGTATTTCTGCACAACCTGCACCACAGAATGTCTTTCTGAACCTCCAAGAGTCCTCCAAGAATTTCCTCAGGCTCTCAACTACTGCTTACTAAAACTACCTTGCATTTTCATGGGAGCCTCTACCTCTAATCTCTGGTGCAAACCACGAGGCAGAGACCTGCCCCATCTCCCTCTGGAAAGGAAAAACCACAGCAGGCAGAAGATAATTGATTTCCTCAAGATTATGTGGGAATTCTGCAGCACAACACAAAACTTCACAAATCCTTCCAGAGCCAGAACTGCTTCCTCCCTAAACCAGATCTCTTGAGGTTATAAATATCCCAAACTCCACGGCATCCTGATCCACCTCTACGACTCCAGTGTCCACCCTTGAATGAGCAATGAAATTTAAAGAACAAACCAAAAGCTCAGGTTCTGCTAAAGCATTTTCTGTGCACACAGCTGAGGAAGGATTACAGCTGATATTTTAGTTGTCTATGTGTTATTTAGAAAAAACTAAGAACTAGAAGAGAAATAAAAGCTGTGGGGCAGGCACTAATTTTTCACCCTACACATGAAAAGTGTTCCCTATGACATTTCAGGTATTTAAAAATACAGAAAAATCCAAGTTGTGTCCTTTGAAATGCAGAGATGGCAAAGTTCACAAAGCAGGTTTCTACGAAGGAGAAAGAACGCTCTCCGCTTTGCAGCAAATCATCGAAAATGTGGCTTGTGGGACCTCAGAGGTTCGTGCCCCAAGTCAGGATCAACTCTCCCACTCTCATTAGCAGCTGGTTCTCTGCCTTTTCTGAAAGCCAAGTGCACTCAGAGACTCCTAATCTTCCCTTCCTCTCGATATGCATGTAAATACCTCCTTTCCTCATTAGCTTTATTACCGAGCTCCCCTCGCTGCCTTGTAGGGCCATTCTTCTTGTCCCTGCCAGACAGGAGCAGATCTAACAATGACACAGAAACTAATTACTCCCTCTGCCTTCCCTGCAGCCACTTCCACGCTGGAAGGTTCATCATGGCCCTGCTCAGCCACCTCCTCTCCAGGCTCACAGCCCCAGCTCTCTGCTCCTCACCATGGCCATGGTTGAGGAGCTCCAGCCATTCCCCGTGTCCTCTCAGGGGGGACTCTCTCTCTTCCCACTTATCTGAATGATTGTTCTCCTTCCCAAGGATTATTCCCTGAGGATCTGGTGTCAAACACACACAGAGGGGTTCAGTGCCTGCTCCTTGGCCTCCCACTGCACTCAGGAGTCCTCCAACCATCAGACTATTCAGCAGAGAATCCTTTTGGTTGGAAAAGACCCTTATGGTCATAAAATCATTTTGGGTTGGAAAAGTCCCCTCAGAGGATTGAGTTCAACCACTCCCCCAGCACTGCCAAAGCCATCACATGTCCCAGAGTGCCACATCCACAGCTTTGAAATCCCTCCAGGCACGGGGACTCCACCCTTCCCTGGGAATGACCAGCATTGCACCCCACTGTTGCTCTGGAGCCATTCAGCACTCCTTTTTGGGTTTTTCCAGAAAGAAAGAAGTCCAACCTTCCTCTGTTTGCACCTGAACTACTAAATTACCCCTCCCTTTCAACCCTGAACACAACAAAAAAGCCCCAAAGCTGCTCCATGTTGCACACTGAAATGAAACTCAACTCCACAAGTGTATGAAACCTCACCTGTTACAACATGACATGGTGTTAACTTCTGGTTTCTGTAGCCCTGAGCCACATTAAGTTGGCAGAGAGCAGAGAGGAAGGTTCTGGAAAGGTTCATTAGGGTGCCTGTAGATAGCAGGTGGTTCCCAGGTTTGGGTACCTCGATGTTGGATCACAAAGCACAGCGAACACCCTGTGTTTGGAGCAGGACTTTGCAGACCAGGAGCCAGCCAGGGTCTTCTGGCAGCTTTAAAAGGATGTCTTTGTGGAAGTTCT
Organism: Formicarius rufipectus; assembly: GCA_013399695.1. Classification (NCBI taxonomy): domain Eukaryota; kingdom Metazoa; phylum Chordata; class Aves; order Passeriformes; family Formicariidae; genus Formicarius; species Formicarius rufipectus. Next base: position 58,706 of record VXAU01005522.1, on the reverse strand, counting down.
CATCCCTGCTCATCAACACACAAACAGAGAAGGGCTCTGCAGGCGTCCCCCTGCTGTGCTGATCTCCTGAGGCGAGGAGGGACCATATTGCAGAGCTTAAATGAGAAGTCTTGCCCATCAGAAGAGTTTCCAATGGGAGCTCAGGTGGGCAGCTCATCGAGGGGCACGAGAAAACCATTTGAGGAGTGAATAAATTGGCAACACTTGGAGAGGGAATTAGGAAGGGATGCTACAGGTGTGCTCATCTCCTGAGGGATTCCTGGGCTGCCTTAGCCGGGGACCCTGCACTGCTCCCCTCAGACAACACGGATCTGCTCTTACACAGAGACTCTTTTTGGAGAAACCTGAATTCCATGATGCATTTGATACAGAGGGACTACCAGCTGCGCCCCCTCCTTCCCCCGAAACAACTCAGTCAAATTTCAGCTTGCAAATCATACCTCACAGGTAAGAAGACTTTGCACAAACAAACTTTACCTGAGGCTAAATATGTGGCAAAAGTGGTTTCCTTCCACTTGTCATGACAGTGACATTGCATCAGGAGAAAAGACACAGCTCCCTAAAAATGAAGGAGCAAACGTGGGCACTCCAAGAGGTGCAGAGGAAGGATTTTGTGGGACAGGTGAAGACAGCAATAAATCACTCCAACTTTATTTTATGCTGAACAAATTTCTCACTGCAGACTGTCAGGTGCCAGCCAGCACAAGAAAACAACTCATCTCGAAAATAATTTCACTGTCCTTTGAACTTTTGAAACTCCCATTGCTAAGACAAGAAAATAATATAAAAATGCAGAAGGCAAAACCATAAAGTGGCAGGGGGAAAAAACAAAGCACACCATGGTATTTCCAAGTAATTTGGCTCGAGTGTGATGCCTCGCATCAGAATTCACCCTCAGCTTAAGGAAGACACCTTGGTGAGACACAGCTCTGTGTTTACCAGGGATGGATTGATTTTTCTTTCACTGAGAAAGATTTTGCTGGGGAAACAAACCAACGTGGCCTTTGCAAACTTCAAGCAGGGGCTGGACTCTTGGGCTGAAGCGTTTAGTGATAAATAAAGACTGGGAAGAATTTTCAAATGCCTTTTTTTGGTTTGTTTGTTTGATTTTTTTTTTTTGCACAGAAATATCAAAGTCTCCCTTTTCTTCCTGCCCCAAAGTAACAGAATTATAGGAAATACAACACAGCTCTAACACACAAGAATGGGGAGCTCCACAAGGCACTCGTTTCATGCCCATCAGCCAAATGTCTGCAGCAACTGATCCCCTTGCAGTTTTAAGCTGATGACACAGGCAATATCCACACTTCCAACAGTGGTTTTATTTCTTTTACATAAAGGTGGTTTTTTTTGTTCAGTTGGTTGGTTTTTTTGTTTTGGCTTTTTTGTGGGTTTTTTTTGTTTGTTTTGTTTGTTTGTTTGTTTTTGGGGCTTTTTGTTTTTGTTTGGTTTTTTCTTTGTTTTTTTTGTTTGGTTGTTTTGGTTATTTTTGTTTTTGTTGGG